>CM048845.1:37162500-37762500 GCA_026545225.1 Cornus controversa | reverse complement strand
TTAATGTTCTGGTCCAATCCAAATAAAGTGAACCAACCCAATTTGGAACCATCTTCAACCATTATCATTCACCATTACCCGAGTTCACACCTGTGAACTCAACATTTCCAGCCACTATGTGAAGGCCATCTTCAAGCTCCACCATGGTTGCTTCTACCATGGACAACTAATTCAAGCACCCCCACTATGGCCGTCAAGGCCAACACCACAAGGTAACCATTCTGGCCCCAAACCACCACAAATCGTGACCACTACTCGCTGTCCAAACTGAACCCGCAAACTGCCGAATCCAGCCATCATCCTTCCCAAAATCGAGCAACTTGTGAACCACCATACACAGCCTCACATCACCTCACCTCGAAACTCAACCAAGAACTACAGCCATGGAAGCCCGACAAAAACATGACCAACGGTGAACCAAACAGCCCCTAACTGGGCCACCTTCCAACTGCCAAATAGCCCCTCCAGCACCAATATGTGCTTCGAAACCATGGACAACCCGAGAAGAAAACCCCACCATCAACCGAGCCTCCACCACAGACCCATCCAAACCGCCGTAGCTAAACAGATCACGATAGCCTCCTCGCTCGAACCACCACCAGCCGAGGAGACCATCTGAAGCCACCACCAAGGGCGAGCCAAAACTGCGAATCAAGCAATTCACACCACCGTGATCCCCTCAGTCGAACGAACCCACAGTCACCACCACCGTCGCTACCCACCACGGCCGCCAAGAAGGAACCCAGCACAAGATCAAACCCAAAAATCGTGAAACTCGACTTCACAACAGCCCATCTAGCTCCGACCACGACTCACCGTAGAGTACACCCACCGAGCCTAGCAACTATCGTGTCCTCGCCGTCGCGGTCAGCACCAGAACCGGCTGTTCCCTCTCCCGATTTCCTTTTCTCTCTCTACTTTCTCTCTCTAGCCGTCTTCGGCTCTCCCTCTCTTTCCCCGATCTCTTTTCTCTCTTCTTTTCCTTTTCTTTTCTTTCTTCTTTTTCTTCTTTTCTCTTTTTCTTTTCTTTTCTCCTTTCAGCCGAGACCACCCATTTCTCTTATCTTCGCTTCATTCTTTATACACCACATATCTATAAGTAATTCCCAGCCACATGTATTATATACATATTGTATATATATACCCTACAGTACACGGTATACAATAGAACCCATACACTTATACATATATATGCCCATACATATACACAATTTTATGTGTATATATAATAATATAGGTACTTAATAGATATATTTATAATTTAATATAAATATATCCCATATATATATATATCCATATATATATATATACACGCATCCTCCGGCATTACTATAATTTCACGTACAAAATCTTCTCCATCTCTTTATAAATATATACTTCCATGTATATATATCCACATTGTTTTGAATTTAACTTATTCGAAAAAAATAAATTCGGTCAAAATTCACCCAGAACTGGTCAAAATTATTCCGGTCCTTACACTTCGACTGCCCGTCTGTCTAAGGATGGAATGTCACACTAAAGTGTAACTCAGTATCCAACACCATCTAGAATCCCTGCCATAATCTCAAAGTAAATCGTGGATCCCACTCCGATACAATGGATACTGGAACCCCATGTAATCTCACAATCTACTCCACGTATTGCTTATTGAGCCTCCTCACATCATCTGTCAACCTCATAGGTAAGAAATGAGTTATTTTTGTCAATCTATCCATAACAACCAAAACCATATCATTACCCTTTTTTGATCTCAGAAGAGTCATCACAAAATCCATGGTAATATGTTCTCATTTCCATTCTGCCACTAGTAATGGTTGCAATAACTCAGCTAACTTTTGATATTCTGCCTTTACTTGTTGACAAATAAGCCATTTCACCATAAACTATGCTACATCATTCTTTATACCTCATTGCGAATATTGGCATCTCACATTATGGTACATTTTGGTTCCACCTAGATGAACTACAAAACGAGAATGATGGAATTCCTATAATACATCACCACGATAGTCAAAAGGAACCTCCATCAACACTCTAAATCATAGAGCCCATCGGAATGCAAGGTCCAACCCTTTACTATCATACCGCTAACAATCTGTGAGTGAATAACCTCCAACTCACTAGCTTTCTCGTCTTTGTGCCTCAATCACCTTGCTCACAAGCATAGGTTGAGCTACCAAGCTAAATAACGTAGCTGTCTCACTATCATCACTGAAATACAATCCCAATTCTAAGAAATCTTCCATCATTTTCTATTCCCCGTATATCTATGCTAGCTAGAGTCCCATGAGACTTTCTACTTAATGCATCCGCCACACTACATTTGCTTTCGCAGGGTGGTATTGCAAATCAAAATTGTAATCCTTCATATATTCAACCAATCACCTCATTCTTATGATCAAGTCCTTTTGGGGTAAAAGGTACTTGAGACTTTTATGATCCGAATACACCTCTAGTTCCAAGTCATGCGTAGGATAGTTATGTTTGTGAATCTTTAATTGTCTAGAACCATAAGCAACTACTCTGTCACATTGCATCAACACATAACCTAGCCTACTCCCTGAAGCATCACAATAAATCATATACCCCAAGCCACACTCGAGTATCACCAAAATAGGGGCTGTAGTTAACCGATTCTTCAATTCACGAAAGGCTAACTCACATGCTTCATTCCACACAAACTTCACACGCTTACGAGTAAGTCATTTTATAAGGGTTGCAATATTAGAGAAGTATTTCACAAATCTCTTGTAGTAGCCCGCTAAACCAAGAAAACTCCGAATATCGAAGACACTCTTTGGACTCTCCCAACTCATCACGGCCTCAATTTTAGATGGATCAATCAAAACTCCACCTCCGAAAATAACATGCCCAAGGAATTTCTCTTCTTGGAGCCAAAACTCACACTTCTCATACTTAGCATACAATCAGTGCTCTCTAAGGATTTGCAAAATGGTCCTCAAATGTAACTTATGCTCTTCCTCCAAAGATGAGTACACAAGTATGTCATCCACAAACACTACCACAAAAGTATCAAGGTACTCATGAAATGTGCGGTTCATCAAATCCATAAATACTGTCGATACATTAGTCAAACCAAATTTCATTACAAGGAATTCATAGTGTCCATACTGCGTACGAAAAGTCATTTTATGGATATCCTTATCTTTCACCCTCAATTAATAATATCCCGACCTTAAATCAATTTTTAAGAAGTAGTGAGCTCTCTTCAATTGATCAAATATGTCATCTATCCTCAGCAATAGATACTTGTTCTTGATTGTCACATGATTCAACTTTTCGATAATCAATGCACAATCTCAAGGAACTATATTTCTTCTTGGCAAACAACACCGATGCTCCCCACAGTGATGCACTCAGTCTAATAAAGCCTTTAGCTTTCAAATCATGCAATTAACACTTTAATTCCACCAACTCCTCCGGTGCCATTCGATATGGTGCCATAGAAATGGGTGTCGTACTGGGTATAAGATCAATGCCAAATTCTACCTCTTTCTTGGGAAGCAAATCTGCAAATCCTCCGGAAAACATCCAACAACTCACATACCACTGTCGGATATACCTCTCTCGAAATCTCCTTTCCCTCGGCCAAAAGACTAACCAAGATAAAACTAGGTTGCTCTCAATTGCTAATGTCATAACATGGTGAAGTATAGGAGTCACTCTGATCTCCACAAAACAAAAGCAATCACCCTCGGGCATACAAATCTTCACTCTCCCTCTAAAATAATCAATCGTCGCCTGATACTCTGACAAGCAATCCATCCCAAGGATGATATCAAAGCTACTCATACCAAGGAGAATGAAATCAAACTCAAGTCTCCGCCCGACTATCTCAATAGCACACCCCCGACATACTCTATCAAGAGTCACTACACCGCCCACTGGTGTCACTCCCCAGAATCTGGACCACTAGGACTTCCCTGGTTCAAGCCTGAATTCTGGGTAGTGAGGTGTCACGATTGCCTGATCATCACTCCATGACCCGGACAACCATGAAAAATTACTACCAACATCACCCTTGGTGCATACTCGGCCCACCGAGATCATCACATACAACAGAAGTCTTTACATCATTGATACTTTTATCTTTTACTAGTTACGACATAAAGATCAGCAATCTATAATGAAATCTCAAAACTTAGTGTAAGAATTTACAAGCATGCATGTACAAGTCATTTCCTGTTATCCAGTTCCTATAATATTTCGCACAATCAAAAGTGCCATTTTGCACAATCGAAACATATGTTTCGATTGATTGAACATGATCGTAGTCCTATTGAAATGCTATAGAAAGTTTTCAATATTCGAGACCTCACACCAGTAATTCTTTGCACAATTAAAACTGAGGTTTCGTACGATCGAAAGTTTCGATCATGCAAAATAGGGGTTTCGTATAATCGAAATCCTCTCCTGTAGAATTTTCTGTAGCTTAACACTTTGGTTATTTTCAGTTAAATGTCTTTCCTTAACATATATACGCATCATATATCATACACACACACACACATCAACATGACCATTCTCACAAGCTTATCCATGTGAAAATAAACATAAATGAATGGATCATCATTTAAACATCTAGCATTCTACCATGCTCAATACCATGCTTACAATGTATAAAATCATAAGTCATGAACAACATAAGATAAATCCGTGTTTAAAAGTAAACAATCGTAAAGCATAAGCAACACATGTTCTCGAAATATAAATGGTCTGTATATGTTTTTCACATGCATATAGTCCACAATCCGGACATGCATTCAAATAAAGTAATATAAAGTATTTATATGAAATCGATACCGCTCCACGCCAACTCTACCAATGGGGAGACTCCATCACCTCTTTTCCATTTCCTGAAAAATATTAATCTTCATGGGATGAGCAACCACACGCTTAGTAGGAATGCCTAAAACATAATTTCGCAAGTCCCGTGAATACCACGTAAACATACATTTGCATTTAATCATGTTACGCAAATATCCATATGACACAATCATATCATAAGCAAAATGTAATGCAACATGATATGCGCAACTCCCTCATCCTCTCCACATATCCATTGGTCTCCAATTCCATTGGACAATCAATCCCACTTAACGAGGATTACCTTTACTGGAATGCCTCATGAGGGTTACCTTTATCGGAATACCTTATTACTAACCAATCCACGAGGGTACCTTTATCAGAATACCTTACGAGGGTTACCTTTACCGGAATACCTCATCGTTTTACTGAGTGGATTTCATCAGTCGATCAACTCACCACCCTCATCATACATTTCCTAATGAATGAACATGGATTTTAAAATGTTCATAATAAATGTACATATGTAATTCAAGCTAATGTAGCATTTATTCATCATGCTTGCATAATTCTAAATAAACACAACATGCATACATATTGAACATTTTCCACATATTTCACATTTCATATAATTCATATCATTTAAACCATAATTTTCACTTAAGTATGCCTCTAAAATAATTTATCAAACACATAGGTGTCACCTTCACATATATACAAAAAAATATACTATTTCTTCACAATTCAATCTCAACATGTTTACACAATCTTGTAAGGCATTTATAAACATGAAATTACATCAATTAACATTAATAACACATTTAATGGTACAATTGAGCATGCTTTAATATTGGAAAATATCTAATTATACCCATATAACCAATTGATTGCCTTAAAACCAATATACTCACAAAAATCCCGAATTCTATGGGTTAGACATCCCTACCTCAATTTGGAAGAGCTTCTAAATGATTTTTCCAATTCTCTCAAAAATCAACTTTCTCCAAAATTGATTTCAGACAGATCAAACTTGAGCCCTTAGTGCGTAGACCGTGTCTCTCTTCTTCGGTAAACTCCAGTTATGGACTTAAGCCCTTCAAAATCAATGGAGATGGGAAGAAGAAGATGTTGCTATATACAGATATATGTATAATGCTCCATTCAGCTGAGAAGAATGATAAATGAGGGCTGGGCATTCTCTCTTGCTATTTATAGAATTTAACCTACACTTATTTACAAAAATGCTAATATCTTCCCACTAAAAATTCTTGGGCTCAGTTTTTGAGTTTCGTAACGGCAATTAACACAAAATTGATTCTGTAGCATGTCAAATATTTTATTTAAGTTACTCGTCAAAATTGGAATCATTCTGACACTTTCAGATTTCCTGGGCCCGCGTCTCGGGTCAACCAAACCCGAAAAAGTTAACTTTTGTCAAACGCTTCAAAAACTTTTCCAAACCTTAAATAAGTTTTCTAAAAATGTATTTTACATTTGAAACACATATATAATCATTTAAATTGTAGAGACCGTGCCCAATTTTGGCCTGTTTTTTAATTTTTGTCATTTATTGCTTTAAACGTATTTTAAATGATATTTAACATGTTTTGAATGCGGAAAACATGTTTAGAAGGTTGGAATAAGATTTTGGAAAGTTTTGGTAACTTTTGATAAAGTTTGACTTTTGATCAACTAGAGCTCGGGATGAGGTTAAGTGGGACCGAAAAATTCAGAAAATTTTACTTTTGGTTATAGACTAAACGAAATGTTTAGAGTGTGAAGGAAGTGATTTCGAGTCCAACGGAGTTTTCAGTAATTAATTCTGAGGTCGGAAAGGTACATTAAGTGGCTGGGGGTAAAATGGTCATTTCGTGCCCCTAGGGTTGAGATAAATATCTGAGAAGTCAGAGATTTTCATTTTTATGGATCTATCTCTCTCTCTAAAGCTACCACTTCATCTCTCTCCCTTCTCTCTAGAGTTTGAGGGCCTTAAGGCGTGATTTGGACATTTCCGAAGAAGGGAAGTGTGTAGGGGACATCAAGGGCATCGGTTTGAACCGATCAAAGTCTTTGTTTTGTAAAGTTGGGATGACTGGGATTTTCAAAAGAGGGATTCAAAGCTTGGGAATTGAGGTAGGGGTGCTAGACTCATCTTTACTTTGATTCTATAGGTCACATAGTTGTGACATGAAAGATAGATTTGATTTCTTGAGCCTAAGGTTATGTATATGTGTATGTATGTATGCCATTGTGATTTATGAATGTAAAAATGTCTAACATGTTAGTTAGAACTTATATATGTTGCATATGTGAAGTTGAGACTATGAATACTTTTTGATGAAAATTTGTTCATTTGGTGAAAACATGAAAATGTGGGTGTTTATAGATTTATGCATGAAAGATATGACTTTTTTGAAAAATGCATAATGTCACGCCCCGGAACCCGGATAGCCGGGACTCCCCCGGGCCGACCCGAATCCCGAGTGTGAACCCGTGAGATCGCCCTCACGACATAACCATCACCTGATCATACAATCTCAATTTCTTATTATTTTCACGAAAATTGGGCATGACCCATTCTAATAAATCAGATTCTGATACGTTATTCCTGCTGTACATTCAAATTGACACTTATGGGCATGTGTCCCCCCAGCATTCACATCTAAAAGAAAAAAAAAAAAAATCAAAATGGACACTTCTGGGCACGTGTCCCCCCAACATTTATATCTAACAATCAAAATGGACACTTCTGGGCACGTGTCCCCCCAGCTTTCCTACAACATGCATATTACAATAAAAATAATATGTCTCAGTCCCTGAATGTCCGTCTCATATACATACATCCAATGAAATGTACTACTGGGATAAATTACCCACATACAATGTCCAGTTACATTTAATCCAAATGTACAACATCATCAAATATCCTAGACATAAATTAGATTCTAAGGAGTCTAATCACTACCTCCGTAACTGGTACTATCAGTTCTCTAACTGACTCCAAAATCAGCAATACCTGCAAAACCTGGGAAGGGGTGAGCTCAAAGGCCCAACAAGGTATGTAGAACCATACTATCACTGCTGCAGCAGGTCGATCCTCACATATTCTCAAAAATATACATGCACTTAAATATATCATGATATTTAAGACCATGCTCCTCCTAGCATGCATGAACCAACAACGTATATGGCTACTCTACCACATATGAACATACAAAATCTACTGCACATGACTTATGAAAATCATTTAGAACATGCTCAAAAGCAATACACATCCAACATCAATATGTATACAGAACATACATGTCAAAACATTTACATAAACAATGTAAATCAACAACCACATCTTCTACTCATCAAGTAGCACATCTCAAATACAATATAGATGCATTTAAACAAAAAAACATGCTTAACAGATAAACACATAAGCATAAAGGTATTTTCACCTTCCACGGTCATAATCCGATACATAATACAAGCATCAAGGCTTGCACATACTCTCACTCTCGGCCCTCATCCGATACCCCACATGATTGGCCCGCTCCGAGGATCATGTGACCTAGGACAACTCCGATAACCATCCTATGACCTGGACCACTCCGAAAGGTCATTCTACCATGGCAATGTATAGGATTGCCGTTTTGTGAGGGGGCAACTCCGAGGCTCACATTCGTTGGACATACTCCGATTCTAGGCATTAAGCTTGAGCATGGCGGGTCCACTCCGAGGGCCATACTTCTTGGACATACTTCGATGACAATATATTGGTTTGCCAAATTGTGAGGGGGCAACTTCGAAGCTCACTAATGTTGGACACACTCCGATTCTAGGCATAGAGCCTTTGTATGGCGGGTCCACTCCGAGGACCATACGTAGTGGATACTTATACCACTTCTCGTGACACGGTTGGACCACTTTGAAGTCCCGTGTACCTCTTTTACATTAATTTTTCCGCAACCCCCCATATATGCAATGTGGATGCATACGTAATCAAGCATTTTATTTTATGCTATCCCAATACACCAGCTAGTATTAAAGTGCCTAGCATGCATTTCTCTCTACATAAACCCACATATAATAACATATGTGTCATTTCCCTCCCATATATGCAATATGGATGCATATATACATAGCATAAAATTTTCATGCATCAACCCATGCTTATGAATACTAAAAAGAAGTATTTAGCATGCTTCTCATCACATTCCAACACATATAACACATACATGTTCAAAACTCGCATAATACCTCATATATGCCAACAACTCCAACCTAGCACCTTTTTATCATGCTATAACTAATGCATACATTCGATATATGTATAAAGCTAGCATGCATTTCATACTCACATTTTTCACATATAAACACATATATGTCCAATTCTACATATAGGTCCTATACGCACGTATACTAGCATAAATATAATTATGCTTCCACTCAAGACATGCATTTACTACAAGTACCTAGCATGCTTTTCATAATCATGCTTCCACATTTTTCATAATCATGCTTTTCAAATGCTCGCCGAAACCATATTCATATATATATATATAGCATATATATAGCATGCATTTCTACTACTACCACAAATATATAATCACATATATATTTAACACCATGCATTAAAGCCACATATGCATACAAGACAACACATAGCTAAACATGCACGTAATTTAACAAATTTTTCATAAACTTTAATCTATACCGTACATGCATATCACAATGCAAGGAAGCATTTAAATTTAATCATGCTTTCACATCCCAAATATATATATATACACACCTATATATATTTTCACTCATATCCCACACATATACAATATCCACCTTTATATATATATATATACACACATATATATATACAACTGCCACATATGATTAAATTAAGAGCATATGCAAATTAATCAATATAATTAAAGTATATATGTAGGAGATAGAGGCAAGAATCAACTTGCCTTAAGTCCCGCTCTCCAATGAATCCGCGTTTGCAAGACGGTCCGTACCAAGCCCGGTCCAATCTTGTGTCCAAGTCACATTTGAACCCACTTCTTTCCCTTTTAAATTTTCGGTCCAATAAACTAGCCCAAACCATGAATCCATCAACGCACCATGGCTGAACCAAGCTGCCTGCCACCATGCCCAAAACCGTGAGCCACCATCACCATACACAGCTGAGCCTCACCCCGAGTCTCAACCAAGAACTACAACCATGGAAGCCCAACCAAACCGTGATCAAAGGTGAACCCACAAACATGAATCACTAATTCCAGCCAAGAAGATTCAACCCCAACCGAAAGCCAAGACTTAACTTCAACCACAACCACCACAACATGGTCTCCCATCTACTGCCAAGCAAATTCAAACCGGTAGCCAACGCCACCCTGTTCAGCCATTAACCACCCAAACAAATTAGATGTAACACCCAAACGAGCCAAGAATACCCACCATAAACAACCGCTAGCTGAGCTAACCGAAACCCACAAACATGGTCCCCTGTCCAAGAAAACCCATGAGAACCACCGTCGAACACCAACTGCCAACACCGAAAATCAAGCCCACCATGAAAGGCTGAAGCTACACCCAACCCTCAACCTCAAGCAACAACTGAGCACCACCAGCCTTGGCTAGTCTGCCACCTGCAGAGGCCGCAAGTCACAGCCGAAGCTATGCGAAAACAGCCATAAACAGCCGAGACCAAGGAGACCCACCCGGATCCCCATCGACCACCAACACCATTCCTCACGGCCTCTTCAATCATCACCAGTCGAAGACCCATCAAGACTCGTAATTGAACCACCCAAGATCGCCGACCACCACAGCCGCTGCCAAATAGACCCACAGCTGTGACCGCTACAGCCGAACCCAACCGTGGGTACAACCCAAACCGAAGACCCACAACTCCACGCCGCTGCAACCATCACACCACCACGATCGGTCACTGTAGTCGCACCAAACACGGCTCAATCATGTCTCCATTGTTGGCCACCTTGCCGTGGCTATCCAACAGCCAGCCGAGAACCATCGTCGACTCCATCGCCGGTCCAATCTTCCACCGAACCAGTCGGGCTCAACTCAAAACCAGACCACCAATAACCACCGTGAAACACACCATCTCACAGCCCAACCACAATCGCCGCCACCATCCGAACAGCCGGCAGCCACAGCCACCGTCGGCACCGAAATCGGCTCCTCCTCTCTCTCTCCTTCGGTTTCTCTCTCTCCCCGATTTCTCTCTCTTTTCCCCTTTTCTTTTCTTTTCTCCTTTTCTTTTCTTTTTCCTTTTCTTTCTCTTCTTTTCTTCTTCTTTTCTTTCTTTTCCCCTCAGCCGACCACTCACTTGGTCCTCTTTGAATCTTCTCCTACACACTACATACCCACAACAAACCTCAGCCACAAGAGGTTATATATTAGATATGTGAATAAATTTCACCCACATGTGTATATAAGTAAGTAAATATACACATATAGTACCATATACCCCCACATGTGTTTATAATACACTTGTACCACCATATATTTATAATTAAATATAAATATATGTACTATATATATATATATACATACACCTTCCACTTATATGGAAACATAAATATCCACACCCTTTCGAAATTTAATCAATCCAAAAAAAAATTTAATCCGGTCAAAATTCACCCGGAACCGGTCAAAATTATTCCAGTCCTTACACATAAGCATGATGATTTCCATGATGTGAGTGTGATGACATTGTGACAATCTTGAAGTGGAAGAAAAATGCATTGTTTTGCAAAAATGCATTGCATTGTGTTGATTGAGTGCATTCAAATCAATGGTCCCCATGCATAATTCACATCAATATATCTCAAAATAACCAACTCTAGCTCCCTCGTGTAAAGTGAACTAGCAGTCATCTCATGTAGCATAACCAAGCTCTGAATATATTAAGGCACATACCCCTTCAACTCACTAGCTCCCCTTATTGAACTCATACTTCCCAACATGCATACATGACTTTTTCATTTTTTTTCTTCATTCTTTTTTTCTCATTGCTTCATTGGTTGTGCAATGTCTTGATCTATTAAGCTTTCTGAAAGATCCATGTAGCAAGCTTTCAGTCAGTGACTCCCAAACCAGATGGCTTTAGGGCACTAGGCTTTAAGATACCCCGAAGAACCTAATTACTCGAATCAATCAGGCTAGAAATCAAGACAACCAATGCTCATCTTTTCTCACCCTTTCACTTTTGACGCGAACACTCCGTGCTTCCTGAGGCATAGAGGCCTGGTTACTCATGGAAAGGATCAAATTGATTTGCTTATTCATCATTTTTTTTTCTTTTTCTTTGAAGTCAAGTAAAATACATTATCGGTACTCATTCTCAAGAGATACTAATTAATATCAAGCATATGTAACTCAATAACTCAAAACCACAGTTTATACCCCATAAAATTATGCTAGTGTGTCTGTGCATGTAAGGGAACTAAAATCAATCACTCCAAAACATGTTATTGCAAACCATGATTAAAACCACATAATTTAAACCACAGTTTCCAAAAATTTAAAACATACTCAAAAATTGCAAGTTATGCACCTACATAAGGTATTAATCCCTTGAATAATATTAAAACATTCTATCTAAAAATAAAACAAAAGAAAATAAAATAAACAAACTAAGAAAATAAAATAAAATAAAATAAACTCCTAATACAAGAAGAATTTCACAAATTTTCCCCATATGCAATAAAGCACAAAAATAGGCATCGCCTCACCCCCAAACTTAATCTGTACATTGTCCTCAATGTACACCCAATCAAAGCAAAGAGAAGAGTAAGAACGATGTTACCAGAAATTCAGAGTAGTGGAAAGAAAATAGAGCACACCACTAGCATGAAGGCAATGCAAGCACTCCCCCAAACTTGGATGTTACAACCTGTGAAATAGTATGGGTGAAAATAAATATGAAAGAGAAAAATCCTAAAAAAAAAATAAAATAAAATATTTTTTTCATTTTTCATTTTTTTTTAAGAAATAAAAATCTAACTACAAAAAGAAAAATAAAATTTAAAAAGAAAAATAAAAACTAAAAATAAAATAAAATACAAAAGATAGATACCTTCCTGTCAAGGGTGTGGTGGTAACTGAGCATCTGGATCCAAGTTTGCTTGGCGCATCAGTGCACGTAACATCCTCCTCATCTCTAGTTGGTCTTGGCGAGTGTCACGAAAGTGATCCGCCATCTCAGTCCTCATTGCTCCAAA
Organism: Cornus controversa; assembly: GCA_026545225.1. Taxonomy (NCBI): domain Eukaryota; kingdom Viridiplantae; phylum Streptophyta; class Magnoliopsida; order Cornales; family Cornaceae; genus Cornus; species Cornus controversa. The sequence goes on along the minus strand of CM048845.1, from coordinate 37,749,436 downwards.
CTGTGTGGAGACCTCTGTCTGTAAGGTACCAAACTGGGCTGTCAACCCAGCAATCTGTCCCTCTAAATACTGATAATCATGGCCACCAGCCTGTGCATGCACCTCCTCTTCCTCCGCTTCCATCTCCTCTGGATCTTCCACCGGTGGTGGTATATCTATATGTTCTCCTCCTTGGGCCAACCGAGACACTTCACCAGGCGCCGCTATGACTCTCTGGTGCACATGAGATCGGCTCAAATTCCAGTCATGCGTGCCATAATGAAGATCACGTGGAAAGGCAAGCTCGTCCTCATGGACTGCATACCCCTGTGCCACAAGCAACTGGTGAATAATAGTAGGGAATGGAAACTCCCAGTCACTTGCACTGTTTGGTGCCTTGGCCACGACCTTGGAATAAAACTTTTCCATCTGGCCCCAAACAATCTATGGGAATGACAGCCAATGCCCAAAATGTATAGCATATAAGGCTCTGAGGAACTCTTGACGTCTCTCGGTTTTATGTCCAATTGGACATACATTCTTGAGTAGAACAGTATCAAGGAACCATAAATGATTTGACATTGAAGACTTGGAAGCTGCATTCCTTTTCAGCCCAGAAAACTGATTAGCACACAAACGTGCAACCAAATTACCCACTGACAAATCATCGGGTAGAGGAGTATAGATATGAGTCAAATCATCTGGGCACTCATGAGGACAACCCATGGTAATAGCAATGGATGACATGTCCACCCGAACTATTATTCCATCTACTGAAGAAGTAAGCACCTCCCACTCATTAGGTGTCGGCATTAAGTTCTGATAAAATACCTTGACAAGCCTCGGGTAGATAGTAGACGAGAGTGGAACAAAAATAGATGCCGACCGATGACGATGGATGTCGAAAATCCCCCATCTTGTCTCGGGAAACATACCATAGAGTTCGGCTATGTCAAACGTGGTTTCAAAGTTCAAAGCCCTTGGATGCCATCTCTCTTGAATACCTTCTCGGTGAGATCGTGAAGAACCGGTGGTTGGATCATGCCTCGCTCGGCGAGGATTACGTGAACTTGAAGCACCTTAGTGACTTGCTCTCTTGGGTGCCATAGAAGTAGAAAAAGTGTGGTTGAGGAATTAAATCGAACACTTGGTGTGCACAATTAATTTGTAACCTTCAACCTCCTTTTTTTCGGCAATTTTACCACCCAAATCAAACAAGTAATTGCACCAAATTGATCCCCCAAACTTGGTCTTCAAAAGCCCTAAAAAAGAATTGCACAATTTCACCAAAGAAAAACTTCACTTACTTTGATGTTGAACTTGAAAAAGTGAGAGCTTCCTTTGAGAACTAGTGATTCTTGATCCGATTTTGATGTTGATGATGATGATAATTGATAGGCGTTGAATGTTACACATTCTAGCCTCTTAACTTATGTATTTTATTCTCTTAGTGATAGATTAATTTGTGATTTTACTTTGTTTTAGTGTTTTCTGTATTTTCAGGGCCTTAATGATTATTTCAGTTAAAACCAAGCTTTTGGGCTTTTAAAGAAGACATCCAAGATGGTGAGATGAAGCCTACATCAAGGAGATTCACTCAACCATTTATTTCAACTCAAATCAGCCCAAGAAAGAGGTCCAAGAGAATTACAACTACTTTAGAAGGTTTCGGGCCTGAAGCCCAAATCTGCGCATAATACAGTCTTAATCCCGTTTTGGAAAACGGACCAGAAGTCTTATTTCTGAGACTCAAATCGACATTATTTTCTCGTGGGGTTGAACGAAATTTGATTCTGCACACTTTTTTATTTCACTAAAATTCTGTAAATCGGACTTCTAGTGGGTCAAAAGTTGGGCCGAAGTCAGCAGGAAAAACCCACCTGATTAGTGCTGCGGGAAACCCTAATTTATTCCTAATTGGATTAGGACTTTGGTGTATTCTCTTGGGGAATAAAGTGAAGAATAAGTGGCTGAATTGAGGGGAGATTAGGGAGAGAGAGAACATAGCTTGGAGAGTCTGAGAGGGCTGAGAAGAGAACAGAAACATATTGCAGAGCCATTGGAGAACAAAGTCATATGCGTAATTCAGAAAGATGATGTCTTCTTCCTCAACAGTTGAAGCTTCTTCTTCTACCATGAGCGGCTAGTTCATCCACTAGGGTTTTGATGTAGCCCTAACAAAGCATCAATGGTTTGATTGTTTTAATTATTGGGGACCTTTATATACATGCATAGATTGTGTAATTCAGAGGATTCTTATTATAGAATTGACCAATAAAAGTCTTGTAATTTCAATCTCAATGATTTCTTCTCTTGTCTTAGATATTTAGTTGTTGTTATTGAACTCAATCTCTCTTGTTTTCTGTGATCATAAGAGAGATTATTACACAATGGTAATCACTGAATATATTGTTAAGAACTTTGATGGATTATGCCTAGAGAAGATGAACCATACTGCACCCTAGATTAGAGTAGTTAGGCAGATGGCCCATGCCAATCGAAGATAGTCCATGGCTTAGCCTTAATCATATGTTATCTTCTTGACGGATGAAGGTGAGCTTGTAGCCACCGATACCACTTATGCATGATGTAATTCCCCTATAGTTGATTCAATTGACCATTGATTGTGGAGTTAGTGGTGAAGTCAAACACCCTAGATTTCTCTCATATTATATTCACTATCTGTTTACTTTGATTTATTTTATTCCATCTTTTTAATTAATTTAGTTTAAAATCAGAATTCTTTTCTTATAAATTTAATTAGAATTAATTCAGTATTCCAACTCATCAGACCATAATCCCTGAGGTACGATACCCCTTTCGATAGCCCTATTCTGCAAGGAATTCGTTCTATTGCGAAGTGTGGAAAATTTTAATTGATATACTTTTTGAGTCACACTCACACACGAATCAATTTTTGGCGCCGTTGCCGGGGATTATCTATTTGATTGATTGGATTTTACAGAATTAGTTTTAATTGGATTTTTAGTTTAGGAAATTTTTATATTTTATTTTTAATTTTGTTTTTATTTTCTTTTCAGGTGCTTTTGGTAAATATATGCAAGGTCGTCGTTCTGTGGCTGATCCTTTGATACCTCTTGATCCTGAGCCTGAACGTACTCTTAGACAATAGAGGAACATCCCTGTTGAGACCATTGTGCAAGAGGAAGAAATAATTGAAGACATGGCAGAAGAGAGGAATAACAACCTTGTTCCTAATGCTGATGGAGAAAGAGCTAGATTGCTTAGGGACTACTATGTGCCTGAGACATATACCTCACCAGCAGGTTTTCACAGCACAGAATTATGAGATCAAGTCCAGCATTATTCAGATGCTGCCATTTTATTTTGGGCTGACTCAAGAAGACCCTTACAAGCATCTGGATGACTTCATTGAAGTGTGCTCAACTACAAAAATTCACAACTTCTCTGAAGATGCTTTCAGAATGAGACTTTTTCCATTCTCTCTGAAAGACAATGCAAAGTATTGGTTCAATTCTCTATTAGCTGGTTCTATCACGACTTGGACTCAGATGCAACATGAGTTTCTCAAGAAGTATTTTTCGATAGGGAAGACCAATCAATTCAGACGTGCTATCACTGGTTTCTCCCAACATGAGGGGGAACAATTTTATGAGACATGGGAAAGATTCAAGGACCTTCTTAGGAAGTGTCCCCATCATCAAGTTCCTAAGTGGCAACTAGTGCAGAGTTTTCATGAAGGGCTCACAGAAGCCAACAGACAGATGGTTGATGCGTCGTGTGGAGGTACTTTTATGTTGAAGAGTGAAGAAGAGGCATGGACCTTATTTGAAAATCTTAGTGATAACTCTCTACAACATGTGTCCTCTACTTGTTCTAGCAGACCTGCCACTAACAGGAAAACTGATGGAATTTATGAGGTTGGTGCTTCAGAAGCTATGCCAACTGACATTAATTTAATTGCACAGAAGGTAGCAGCAATGATGGCTGCCAATCAAACTCCTTCTGCTTCAAATTCTACATTGCTAGGCCCTTGTGAATTTTGCTCTAGTCCTATGCATAATGTGAGCAATTGCCCTTCGGTGGGGGCAATTTTCTGATATCCAACATGAGCAAGTTCAAGCTACTTTCACTAGACCAATGAATCCTCCACGAGGTAATACTTACAATCCCACTTGGAGGAATCATCTTGGTTTTTCTTACAGTAACCAAGGGGCAGCAATGCAACCATCATATCAACCTAGGACTTTTGTGCCTCAACAACAATATCAAACACAAAGTCCTATGGCCTAAAGAATTTTTGCTATTGAAGACAAGCTGACTCTTACCTTGTCCAAATTTGACAAGCTTGATTCTCTCATAGAGACAGTGCAAGCTACTGCAGCAACAGTACAATCTACAGTTCAGCTAGTGCACTCACATTCTCAATCCATTGCCAAACTGGAATCTCAGTTTGGACAGCTTGCTACTTCATTATGCAGAAGAGAAGAAGGGAAGCTCCCTAGTCAACCAATTGCTAATCCAAGGGGGATGCAAGCTTCCACAAGCAACCCACACCATGAGCAAGTTCAAGCTATTACCACTTTGAGAAGTGGGAAAATAATTGACAATAAGGTGGGTGAGAAGAAAGAAGAAGAAAAAGTGACCACAAGTCCAAGTGCTGAAATTCCTTATAAGCCCAAGGCTCCTTTCCCACAACGTTTCCTAGAAGCATCTAAATTGGGGAAGCAAGGGGACAAGCTGCATGACATGATGGAGGTGTTTCGACAAGTGAAGATTAATTTGCCACTCCTTGATGCCATCAAGTAAATTTCTCCTTATGCTAAATTCTTGAAGGATTTGTGCACTCAGAAAAGGCGTTCTAAAAGCCATGTGCCAAAGAAAGTGATGCTGCCACAACAAGTAAGTTCAATAATTCAGCAGTGTACTCCTCCCAAGTACAAAGATCCTGGTGCTCCAACTATCTCATGCATTATTGGGGAGCACCATGTGGATAAAGCTCTTCTTGATTTGGGTGCAAGTGTGAATTTGCTACCCTATTCAGTTTACTTACAATTGGGCTTGGGAGAATTGAAGCCTACCTCGGTGGTATTGCAATTTACAGACAGATCAACAAAGCAGCCCCGAGGAATCATAGAAGATATGCTCATTAAAGTGGACAAGTTCTACTTTCCTGTTGATTTCATTGTACTTGACACTGAGCTGGTTCACAATCTGAAGAGGCACATTCCAGTGATCCTTGGTCAACCTTTCTTAGCTACTATTGATGCTTGCATAAACTGTAGGTCAGGGATTATAGATATTTCATTTGGCAACATGAATGTCAAGCTTAATGTGTTCAATGCTATCCAACACCCTCTAGATCAGAGTGATGTGTTCTGCATGGATGATATTGATGAATATGTAGTGGAATTTGTTTCATCCTCTATATCTCGAAACTCCCTGGAGGTATGTAAGTCGCTTTATGACTTTGAGAACATTAATGATGAAGGGTTGTGTGAAGAAGTGCATGCTATGCTGGAAGTGGATGCTATTCAGAATACTCCACCATAGAGAATTCCAATTGAGCCACTACCTTCTCTCTCTAGCACTCCCCTAGTGCCTTCATTGGAGTCCCCTCCAGAATTAGGATTGAAGCCTTTGCCTGATAAATTAAAGTATGTATTCTTGGGGGCACAGAAAACTCTTCCTGTTATAATTGCCTCTGATCTGACAGAAATTCAAGAGAAAAGTTTAGTAGAGGTTTTATACCAACATCGTGAAGCAATTGGATGGAGTGTTGCTGATCTTAAGGGCATTGATCCCTCAATTTGCATGCACAAAATTCATCTGGAAGAAGGATGTAAGCCAGCCAGAGAGGCACAGAGGCAACTGAACCCCAACATGAAAGAGGTGGTAAAGAAAGAGGTTGTCAAGTTACTTGATGCAGGAATCATTTATCTAATTTTTGACAGCACATGGGTGAGTCAGACACAAGTGGTTCCAAAGAAGTATGGTCTTACCATTGTCCCTAACTCTATGGGAGAGCTTGTTCCACAACGTACTACCAAAGGTTGGCGTGTTTGCATTGATTACAGAAAGCTCAACTCTATGACAAGGAAGGATCACTTCCCTCTTCCATTCATTGATCAAATACTTGAAAGGTTAGCTGGTCAGAGCTATTATTGCTTTCTGGATGGCTACTCTAGTTATAACCAAGTGGCTATGGATCCAGAAGATCAAGAGAAGACCACTTTCACTTGTCCCTTTGGTACTTTTGCTTATCGTCGTATGCCTTTTGGATTATGTAATGCTCCAGCTACATTCCAGAGGTGTATGATGGCCATCTTTTCTGACATGGTGGAAAAATTCTTGGAGGTGTTCATGGATGACTTCTCTATTTTTGGATCATCCTTTGAACACTGTTTAAGCAATTTATCACTTGTGCTTTAAAGGTGCCGAGAACGGAATTTGGTACTTAGTTGGGAGAAGAGCCATTTATAGGAAAGAAGGTATTGTATTGGGCCATATTGTTTCAGAGAGGGGCATTGAAGTTGATAAAGCAAAGATCAACCTAATTGTAACTCTGCCTCATCCAACTTTGGTAAGGCAAGTTCGATCTTTCTTAGGCCATGCTGGGTTTTATAGAAGATTTATCAAGGATTTCAGTAAAGTGGCTCAACCATTGTGCCATTTGTTATCTAAAGATGTTTCCTTTATCTTTGGTGAAGATTGTGTGCAAGCTTTTGAAAAACTTCGATCTCTATTATCTTCTGCACCAATTATGCAATCGCCAAAATGGGCTCTACCTTTTGAAATCATGTGTGATGCCTCTGATTATGCAGTGGGAGCAGTGTTGGGACAAAGAGTAGAGAAACGGCCATATGCCATCTATTACGCTAGTAAGACTCTCTCTGATGCCCAACTCAATTATACAACCACAGAGAAAGAGCTTCTGGCTGTAGTATTTGCCTTGGACAAGTTTCGTTCTTATTTATTGGGGTCCAAGGTGGTTGTCTACTCTGATCATGCAGCATTGAGACACTTATTGGCAAAGAAAGAAACCAAACCACGTCTTATTCGGTGGATTTTATTGCTGCAAGAATTTGATTTGGAGATAAAAGACAAAAAGGGGATGGAGAATGTGGTTGCGGATCATTTATCTCGGATTGAGTTTGAGCCGGTGATCGATGCATTACCTATTCGAGACTCATTCCCGGATGAGCAATTATTTGAAATTGCTTTGATGAAAGTTAATGGCCAAAGGTTGAAGCATGTGTGGAAGGATGTGTGCCAAGAAGAGACGTAGAGTCTGTCGACTTGACGGATCCCGTCTATCCGACTTAATCCCTTCGGAGAGTCAATCGTCTCCTACGGACGTTAAATTATAGGTTCTGTATGTATTTCTATACTTTATTTCTTTTAGTTTTCTTTAATTTTAATTTTTAGTTTTAGTTTTCTTAAGTTTTTTTTCAATTCTAGTTGCGTTTTAATGGTTTTTCTTTGAGTTTTTGATGTATAAGTTGCTTCCGGAGGATGCCAAGAGGTGTACCGAGGTATTCGGACTCAAGACGGGTGAAAAATAATGCTCTCGGTCGACCTTGGGCGATGGAGACTCAAAAATATCAAGTCTCGGTCGACCTTGGGCGATGGAGGGTCCAACAGGCATCCGGGGGGGGGGGGGATCGATCGCCCCAGCCAAGGGGGATCGATCGCCCCATGCATTTTTCTCAAGGATCCCCACCAGCAGGTGGGCGATCGATCGCCCATCCTTGGGGGGATCGATCGCCCAAGGTGTTTTGTGGGCTGGCCGAGACTATCTTCTATATAAAGACTCCTTCTCCAATTCCAAAGCTACTCCATGCATCCTAAGCCTCTTTGAACTCCAATTCAAGTCCTACATCATCCGAAAGATTATTTTCTTCAATTGGTGATTATTAAACAAGAATTCAACATTGATCATCATCAACTTCAACATCAAATTGGATCAAAAATCACTAGTTCTCAAAGGAAGTTCTCACTTTTTCAAGTTCAACATCAAAGTAAGTGAAGATTTTCTTTGAAGAAATTGTTCAATTCTTTTTGAGGGCTTTTGAAGACCAAGTTTGGGGGATCAATTTGGTGCATTCACTTGTTCAATTTGGGTGGGAAAATTGCCGAAAGAAGGAGGTTGAAGGTTATAAAAGAATTGTGCACACCAAGTGTTCGATTTAATTCCTCAACCACACTTTTTCTACTTCTATGGCACCAAAGAGAGCAAGTCACCAAGGTGCTTCAAGTTCACGTAATCCTCGCCGAGTGAGGCATGATCCGACCACAGGTTCTTCACGATCTCGCCGAGAAGGTATTCAAGAGAGATGGCATCCAAGGAAGTTGAACTTTGAAACCACGTTTGACATAGCCGAACTTTATGGTATGTTTCCCGAGACACGATTGGGGATTTCTGACATCCGTCGTCATCGGTCGGCATCCATTTTTGTTCTACTCTCATCTACTATTTACCCGAGGCTTGTCAAGGTATTTTATCAGAACTTAATGCCGACACCTAATGAGCGGGATGTGCTTACTTCTTCCATAGATGGAACAATAGTTCGGGTGGACATGTCATCCATTGCCATTGCCATGGGTTGTCCTCATGAGCTCCCAAATGATTTATCTCATATCTATACTCCTTTACCCAATGAGTTGTCAGTGGGTAATGTGGTTGCACATTTGTGTGCCAACCAATTTTCCAGGCCGAAAAGGAATGCAGCTTCCAAGTCTTCAATGCCAAATCATTTATGGTTCCTTGACGCCGTTCTACTCAAGAATGTATGTCCAGTTGGACATAAAACCAAAAGACGTCAAGAGTTCCTCAGAGCCTTATATGCCATACATTTTGGGCATTGGCTGTCATTCCCACAGATTGTCTGGGGCCAAATGGAGAAGTTCTATTCCAAGGTTGTAGCCAAGGCACCAGACAGTGCAAGTGACTGGGAGTTTCCATTCCCTACTATTATTCACCAGTTGGTTGTGACATAGGGGTATGCAGTCCATGAGGACGAGCTTGCCTTTCCACATGATCTTCATTATGGCACGTATGACTGGAACCTGAGTCGATCACATATGCACCAGAGAGTCATAGCGGCGCCTGGTGAGGTATCTCGGTTGGGCCAGGGAGGAGAGCATGTAGATATACCACCACCGGTGGAAGATCCAGAGGAGATGGAGGCTGAGGAAGAGGAGGTGCATGCACAGGCTGGTGGCCATGATTATCAATATTTAGAGGGACAGATTGCTGGGTTGATAGCCCAGTTTGGCACCCTACAGACAGAGGTATCCACACAGTTTGGAGCAATGAGAACAGAGATGGCGGATCACTTTCGTGACACTTGCCAAGAGCAACTAGAGATGAGGAGGATGATGCGTGCACTGATGCGTCAAGCAAACTTGGATCCAGATGCTCAGTCACCACCATACCCTTGACAGGAAGGTAACCATCTTTTGTATTTTATTTTATTTTTAGTTTTTATTTTTCTTTTTATTTTTCTTTTTGTAGTTAGATTTTTATTATAAAAAAAAATGAAAAATGAAAAAAATATTTTATTTTTTTAGGATTTTTCTCTTTCATATTTATTTTCACCCATACTATTTCACTTGATCTTTGGGGGTATAGTGGTTTGTTTTGACAGGTTGTAACATCCAAGTTTGGGGGTGTGCTTGCATTGCCTTCATGCTAATGATGTGCTCTATTTTCTTGCCACTCATTCTCCAGATTTCTGGTAACATCATTCTTACTCTTCTCTATACTTTAATGGATAATACATTGAGGACAATGTACAGTTTAAGTTTGGGGGTGAGGCGATGCCTATTTTTGTGCTTTATTACAATATCGGGGGAAATTTGTGTGAAATTCTTTTTGTATTAAGATTTTATTTTATTTTCTTAGTTTGTTTTTTTATTTTCTTTTGTTTTATTTTTAGATAGAATGTTTTGACCTTATTCAAAGAATTAATACCTTATGTAGGTGCGTAACTTGCAATTTTTGAGTATGTTTTAAATTCTTGAAAACTATGGGTTGAATTATGTGGTTTAAATCTTGGTTTGCAATAACATGTTTTGAAGTGATTAATTTTAGTTTCCTTACATTCACAAACACACTAGCATAATCTTATGGGGTATAAACTTTGGTTTTGAGTTATTGTGTTACATATGCTTGATATTAATTAGTATCTCTTGAGAATGAGTACCGATGATGTGTTATACTTGACTTCAATGAAAAAAGAAAGAAAAGAAGTGAAAAAAAATAAGAAGAAAAAAAAGTGATGAATAAGCAAATCAATTTGATCCTTTTCATGAGTAACCGGGCCTCTATGCCTCAGGAAGCACGGAGTGTTCGCGTCAAAAGTGAAAGGGTGAGAAAAGATGAGCATTGGTTGTCTTGATTTGTAGCCTGACTGATTCGAGTAATTAGGTCTTCAGGGTATCTTAAAGCCTAGTGCCCTAAAGCCATCTGGTTTGGGAGTCACTGACTGAAAGCTTGCTACATGGATCTTTCAGAAAGCTTAATAAATCAAGACATTGCACAACCAATAAAGCAATGAGAAAAAAAAAGGAGAATGAAGAAAAAAAATGATGAAAAAGTCATGTATGCATGTTGGGAAGTATGATTTCAATAAGGGGAGCTAGTGAGTTGAAGGGGTATGTGCCTTAGTATATTCAGAGCTTGGTTATGCTATATGAGAGGACTGCTAGTTCACTTTACACGAGGGAATTAGAATTGATTATTTTGAGATATGTTGATGTGAATTATGTGTGGGGACCATTGATTTGAATTATGGAATTTGAGAGTTGAAATTATTCTTGAATGCAAGTTTGTAACTATGTATTGTAATCTTCTTCTTGAATTAATGTTGAAACAGAATTTTGAATGTTTGTGGGTAACATTTTTGGAAACCCTCACAAGACTATACTCGTCCACTAGGGGGAACCTAGGGGTTTAAAGGCTTATTGCATATGCTAAATGCAATCGTTTCTACCACGAAAGTGGAGTTGGGTAGTTTAGTTAGTATTTAGTAGTTTCTTTGTTTTAGTTTTATTTTATTCTATTGCTAAGGGACTAGCAATATGTAATTTGGGGGTGTAATAGGCGTTGAATGTTACGTATTCTAGCCTCTTAACTTATGTATTTTATTCTCTTAGTGATAGATTAATTTGTGATTTTACTTTGATTTAGTGTTTTCTATATTTTCAGGGCCTTAATGATTATTTCACCTATAATATTGTTATAACCGAGCCTTAGATTGACCAGATTCCTCAAATTCCTTATTTCTTGAGGGATGAGAGTATCAACTTCATTTTTGTCAAAGAACAAAGTTTTCAAAGAAGTCAGATGACCTATAAGCTGAGGGATGGAACCATTGATTGCATTCGTAGCAAGGGAGAGAGAAACCAAATCTATTAAATGACCTAGAGTAGAAGGAATTGGAATTTTGAGCTTATTGTGACTAAAGTCTAGATCAACTAGATTAGGAATGGCAATGGGGTGGGGGGTGCCCTTCCCCATCCCCCTTCGTCGTCCCTGTTTAAAAAAGCTCCTCCATCCCCACCTCACCCCATTTAATATATGAGGCAAGGCGAGGTGGGGCGGGCGGAGACGTAAACGGGGCGAAACGGGGTTTTTTGTTTATTTTAAGAACTTTTTTAGGGGATTACTTTTGTAATTGTACTCTTTTTAGTCTTTACACTCTTATGTGATAAGGTCATTGGTAATTTACACGTGCACCGCTAATAAGATTTGAACTAGTAAATCTTATATATATAACTATATAAGTGTAATTTTGTATTTGTATTATATATATAAGGGTAATATAGTAAATATAAAAGATAAACGAGGCGGGTGGGGCGTGGCGAGGTGGGGGTGCCTATCCTTATTCCAGCCCCGCAACTTTGCGAGTTTTTTTCTCTCACCCAAGTAATCGTCCCAAAACCATTTAGCCTCCTCCATAACCGATTTAAATGGGGTGGGACGGAGTGGTTCTCCACCAGAATAGGTTAAATTGCCATCTCTAAATAGGATTCTTCAATTTCCCCATGTTTGGAGGGATGGAACCTTGTATTGAATTTGACTTCACTGATAGTCGGGTGAGATCTATCAAAAAACCAAAAGCTGATGGGATTGGCCCATTGAGCTGGTTGCTACTAAGGTCTAGCGAGGCCAATTTAGATAAGTAGCCAAGAGCAGGAGGGATTGGACCATCAAGATAGTTGTGACTAAGATTTAGATTAACCAATTGCATACAAAATATGGGTTGCACGTATCATCATGTTCAAGAAGAGACTTTAAAGAGTTTCATGTTGACTTGGACACGGGAGTCAAGGTTTTCGTATCAGGACAGAAAATTTATTTATTTTCTCTCTCTCTCTTTTTTCCTTTCTTTTTGGGTTGCAAGTAGGGGTGCACACGATACGGTTCCTTACGGTTCTTAGTTGAACCAGAATCGGAATCGTTCCTAACGGTTCCTTAATTTTGGAACCGGAACCGTTGACTTCGATTTGGTTCCGATTCTTTGCGGTTCTGGTTCCGGTTCCTTAACGGTTCTTTGTCATTTTTTTTTCTTTTAAAACATTGGCAAGATAAACGCTCATACTTGTGCACCCCTAGTTATAACAATAGATTAGAAGTTATTAGTATTTATTTATATATCTTATATTATATAAATATATAAAATATTAGAACTTGGAAGTTAAATGTATTTATCTATATATTATATATTTTATATTTTGTATATAAATAGAACAATAGAATTTTGAAGGTGTTAGTATTTATTTATATATTATATATTTATATAAAACACTAGAACTTAGAAGCTATTATTATTCATTTGTATATTATATATTACATTTTTTTTCTAACGGTTTCGGTTCCGGTACCTTGACTTGGAACCGAAACCGGAACCTTAGTGAACGGTTCCTCAAATTTGGAATTGGAACCAGAACCGTAGTGAACGGTTCGGTTCAGTTCGGTTCGGTTCAGGTACGATTCCTTACAATTTCGGTTCCGGTTCTTTGTGCACCCCTAGTTGCAAGTAATATGCATTCCTTTTTTTCCCTACAAAAATAACTCTTTTTCTTTCTTTTCTTTTAAAATTTTTAGAAATAGGACGCATGCAAATTTGCACTATTACTTATTTTAGCTTGAAAAACTATGCATTCGAATTCAATGCAGCTGAAAGAAAGAGTAAAATCAGATGGGAGAAGTTCAGACTGTTCTAGTCCATTTATTAGAAAATAATCTTAAGAATTCTAAAAACCAACATTAATTAATTTCAAAAAACCAAAATATTTTATGAAATTGGGTTCTTCTCTTAATTGTGTTTTCATATATTAGTTTCTACACAAGTGTCAATTAAAAAAAAATTCAGACTAATTTCAATTTTTTAATACAAACAGAAAACTGAATCAATTTTTTAATTTAGTTTAGGAGCTGCAATTTTGGGCATGGCCACTTGATGGCCATGGGGTCTTCATGAGCTTGTTAACCTTCAATCTTGTCAATTAACTAAGAATATAAATATAATTAGTATTTGAAGGTGGTGGATATTGTCTTCAAATTCTATTTCTATTGGACTGTTTCTTAGAGTTAACTTGTGAGAAAAAAGAATTTTACTGAAATTAGTTTTGAAAATCTCAATGGATGTGAACCAAGGCCAATAGTTCAGATTCATGTGAAAGATAGGTTTTTTGATAGTCTTTTCTCTGGTTAAGGAATTGAGCTGCTTATAAACATCTCGATTTTTGTTGTTAAAAAATTCATTCACACACATTTAGTAATCATGTATCAATCTAATGGGTTGAATTCATAAGGATTATATATACATGGGCAAGTCAAAATGATGTCTGTCACATGATCCTAAAGATCATTCAAATTAAATTTGTTTTGTTACCTTTATCATGTAAGATAAAAATGAGATCATTCAAAGCCAATATGATCACTAATTCATTGTGATGAAATTTTTTCCACCGCATACTAGACTAGGTCTTTTGGTCAAGTCAATCTGATTGATGCATTAAGGTAACCGAGAAGGGAACGATTTTTCCTTGTATAAATGACACAAAGTCTGTCCTTGGACCCATAAGCAACATCTTGGAAGTCTATTATAGAAAGGGACTCAGCTAGACAATTGATACAGATGACCCGTCATGCATGGCCACTGTCTTGCACGGAGTCAAAACAATAATTGTCACACCCCTAAATTTAAATAATAGAAACACTGGTTCTATACTTAAATAAAGTGCGTGCTTTCCAACAACAATCACCTCACACAACATAGTATAAATCTCCCAAAAAGAATTTTATTAAAAACATAATTAACTACAAAACAAATGTAGCATCATCTAATACAATCCATAAAAATCCTCGACATTATTACATAACTTCATATCAACTTTATTGAATTACAAAGAAGTAAGAAAACATCAAAATTATCTCCATCTAGCTCACATGACTCCATCACGTTCCAATCAACGTGTACCTGAAAATTGTTAAGAAGTGAGCTCACAAGCTCAACAAGGGATTGCTAAACACATTCCCTGCTCAGCAAATCGACTCACCTTATATTTTCATATAAAAGTAACTCGTCAAAATACATTAATTATATGTATTCATCCCAGGTCATAAATTCTCATATGTCATAATTATCAAAACATAAACAGAACACAATTTATACAATTTCACACCATAAACTTGTTAACCATCTTGATTAACTTATATTAAATTGCACTTATCTCTCATGAGCCCCAGGCTCCCCTCCAATCAATGGTGTGCATCGCATAGTCCCGGACTACCGAAAACACACATGTGGCTAGGTTATACGTCTACTCACCCAGATGGTCTCGGACCACGTCCACATAATAAGTCATGTGTAGGGTAATTCTGCTCATGTGGCTTAAGCTGTCTAGAGGCATATGCCACCACCTTACCCTCTTGCATCAAAACACACCCAAGACCCTGATGCGATGCATCTGTATAGATAACAAATTCCTTACCACTGAGAGGAATGGTAAGAACTGGTGCTGAAGTCAATCTAGTCTTCAACTCCTCAAATGCCTGTTCACAATGGTGATCCCAAACAAACTTCACATCTTTTCAAATCAAACGAGTCAAAGGTGCAGCAATCTTGGAGAAACCCTTAATGAAACGCCTATAGTATCCTGCCAGACCCAAGAAGATACGAATCTCGGTGACAGTAGTAGGCCGTTTCCAACTCAACACAGCCTTCACCTTGGCAAAATCCACTAAGACTCCATCCCTAGAGATCACATGTCCCAAAAACTTTATATGTTCTTGCCAAAACTCACACTTCTCAAACTTAGCATAGAGTTGATGCTCACGGAAAGTCTGAAGTGTAATGCTCAAATGCTGCTCATGTTCCTCCTTACTCTTGGAATATATCAAAATGTCATCCACAAATCCTATGACAAATTGATCCAAATAGGGTCTAAACACCCGATTCATTAGATCCATAAAAGCTACTGGAGCGTTAGTCAACCCAAAAGGCATAACTAAGAACTCGTAGAGACCATAGCGAGTCCTGAAGGTAGTCTTAGAAATATCCTCCTCCTTAATCCTCAACTGATGATAACCAATTCTCAAGTTAATCTTAGAGAACACGTGTGCCCCTCTGAGCTGGTCAAATAAATCATCAATACGTGGCAACGGATACTTATTCTTGATCGTCACCTTATTCAGTGCATGATAATCAACGCACAGGCGGAGTGACCCATCCTTTTTCTTGACAAATAGAACAGGTGCTCCCCAAGGTGATGTACTAGCCCGAATAAACCTACGATCTTGTAAATCTTGGATTTGACTTTTCAATTCCCTCAGCTCAACTGGTGCCATCCTATAGGGTGCCCTGAAGATAGGTGATGTGCCAGGAATAAGATCAATACAAAAATCACTACCCTCCTAGGAGGCAAACTCGGAATATCCTGGAACACATCAACATACTCTGAAATAATAAGAATTCTCTCCACAGTCATATACTGCGCACCCACC
Source organism: Cornus controversa (assembly GCA_026545225.1). Classification (NCBI taxonomy): domain Eukaryota; kingdom Viridiplantae; phylum Streptophyta; class Magnoliopsida; order Cornales; family Cornaceae; genus Cornus; species Cornus controversa. The sequence continues at coordinate 37,733,457 of CM048845.1, read as the reverse complement.
TCAATAAGGTCAAGAAACCCCATGGTCATAGTACCCTCAAACTCTTCACATCTAAACTGATAGGGTAACTATCCCGGAAGAGAGAAGATAATTATCTTTTCATGGCAGTTCAACTGGGCATGATATCTCACCAACCAATCCATACCCAATATAGCATCAAACTCTCTCATCTGTAGTACAATCAAGTCAACAGGAAGTTCCAACTCCCCAATCCTAAAAGGGCAAGCTTGACACACCTTATCAAGTGTCGTCGCGCTTCCAAGTGGAGTCATACTAGGTAAGACATCACTCATAAGTTCAGGTTCTAATCCAAGTGTGTTCACAATTGACAAGGTAATGAAAGAATATGAAGAACCTGAATCAAATAACACTCTAGCTATACTGCCATAAATAGTAAGTGTACCTTCCACAGCGGGTGGTGTAGCATCTTGCCTAGCCTCTGGAACCACAGCATAAACTCTCGTGCCTCCATATTGTTGTGGTGCCTGAACCCTCTGTTGGCCCTCTTTGCGTGGTTTTGTACAATAACGAGCCATGTGTCCCTTCTCTTGGCAATTGTAGCAATGCCCAATAAACTGACGTGGCTATGTATTATGAGGTGTAGCTGGCACTAAAGCCATGAACTGTTCACCTCCACCAACTCTCTGCCATTTCTCTACTTGCCAATCTTGCCTACCTCTCTGCCATATCTGACTTTGCCTGTCTCTCTAAGGTTGTTGCTGCTGCTGCCCCCTCTGATTCGACTGAGAATTTGAAATAATCTTTCCCCTTGCCTTTCTGTTCTGCCTTCTGTTCCATTTGTCTCTGATACTCCATGTTATGCTCCTCATGCCTCATGGCACATTATACCACATCCGAGTATCTTGTCAATCCCTGACCGATAACCATCCTCTTGATGTTAGAAGCTAAACCCCGCACAAACTTTGAAATCTTATTTTCCTCATTTGCTATCATATATGGAGCAAATCATGAGAGTTCAGTGAACTTAGCCTCATACTGATGAACGGTCATAGTGCTCTACTCCAACTGCATGAACTCAATAACCTTTCTCTCCTTCAATGCATGTGGAAAATATTTGTTGTTGAACTGATTCTTGAACTCATCCCAATTCATCTCTGTGATGTCAATATCTCGGGTCACGAACCTCCACCATTGGTATGCCTCACCCAACAAGAGAAAAGCTGCAATCTTCCTCTTCTGTACCTCAGTGCACTCCATAATCTCAAAATATTTCTCTATATTCTCAATCCACCTTTCAGCATCTAGTGGATCGACAACACTTGTAAATTTCACAGCACCTAAACTCTTTATCACTTTGACAAGAGTATATGTGGGACCCTGCCCTACCTCGGGATTTGGCATCTGCAATGCCTCCTCCATCTGAGCAACTCCACGTCCTGCTCCACCACGGCCGACACCACCACGACTGGTGCTACCACATCCAACACGTCCTCTGCCTCTACCAGCTCCAGACATCCTATTTTCAGTAATGAATAACATTATCATTAATCCCACAATAAGTCATAATTAAAATTGGAGTACGATAAGAAAACACATAATCTATCCTTTAGCCGGGTAATCTTAAACCTAGGCTCTGATACCAAACTGTCACACCCCTAAATTTAAATAATAGAAACACTGGTTCTATACTTAAATAAAGTGCGTGCTTTGCAACAACAATCACCTCACACAACATAGTATAACTCTCCCAAAAAGAATTTTATTGAAAGCATAATTAACTACAAAACAAATGTAGCATCATCTAATATAATCCATAAAAATCCTCGACATTATTACATAAGTTCATATCAACTTTATTGAATTACAAAGAAGTAAGAAAACATCAAAATCATCTCCATCCAGCTCACATGACTCCATCACGTTCCAATCAACGTGTACCTGAAAATTGTTAAGGAGTGAGCTCACAAGCTCAACAAGGGATTGCTAAACACATTCCCTGCTCAGCAAATTGACTCACCTTATATTTCCATATATAAAAGTGATTTGACAAATAAGAGGGAAGATCAGTGTATATTGACTAAACCTCAGGGAAGGTCAGTGTAATTTACCCATTTTTAATTGAGAAAACATTTAATTTGTATGTTTACAACACACCTACGCTCTATCATTTCATACTTTTTATCGACTCTCACTAAGTTTAATGGAACAATTTGTCTCATTTGTTGTGATCAATTCTCCCTCCTTCCAAACAGATAGAATCAACCGACACCGCTACCTTGATCAAACTGTGTATCTTCCATCAAAAAATATTCCCACTTTATGAGCCGTTATTCAGTGGTTTTACGAATATTACCACTTTATACGATTTTGAACTTATGTGCCATTTTGTTTGATTTCAGAACCTACATGACTTGGTGTTTAAGTCTTGATATTGAATTATGATATTCATGTTGATGCTTGTATGACCTTTTACTTTAATTGAGCATTGTTGATCATGTATTCCATTTAAGTACTGAATTGAGGTACTTTGAGTACGTGCATTGTCGTATGCCATGTAGTGTGTAGGAATACCATGATAACATCTCACGAGCATTAGGAGTATCCCATGTAGTACATAAGAATGCCATGATTTCATTTCATGTTGGCCGTATCGAGTTGATGCATAAGTTGGTTTGGGTATCTTTACTGGGCATGTTGACGCTCACCCCCTTCCCCAAACATTTTTATGAATAAGGCATCGATGATTGATGGAGCTTGAGATGCGAGGGGGTGGGACTTACTTTTTACTGCTATCATTTACGTTATGCTTTCACATGCCATGTTTAGGCATTTATCGAACTTGTAATTTGGATTAGATCTTATATGTTTGAGCGACGTTTGACACTTGGAACAATTGAGGATGGGATATGGATTTATGTTTAAGTTGGATTATTTCCTTTACAACGTATAATTTTGATTTTTTTTGTCATTGATGTATGCTATGGATTAAATTGGACATTGTTAAATTGAATTGGTGGTTGAACCTTGAAAATTGCCTAAGTATGAAAATCAAGGTTTCAGTTTGAGTGGCCATCGATTAATCGAGGACCCCTGTTCGATTAATCGAATGCCTTCGATTAATTGAACTTCCAAATCTACGATTGACCGTAGATTTCAATTGATCGAATTCTCACATTCGATTAATCAAAGAAGGGTTATGATTAATCAAAAGATACTTTTCAATTAGTCGAACTATGTAATAGTAAGGAGTAATGTTTAGGCTTAAGATCACATATACTCCTATGAGGGACCCATTTGTATAAGATGACTTAAATGCGTATACACACACCTAATGTATACATAATTCAGACTATGCTTCTGTGGTTATGAGATTTTAAATGAATAAATGATTTAAAAGATGGTTCACTTGTAATGATCACTCACGCTATTTCCCACGCTCTTAACCGGGTGTTGGAAATTGGGGCACGATAGTGATGATTTTTATATACCATCACTACATGGTTCCAATGTTTGGGAAGGGATTGGGTGTTTCTTAGTTAAATTATTAGCCGAGGATGATGAGGTTATGACTCATGGAGGATTTCCATCGGTGGTGTGTGATTTCTTAGATGTGTTTCCGGGGGACTTGACAAAATTGTCTCCGTTGCGGGATGTAATTTTTGGCATTGATCTTACTCCCAGTATCGCGCGCATCTCTTGGCATCATACTGTATGGCTCCATTAAAATTGAAGGAGTTGAAGGATCAATTACAAGAGTTGTTGGACAAGGGATTTTTACGGCCTAGTACATCACCTTTGAGAGATCCGGTCCTATTTGCTAAGAAGAATGAAGGATCTTTGTGGTTTTGCATAGACTATCGAAAATTGAACCAAGCAACGATTAATAACAAGTATCATTTGCCAAGGATAGATGACTTGTTTGATTAACTCAAGGGTTTAACTTGTTTTTCAAAGATCGACTTGAGGTCAGGGTATTACCAGTTGAAGGTATAGGATTAGGACATTCGAAAGACAACTTTTTGGACTAGATATGGACACTACGAGTTTCTAGTGATGCCATTTGGTTTGACGAACGCACCGGCGGTGTTCATAGACTTAATGAACTGACTCTTCAATGTCTACTTAGGTAGATTTGTGGTGGTATTTGTGGATGACATTCTCTTGTATTCTTCTTCTATTGAGGAACATGAGATTCATTTGAGGACCATGTTACAGATTTTGAGGGAGTACTGTTTGTATACCAAATACAAAAAATGTGAGGAAGTAAAGTTCCTTGGACATGTGGTATAGGAAGGAGGAGTTTTTGTGGATCCTTCTAAAGATTGAAGCGGTAATGATTTGGGAAAGACCAAAGAACATATTTGAAATACGTAGCTTCTTAGGACTAGCGGATTATTACTGGGGCTTTGTGAAAGACTTTTCGAAGTTAGCGGCGTTGATGACTATGCTTACTCATGAATGAGTTAAGTTTATGTGGAATGATGCTTGCAAGAATTTTTTTATGGAGTTGAAGAGTAGACTTACTAGTGCTCCTATATTAATAATTCCCGAACGTGGTTTGGGTTATGTGATCTACTATAACGCTTCACGAGACGGTTTGGGATATGTGTTAATGCAAACCAAGAGGGTTGTTGCATATGGTTCCCAATAGTTGAAGACACATGAGCAAAATTACCTGACTTATAGCTTAGAGTTAGCGGCAGTAAGCTTTGTTTTGAAAATGTGGAGACATTATTTGTATGGAGAAAAGTTTAAAGTTTTCTCCAATCATAAGAGCATAAAGTACTGATGTGAAGACTTTTTGTGTTTTGGCAATTAAAGTATATTTTACCACTCGTAATAGAACAAATCATTGGTAGGATAAAGCTCTATATAGAGGGTGTCGATCCTACAGAGACAACGTTGGTTTAATAGTTATAATCGACGATTGGTTCTGGTTTAATTAGCGAACGATGATTGTTTGTTTGCTTAAGCTACTTGAATTATAGAAAATGCAGCGATTGAAAAAAAGTTGAGAAAAGGATAAAAAAGTATGGTTTAGACTTCACCACTAGCCTCATAAAGATGTCCATTGTACAGAATCGAGGAAAGCATATAGATGTGTAGAAATGACGCGTTTGGCAAGTGCTACCTACAACGACGTTGTCAAGAGGATACATGAACCCCAACTAATGATAATCCATCTTTGATAGGTGTAATTTACCTACCTAACTACATTAACCTAATTACCTACTTTTAGTGAAATTACCTTCTCTAAGCATGGATTATGAAAATTAAGAGTTGACACGTTCAAGTGAAAATAAGTACAAAGCCATCACTTATAGTTCTTGTAGAAACATTAGTGTTTGAGGATCATGTGAAGCAACCTAAAATTCTAAGACAAGAGTGATGAATTGAAACACATGAACATATAGAATTTGTAAACTTGTATTGAAGACAAGGAACAAACTAGGTACAAATACACATAAATACATAAAAAACCCCAAGTCATTACAAAATTGACATAGTTCCATGGCTAGGGTTTTGTCCAAACCCTAGAGAAAGAGTTAGTTGATCATGATGGTGTGGAGGCACCCCATAGACAGAGATGATTCCAGTTCCATATAGTTTTCAAGGCTTTGTCAAGACCTTCTTTGAAGCTTTCCCTCTCTAGAACATCACTTATCTCTCTACAACTACAAAAATACTCTATATTACAAAAATATGTTCTTTATCTAACTATGAGACTAAAATTGTGTTTTTATTTGATTTTAAACCCAAAATATCCCAAAAATCACGTGCAAAGGCTTCTTGGAAATGATTGGTGACAAATGGCCAAAATATCTTTGTTGACAGCTGTCTACTACAGGCACTGGCGTTGCATCGTAAATAGCATTACGATGCATCGAAATTACAATTATGATGCATCATAATTCGTTGGCTTTGAAACTTGATTTCTTCTAGAATATAGCTTCGGCTTTCATAGGTACTCTGCTAAACCTCATTGTAAGCCTTTAATAAAATGGTCATGAGCTTAGAATGCATTCTTGAGATGATAGCGGAGTTGGATTAAGCCAGTTTTCATAATAGAACCTAAAATCATGAAGAACATGAAAACACGTAAAAACTATACAATACGTGCATCTATGGGATCAAAATACATAAGTAAAGGCGCAAGAATGCATAACATTCAACATTTATCACACCCCCAAACATAGATATTGCTAGTCCCATAGCAATACAAAAGAATTTAATTTAAAACAATTAGCCTACTTCCGCTTTCGTGGGAAACGAAGTTTTATTTAGCGAATGCAACAAGCCTTTTAAACCTCTAGACACATCTAGTGGACGAGTGAAGTCTCATTGAATTTAACATGCTTGTTAAACTAACAAAAATATGCCAAAATGGTTGATTAGCTCAATCATAAACTAGTAAAGGATGATCGCCCTAATTTTCATCAAAGTAATGAATACAATAAGTATTAGGGAACTAAATGGACATCAAAATCAAAATGGTTTTGAAATTACGAATTAGACAACAATCCCCACATAATGCTCAACAAGATACAAATACAAGTGCTAACCCTAAAATTCTCTTTGAAAAAGTGAACATACATCATAATGCGCAGTTTATTGTTGCAATTGGAGAATAAATACAACGCCCATCTTTAAAAGAACCTCTTCTTGAAAAAGATTGCAAAAGCATACCATTAAAACATAAAACATTTTCAAAAACTTATTTACAGGTGGACGTGCAATGTCTAAGTCCTTTAAGCTTTCTAGCAATCTCATATAGCGAGCTTTAGGCCAATGACTCCCAAATTGAACGATTTTAGGGCATTAGGTGAAAAAACACCCCAAAGGACTTAATGACTCGAGTTTACAAGGCTACGAACTTAAATGAGTCATTTGCCTTATTATTGCTCAACCTTGCACACTTTTGAATGTGAACTCTCAATGCTTGCTAAAGCAAGAGACCCGGTTAATAGGTGAGAAAGCTTATTACAATTGGATTGTATTTTTTTTTTAGCGAATTTGGTAAGCGTTGCCAAATGAAATCATTCTTAAAGTTGCTCAAAAAGAAACAGACATTTTTAAAACTCTCCATATGACGTATACCCACAATTAAAATGTACGTGTGCATTTGTGCAGTTAAGGACAAATTTAGGGCAAGAAATATAAAGTGTTAAAAAATTTAGCAAAAATTTGGATCGTTGAATTCTAACACAAAATTTAGCAAAAATTTGGACTGTTCAATTCTAACACAAAATTGTGTTAAATTTTGGGAATTTTTAAGATGTCAAAGTTTTGAATTACAAGATGTATTCATCTCTGATGGTTGGATGCTCAAACCATTAATGGCAAGACATCATAGCTATCATGAAAATGAGATTGAAATATGTGCAAAAATGAAAATTAAAGGGGATCGCCCATACCCCTAAACTTAAATGAAACAGTGTCCTCAATATTTGAAAACAAGAAAAGTTAGAACAATGTTATCGGTGTGGTTGATGGATTTCAAAAAGTCAAAACATCAGGTGCTGAACACAAATGAGTACACGGGGTACGTGACTAACATGTGAAGTGATAAAACCTGCACAAGGTCGAACTACATACCAAACATATTATAAAAGAACTAAAAAATGAAATAAATAATGCAACTGCAAAGATAGAACATAAGTACACAGAGATAAATAAAAGAAAATGCAAATATTCCATTAATTCAGAAAGTTGTGAGTACAGACAATGAAATTTATGGAATACAAAAGACATGCTACAAAAATATCAAAATGGTGCCAACATGGCACAACACAAGTACTGAAATAAATAGAAATAGAAATACATAAAATAGAAAATAAAACTAGAAATCCTAAACTAATGCTGAGGTGGTGGCGGCGGTGCAGAAGTAGATGCGAGATTGGTGTCATGGGATGCCATAAGGAGGTGTTCAATGCGCTCTTGTCCATCTAGAATAGCTCGAATGTTGGCACTCATAGTGTCCAACCTCTTGGTGGTCTCTATGTGGTGATCCATAATGTCCAACTGGAGATACGAGAGGTCGGAAGTCAGGCACTCATAGCTAGTGGCCAGATAGTCATAGTTAGCGGCGCCCATTCCCAGCATATCATCCTTATTGGGCTTATCCATGTCCATAGCATCGGCCTCGAAGGCCACATACTCGTCCTCAACATGCTCCTCATCGGGTGCAACTCGTTGCAATGCAGTTATGTGGGATAACATCTTGTGCCAACTATGGAGTATGAAGCGTGGAGGTGCTCCAATGGTAACTTCATTCAACTCGAATTCAAAAGCGGCCTTTGTTAGGAAGGACGTGACCAAGTATGGGAATGACAACTTCATGGAGGAAGCTTTCTTGTTCTTTTTGTCGATTAACTACTCCCAAACTTTATGATTTTGGCCCCAAATGATGGCTGGGACAAAGAGCCAACAACCCATGTGCATAGCATATAAGGCTGTAAAAAAATCACCTTAGCGCTCGGTGGAATGCCCTAAAGGATGGGCATTCTTATGAAGAATGGGGTCAAAGATCCACTAGCACCGAGGAATGAGATTTATGCAGTTGCGCTTATCATTTGTGAAGCAGTCGTTGCACAACTCACGCACCATCCTAATGACGGTGAGTCTTTGTGGTACCTGAAGGAACTGGTAATGATCATTTCCCGGTGCAAGCTCCTCATGCTCCTCATGCAGACACCCAGTAATCTGGGCTATATCCTCGACGAAGATAGTAAGGGACATGCCATCCACACTTGTTCTCAACACCCCCGGGTCATTGCAATCATAGGTTAGGTTCATATAGAACACTTTGATCAGTCGGGGGTATGTAATGCTCGCTGTCGATGTGAACAACCTAAGAAGATGGCGACTCCACAATACCGACAATATCCATTGGGCAAGCAGGTCACCTAAAAATTTAGCGTCATCCATAAGATGCTCGAGCATAATTTTACAATTTTTTGATTTCCCGCGTGGTACATCCCTAATCCTGCTCGTTGGAGCCTTGGCACACTTCATTCTAAGTCAAAATGTTGGTTGCAGAATTTTGTCAAGTAGTTAGTGGGCACTGTCTAGGACAACCCTCTTTTGAACCTCAAAACCTAACAAAAATTCCTCCCTCCTCTGTCAATGGTGCTACAATATCCACCAATCTCTCCAATCAACCCTCAATAAACGAGATCACCATAACTCTCAACCACTCACACATAATATCATAAATGAACTCAAATAGAACTCCAAGTAAACCTTTACCTTCAAGTGTGCACAACCAAAGTCAAAAGTTGATGTCTAAAGAGTCTTCACATCTCAAAAATCCCAAAATATGGTGAAGATGAATGATGATGATGATGAGGGGTGTGAGGTGGTGTACGATCGAAAGGGAGAGAGGTTTTGATTGAGAGAGAAGGAAAAATGAGAGGGAGAGGGTGCAATTCAAAATTATAAGTGACTGCATGTGTAGTCATGTGTGCCTGGCAATGTATCGTAATGGATGTTACGATGCATCGCCCATCCTACATAACAAGATACGAAAACCACTGGAATTGAACTCAATTTTTGGGCTTAAATGACGATGCAAGATTCTTAAAAGTATGATGCATCGTAATTATGATGCATCGACATTCAACTTATGATGCATCGTTAGTACCTTGCCAGTTTGATGATGAATTTAACTATGTATGGAAATATTAAGTGCGAGTATGCACTTCACACCTCAAATAAACTAGATACACTCATATTGGATTCGACGAGTCACATAGATCATGATAGATATATGGATATGCCAAGTTTACCGTCTCGGGTGAGACGTGAGAATCGATCATATGTCTAAATATATGGGATCTATCAAGTTGATGACATTCACGTATTCCATTTTCATTTGACTATTCACGCAAGTTTTCACTCTTTGCTCGATAACTTTGAAAAATGTTCTGTCCTTGGGATCCTTCAACTCCACCACTCCGTTGGGAGCGATAGAAGTTATGATAAATGGACCCTCCTAGTGAGAATGAGGTTTTCTGGGAAATAGACAAAGCCTAAAGTTATAAAGCCAAACTTTTTGGCCCGGAGAGAGTGATTTGGCTTGAATATGATAGTCATGAAAGGCCTTGGTTTTTGGCTTATAGATTTTGGCACTTTTGTATGCATCATTTCACAATTCCTGTAATTCACTCAATTGAAGATTCCGATGTGAGCTAGCTAAATTCATCTCAAAAGTGAATTTCTTGATAGCCCAAAGGGCTTTGTGCTCAGGCTCTACTGGTAAGTGATATGCTTTTCCATATACTAGACGATATGGTGACATGCCTATCGAAGTTTTATAAGTGGTCTGATATGCCCATAATGCGTCATTTAGACGTTGTGACCAATCTTTGTGATCGGGGCAAACTATTTTCTCTAAGATGTGCTTAATTTACTTATTAAATACTTTTACTTGGCCACTTGTTTGAGGATGGTAAGGTGTAGCAACCTTGTGGGCGACGGAGTACTTGAGTAGCAAGGTTCATAGGAATCGGTTGCAAGAGTGTTTTCCACCGTCACTGATTATGGAGCGGGCCATCGCAAAATGACTAAAGATGTTCGTTGGGATGAACTTGAGCATAATTGCGTGGTCATTGGTTCTAGTGGCCAAGGCCTCAACCCATTTATATACATAATCTACCACCACGAGTATAAAAATGAAACCAGAGGATTGTGGAAACGGGCCCATAAAGTCGATTCCCTAAACATCGAAGATCTTGACAATAAGTATTGGGTTCACTGACATCGCTCACACAAGTGGTAGAATGAGTATGCATCCCGATGCATAGATGGCCAAAAGAAACCGCATTAGAGAATTGTAGAAGCGGTCTTTCGACCACTAAAATGACCTCTACATTCAAGTGTATAATAGAAAGTAAGAATACTAGGAATCTCACTCTCGGGCAGACCCTGATGGATGATGTCACGTCCCAAAATTCAGACCGCCAGGACTTCCTCGGACCGACCCAAATCTCGAGTGTGAACCTGTTCACTTAACCCCATGAACAACCTCAACCATACTGACATCACAATTTGATACCATGTTTTTCACGCCCCGATTCCAGACTTCCGGGGACCGAGGGTGAATAGCAAATGTTCCAACCGGTTCACGTCCCTAACCGGCAAATCCCCAGGCTGAACTTCCTATGAGTTTTGAATTTGAGTTTTAAAATTATTCCATTAGAAAGGGGATCCAAAAATACTCTATTTAAAAAAAAACTCACTCAATTCTGATCTAAAATGAAGAAGTTACATCAAATCAAAGTTTGGACAAAGTTTTGAGTTTGCTGTGAATAGTAACTTCGATTGTGCGAAAATGGGATTTCGATTTTGCAAAACTGGGGTTTCGATTGTGAAAAAAATAAATTCGATTATGTGAAAATTTCACCATCTTAGGACCATGAACCTACAGTATTTTGCACGATCGAAATGGGGGTTTCGATTGTGTGAAATTGCCCCTGTTTAGACCCTAAAAATCACCATAATTCACCACCACTTTGCACAATCGAAATGGGGGTTTCGATTGTGCTAAATGGACATTTCGCATGATCAAAATGCTCTCCATAGGACCTCCAGCAACCCTATACATGGTCCATTTGGAGCCTAATCCATATTATATCATCCTAGAACCTCTCATACATGATCCATAACATAATTGAAAGGTACTAACATCAATCACATACTCAAAATCATACTCATGGTTAAATCATACATCAAAATGAATCATTCTCCTTCACAACCATAATCCATTACTAATGAAAATATCATCAAATGAATAAAAAGCTACCACGAGCACTACATAAACTAATTTGTTATCTTTTCATACCCAACAAGCTCATAATCCAATACATATATCCAAATTACATTTGTCCAAAATATAACCACAACTTAAAAATAAGTCACATGCCACAAGCTGACATGGATAGCCACAAAATGCGTAACATCCCAAAAGATAGCAAAAATGCTACTAGAGTTCCACTTGGACACTCAAGTCCCATCAGTCATCGGCGACTTATCTGTAAAAGAGTTTAGAATAAAGGGGTGAGCACCACTGCGGCTCAGTAGAGATACCCTAACCCTCCTAAGTGCCGACTCGACACCGACCTACATAAAATGCATATGAATACACTACATGCCACATCCACAATCTCACAAACAAGCAATTAAAGAGGGTTGTATATTTCACGAATCATGTATAACATATTCAAACATAAAAGCATTACGGAAAGTAAATGCTCTCTCTCAGTCCTCATCTGACACCCTACATGATTGGCCCACTCCGAGGATCATGTAACCTTGGACACCTCCGATAACCATCCTTTGACCGGGACAACTCCGAGGCTCATAATTCTTGGACATTCTCTGATTCTAGGCATTAAGCCTTAGTATGGCGGGTCCACTCCGAGGGCCATACATAGTGGATAATTTTACTATATTTCATAACACAGTTGGACCACTCTGAAGCCCCGTGTACCTCATTTGCGTCATTTTCCCGCAACTTCCCACATATGCAATATAAATGCATAAACACATGACCTTTTATTTTCATGCTCTACTCATGCTCATTGATACTAAAAGGAAGTAAAAAGCATGTCTCCCATCACCACACACCACATATAATACATATATGTATAACACATGCATATATCCTCTCATATGCACACCACTTCAAAATTAGCATACCTTACTCATGCTACACTCAATGCATAATTTTAGCACATAAAACTAACATGCATTCAACCACCACATATCCCACATATATGACACAAGTTTACACATTTGCACTTAAACCCCAAATTGAGCACATAACACCTATATACCCAAATTTTCTCATTCACACACTTTAACCCACATGTTAAAACCAACACAAGGAACACCAAATATGCAAAGATAGGGTTCAAAAGAAGGAGAAAATCTGACTCCCATCCCTCTCATTCCCCTAAAGCATGTGTTACACAACCTACACCCTAGAATCGACAATTAGAAGAGAAGAAGAGCCCCTACCTCGAAAATGAAGGCCTTCCACGCACTTCTCAAAATCCCAGCAATGTTAACCTTGCCGAACCACAACTTTGATCAGTTCAAAGGGAAGCCCTAGTCGTCCCCTACATATCTCCCTTCTTCGGCGGAACGTGAATAACACCCAAAGACCTCCAAAACCTAGAGAAAAGGAAGAGAGAAAAAGTGGGAGCAATATAGAAAGAGAAACAATCGTGTATAATGGAAAAAAGTCAAACTTCTCCAAATCTCCTGAAAACTTTCCAAAAGCTTTAAAACACTTCCCTAACATGTTCCCTACACTCAAAACATGTTAAATACCACTCAAAATGCATTCAAGGCAATTATGATGCGAAAAATACAAAATCGGCCAAAATTGGTCGTGGTGATTTGATCGGGGCAATATTTCAGTAGCTGAGGATTATCCCAAAAGTACATACGTACTTGGGAAAAGAAGCGATCCTTGTCCTATTTAGACCAAGATGAGGGAATCTTCCTGGTAGCTAGGAAGTTAACTACATCAGCATACCAAGGAAGTTGCTCGTGAGTGACTCCAAAAAGTTGCTCATCTGGAATGGATTCACAAATCAGAATTGGATCATGGTGACACTCAACAAGAATCTGACACAAATGGTCAGCTACCAGGTTCTCAGTACCCTTCTTATCCTAGATCTCAAAATTAAACTTTTGCAATAAGAGTATCCATCGGATCAGCCAGGGTTTTGTATCTTTCTTGGCCAATAAATACCTTAGACTGGCATGATCATAGTACATAATGACCTTGGATCCTAAGAGATACGATCTAAATTTGTCCATGGCATGAGCAACCGTAAGCAACTCCTTTTCCATAGTTATATAATTCAATTGAATGTCTAAAAGAGATTTACTTGCATAGTAAATAACATCGGCAACCTGTCCACACATTACCCTAAGACAACACCCATAGTAAAGTCGGATGCGTCAAACATAACCTCAAATGGGAGAGCCCAATTTGGAGAGGTTAGAATTGGAGTAGTTGATAGAAAATTGCAAAGAGTTTTAAAAGATTCAAGGCATGCTTCATCAAAGTGGAATGGAATGTCTTTTTCAATAAGTTGACACAAGGGTCGGGATATCTTGCTAAAGTCTTTGATGAAACAGTGGTAGAATCCCGCATGGCTTAGGAATGAACGAATGCCCTCACCGATGAAGGTGGAGAAAGCTTAGCAATGAGTTCAACCTTTGCTCTATCAAATTCTATGCCTCTTTTGGACATAATGTGCCTGAGGACAATACCCTCTTGAAGCATGAAATGACTCTTTTCCCAACTAAGGATTAAGTTCATGTCCTTAGAACGCTTCAGTACAAGTGTAAGATTATGAAGGCATGAATCAAAAGAAGGTCCAAAGATAGAGAGATCGTCCATGAATACCTCTAAGAACCTCTCCACCATATTCAAAAAAATAGACATCATGCACCATTGAAAAGTTATCAGTGCATTGCATAGCCCAAAGGGGATGCGTCTATATGAAAATGTTCTATATGTGACAAACCCCCCAGAAAATTTTGCACATGAGGTGGCCAGTCTCATACACAAAACCTGAGGAATGTTAACAACTGATAGCAACAAGCATAGATGACAAAAGACAGAAATAAATAACTTCTAAAAGCTGAACAGAAACTTCTACTGAATTGAAATAACTGGTAAATAAATAATTATATGTCTGGTAATACAATTTGGAAGTCCCGTAACCCAAGGACCCCTTAACCAGAATGAACAAAAGTTTAATATTCTAATTTAAACCAACAACCAAAATCTCCAAATGAGTTCATAGTTTGACTCCTGAATAATAATATAAATTCCTACCCTGTGACAGATGAGAGTAGATGCCTACCATAACCAACCCTAGTACTCTATCCTCGCGGGGGAACCTGCCTCGGACCTGAAATATCAACAAAGTGGGTTAAACCCACGAGCAACTTCTATCTACAACATCCCAATCAGAGAACCAATATACATCCCCTCAGCGTGAAGGACACAAGAGATAAATATAGGTATAAACAACTAAGTCATTCTTTAATCAGTTCATGTTTTCAAAAAAATAAAAATCCTTTTATGCTTTATCCCAATAGACCCTTATTATTCAATAATGAACACATTATTTAAGTTCAAAATAAAGAAACATATGCATACATTTTATTAAATCTATGCAATCATGATATGCCAAATATAATGTATAGATACCTTATTTGGTATGGGCGATCCTGACATGCCAAGCAATCCTTACATGCCAAATAAAATGTATAGATACCTTATTAGGTCTGGGCGATCTTGACACGTCGAACAATCCTTACATGTCAAATAAAATGTATAGATACCTTATTAGGTATGGGCGATCCTAACATGCCGGGCAATCCTTACATGCCAAATAAAATGTATAGATACCTTATTAGGTATGTGCGATCCTGACACGCTAAGCAATCCTTACATGCCAAATAAAATATAAAAATACATTCTGAAATTGAAACATAAAATAAACAAGGTGCATTATGATTTTAATTTGCACAAACAAAGTAATTCAAATTATCCGACATGAAATTATCACTATAAGACAAATCGTTCACAGGTAAACTATAGTCAAGTATTTAATGGGCATTTATATCCTTAAAGGAAAATACATTCAAGTAAATCAAATAACCCAAGCATCCATTATAGAGGTAATTTCCCAACTCAACCTCCAATGCACTCAAATATACGAGGGAGTCTAAACCTAACTCTTATCTAGGTTTCTGGGCCTATTCTACTTCTAAGAACCCCATAAATCATTTTGGAATTTTTTGGAATTTTTGAGGATTTTTAAAAAATATTTTTCTAGTAAAAAGAAAATAAAACATAATTCAAGGCAAACGTTTACAACCAACACAATCACAAGGGAGACTCATGTTCAGATGAAATTTAAAACCCAAGGGAATTTTAATCCTATAAAGTTACTTAAATTAATCTAGAATTTTTAGGAATTTCAAAATATTTTTTAAAAATAAAAGAAGGTGAAAACCCAACTTTTAGACATTTTAAAAATTAAATGAACTCCAAGGGAAACTCATTCCGAGATGAAAATTTAAACCCAAGTGCATTTAGCCTCCAGAAAGTTACAGTAAAAATTTGGGAAATTTTGAAACTTTTTAATTATTTTCTAAAATTAAGGAAGCTAAAAAACCCAATTTTTAGACAATTTAAAAATCAATTTAAAAACAAGGGGAAATTATTTCAACGTGAAATTTAAAAACCAAGCTCCTAAAACTCCTGGGAAGTTGACATAAAATTTTGAGAATTTTTGGAATTATAAAAGTATTTTTTAAAAAATGATTTTTTGAATTTCCAAGTTTTTCCAAAAATTTTAAAAATCCAAAAAAAATATCAAAATATATCGGATTGGGCCCATATTGGACCCAGAGGTGGGCCCCAGCGAGTCGGGTTCGAAAAAACCTTTTACGGCACTAACCGGAGCCTGCCGGGCGTGTGGGGAAGCGCCCAGCACTGGGCTTCTTCCCCAGCACGTTGCTGGGAACTTCTCGGCGACGGTCCGGCCACTGTTCGCCTCCATTTTTACGCCGTTATTCTCCTCTCAATGTTGGCTACCTATTGGTGTAAAAAGCCCTATCTGAAACGGCCCGAATCAAAAACCCCCAATTCACAAGTTCTAGGGGTTCTTCGCAAAATTTTCAAAAATTTAAATTCAATTTACCAACAATCTGATTTTATAAGGTCAAGGGTTGTTTGCCCATGCAATCCACAACATCAAAGATACAAATTAACATCCTTCTATATATATATACATATATATATATATACATATATATGCATAAACATGTTCATAAATAAATTCTTCACATAAAATTTAATTGGTATAGAAGGTCTCACGAATTTAATTCAACAGAAACAACCTTAATTAACATAGAATGAGATACAAAGTTTTCAAGAACAATCATAGACAAAAATCTAGACTATGCATACGGATTCAAAGGGGAAGAGAAGAATTGAACTTGCCTCTTTGACGATTCAACAACCCGTTCACCCAATCGTTCCTTTACTCCCTTCTCTCTTTCATTTACTCTCTTAGTTTCTGTGCATAAAGCAAACGGCAGAAACCCTAAAATCTTATTTTCTTTTGTCTTAATTAATTTTATTCTATTATTGTTTTTCTAAAAGCTAAATAAACTAAAAAAAATAATAACAATAATAATATAACTATAACCCTGGCTCAATAACTTAGGCATATCCTTAGCCTAACCATTCCAACCCAGATTCCTCCCTAGCCCAAACCCATGTATTTAAAAGATTTAAATAAAATAATACATAATCAATAAATAATTCACATAAAATGATAAAAATATAAACAAAGAAATTTACATGAAATAATTGGAAATCTATAAAACATATGTAGTCCACATAAAATGATAAAATGCATATAAAAGAAAAGAAACTCAGCTAAAATGATAAACTATAGAGATAAGGCATTTAACATGAATTAATAAAATAATAATATAAAGAAATTTAATTTCTTTAAAATAATAGACATCCAAATTTTTTGGGGTATTACATTCTTCCCCCCTAAAAAGAGGAATTCCGTCCTCGGAATTTAACTCATACCTAAAAGAAAAAGCTCTGAATACTTTGCTTTTATTTCATCCTCCCTTTCCCAAGTGGACTCCGCCTCGTTATGATGGCTCCACTGGACTTGAACTAACAGAATGGTCTTAGAATGAAAGACTTGATCCCTATGGTCAAGAATAGAGAAAGGCTGCTCTGCATATGTTGCATCTGGCTGCAACTCAATCTCTCCTACCTCAATGTGCTGCTAAGTATCCTCATCTCTAAGGAACTTCCATAGCATGGAGACATGAAAAATGTTGTGCACCTTGTGCATCGTGTCTGGTGACGCCAGTCTATACGCTACCGCTGTAACTCTGTCGGTAATCATAAAAGGACCTACAAAATGAGGTGCCAGCTTCCCTTTCTTTCCAAACTGCATAACTCCCTTCATGGGAGAAACCTTGAGTAAAACCTGATCCCCCACCTTAAACTCTAGTGCACGAGTTTTTCGGTCAGTATAACTCTTCTATTTGCTCTGTGCAGTTCGCATACGATCTTTAATAAGGGTAACTTTTTCTGAGGTGTCCTTAATAAACTTAGGACCCAAAAACCTATTCTCTCCAACTTCCAACCAGCAAGCCGGCGATCTACATAGTCTTCCATACAGAGCCTCAAATGGTGCCATACCAATAGTCTTCTGATAACTATTGTTATAGGCAAACTCAACCAGTGGCAAGTAACTCTCCCAATTGCCTTTGAAGTCGAGTACACATGCTCGCAATATGTGGTACTGGATGGAAAAATGATAGTCTTTCACAAATTCCAACCACCTGCGCTGTCTCATATTCAGCTCCTTCTGTGAAAATAGATACTGCAGACTTTTATGGTCACTAAATAATCTGAAGGTCTCACCCAAAAGGTAATGTCTCCAAATCCTCAAAGCAAAAACCACAGCTGCTAATTCCAAATCATGCGTCGGGTAATTAAGCTCATGAGGCTTAAGCTTACGTGACGCATATGATATCGGTCTCTCCTCCTGCATCAATACACATCCCACACCCTGTAGTGACGCATCAGTATACACTAAGTACTCAATGTCGCTCTGAGGAGTAGCTAGAACTGGTGCAGTAGTCAATTTGGTCTTTAACTCGTCAAATGCCGCCTGATATGAGTCATCCCAAATGAAAGGCACACCCTTCTTAGTGAGATGGGTAAGCGGGCCACCAATCTTAGAGAAGCCCTGAATAAACTGACGATAATAACCAGCCAACCTAAGAAAGCTGCGAATCTCTGAAGGTGAGGTAAGCTGTCCCACTCCAGAACTGCTAACACTTTACTTGGATCAACCGCTATCCCTTTCTCAGATACTACGTGACCCAAGAACTTCACCTCCCTCTACCAGAACTCACATTTCTCAAATTTTGCATACAACTAATGACCTCTTAGCGTCTGCAAGACAATACGAAGATGTCTGGCATGATCCTCCTCTGACCTAGAGTAAACCAGAATGTCATCAATGAAGACTATAACAAACTGGTCCAAGTAGGCCCTAAACACTCTATTCATCAAGTCCATAAAGACAGCTGGGGCGTTTGTTAACCTAAATGGCATAACCCAAAACTTGTACGGCCCATATCTAGTAAGGAAGGCTGTCTTCGGTACATCCTGTTCCTTAACTCGAAGCTGATGATACACGGACCTCAAATCTATCTTTAAGAAATAAGTGGCTCCTTTCAACTGATCGAACAGATCATCAATCCTAGGCAATGGGTACTTGTTGCAGATTGTGACCTTATTCAATTCCCTATAGTCAATGCAAAGACGAAGAGACCCATCCTTCTTTTTCACAAACAACACCGGTGCTCCCCACAATGAAGTACTCCTGTGAATAAATTTTTGACTAAGAAGTTGCTGAATCTAATCCCTCAACTCCCTCCTTTCCACAGGAGCCATCCTGTATGGAGCCCTAACAACAGGTCTGGTACCTAGAGCTAAATCTATCACAAAGTCTATCTCGCGACTAGGTGGTAACCCTGGGATCTCCTGAAACACCACCTGAAAGTCTCGCACCACCGGAATGGAATCTAAAGATACTGTAGTTCCTTTTGGAGACTCTTCACTGATAAAGAGCAGGTGCGTACTAGACCCTCCCTTTGATTGTGACATAGCAATCAAGTACATCTCCTGATCTGGTATCACAAAAATAATTGCCTTATCATGGCAATTAACCTGAGCATGGTAATGTGATAACTAGTCCATCCCGAGTATAACATCATATGATCTCATGTGTAGGATCAATAAATCTGCCAAGAATTTGAGTCTGCCAATGTCTATAGGGACCTGACTACCCTGTTCTCGTAGAATCGTACTAGCCCCCAACGGCGTAGATATAGTGAGTAGAGAAGTACATGGCTGAATATCTAAACCAGATAAGCTAGCAAATGCTCTAGATATAAAGGAATGTGATGCACCAGTATCAAATAAAATGCGACCCACTCTACCATTGATAGGAAACATACTCTCAATCGCCAGAGGAGTCTGCACGTCATATGGCATAACATTGTAGACTCTCCCATAATGCATCTGTTGTCTAGGTTGCCCTACAGGCGATGGTTGTGCAGGTAAAGCTGGACGAAGCTACGCCTGTATTTGTGGAATCTGTGGTACTAGCAAAGCTGGTTGTTGTCTCTGCCTCTGCTGACCAAGCGATCCCTGATTGTTGTTAGGATAATACCTAGCTGAATGCCCTGGCTCACCACAACTATAACAGTTTCCATTAAACACACCAGTAGACCTCCTGAACTGATTTCCTATTGTTGACCACGACCTACCTGTGGTACCCCACTGTGCCTCTTGTGAGTAGAGGCTCCCCCTCTTTGAGCATCACTGTTGGGTCTGTGTCTCTTCCACGATTGCTTCCCTGAATGACTGCCCCTCTCAAAGTGTCTACTTCCATTCCCATTCCTTTTCTCCACTGTCTGACCAGGGAATTCTCTATCATGTCATTTCTCTGTCTGCCCTTTCTTGTAATCCTTTCTCGACTGACAATGCTGCAATGCAGCATCCACTACCTGAGCATATGTAGTATAAGCTGGACATCCCAGAAGGACCTGTCGAACAAGCCAGATTAACCCATTCATAAAATATCGCAGCTTCTTTTCTTCGGTGTCCACCTCTTCAGGTGTAAACAGCGATAAATTGGTAAATTCCTGCTCATATGCTGCCACAGTTCCGTCCCTCTACTGTAACCCAAGAAATTTCTTCTTTTTAGCTGCCCTCACTGTATACGGGAACTACTTAGCATCAAAGCAATCCTGAAAATCTGCATAGGTGAACATGGTCCGCTGTTCCGGTGTAGTCACCGATTCCCACCACTACAATGCATTTCCCACTAGCTTAAATGTAGCTAGCATATGTTTTTGTACCTCAGTGCACGTAACCATGCGAAGATGGCATTCAATATCTTTCCTCCACTGATACGCCTCAGTAACCTCCGTAGACCCTGAAAACTCTGGTGGATTCCCTTTTGTTTAGGAATTTTGTACCCTCTCTCAAGTGTTGGGCTACTCTATAGGTAATAGAACTTGTGCCATCTGCTATGGCTGTTGAGGTGGCTGCTGTTTCTAAAGAGTAGTTGCCACTCCAGTAACTACAACCTATACAATAATGGTTACCAAGTCGGGAGGAATCTCTGCATCTCCACCCTAAGCATGACCTTAACCTAGAATATCATTCACATTCCACTTTCTATGGGGTGGCATCTGTAGAGGATACAGATAAACATCAATACCTTCGAGGATAGATTAAAACACTATGAACTCTATGTTCAAAATCCTATTTATCAGAATACGCAACGCAGAAGATACCCTATGATAGACCCTTAAAACCCGAGGACACTTGAACCTGGAAAGCTCTGATACCAAATGAAATACCCCCCAGAAATTTTGAATATGAGGTGGCCAGTCTCATACACAAAACCTGAGGAATGTTAATAACTGATAGCAACAAGCATAGATGACAAAAGACAGAAATAAATAACTTCTAAAAGCTTAACAGAAACTCCTATTGAATTGAAATAACTGATAAATAAATAATTATATGTCTGGTAATACAATTTGGAAGTCCCGTATCCCAAGGACCCCTTAACTAGAATGAACAAAAGTTTAATATTCTAATTTAAACCAACAACCAAAATCTCCAAATGAGTTCATAGTTTGACTCCTGAATAATAATATAGATTCCTACCCTGTGACCGATCACTACAAGAAAAGTGGGTTTTTACGATAGAGTATTTATGACATTCCTATATTTTGGCTCGTAAAAAGTACTTTTTACTAGGTTTACAAGAGACTCCTTGTCATTGATTCATAAAAGTTCAAGCTTTCACGACGTTTTAATCAAATCCCCGTAAAAGAAAGTTTCTACGGCGTCTGAAAGACCCCATTAATGTTTGCATATATTAACGTGGTAAATGTTAAACTTTAACGGAGACCAAAGGCTCCTGTAAATAAGTATTAAAAAATTACCCTTCAACGGAGTTTTTAGCTCGACGTCAATAAGTAATAAACTTTCCCACTCTTAAATTCCCCACTCCCGCTAAACCCGTTTACTAATTTTACAATAATTCAATTTTTTTAGTTATATATGGGAAGAGACCCATTTTATGACAGGCCCAAGTCAACCGTGGTACCGGCGGCTATTTGAAGAAGGTCGAGACCTCCCCCATGTTCATCTCCCACCTTCTAAAAGCTGTGAAGCCCTAGCTACTAAAAATCCCCAATTCCCCGCCTCCTCTATCTAGGGATTAAGACGCCAAGGCAAAACCCCTTTCTCGTCGCCAATCGAAACGCTAGGGCCAGAAGCTAAGTTGCATCAATTCTACTTCCAGGGGTGATCTTGTTGCCGATCGACATGCTAGGGCGAAATCCCTTTCTCATCGCCGATCGAGATGTTAGGGCCAGCTTGGAGCTCCTTTCCCAACCTTTTTGAATTGGTATCTTTAGAATAGGGCTGATTGATCCAACTCGTAAGTTTTCAGATTCAATCTTCTTGTTTCTCTATCTTTGTGTAGGTTCCATCTCTTTTCTTTCTCATTCTCATTGCTGAACCCAAATCGAATGGTTCTTTGAAGAAGTAGCAATAAATCTCTCCCATAATTAACAGATCTACACTTTTTCAAACCCTAACCTGATGGTTTTATTTATTCATTTTTTGTTGAGGTTTTGATTTTAGTATTTAGATACTCTAATTTGATGTGAGAAATGAGGGATTGTTTGAAAATTATTTCATATTCTGATACGCGCCCCCTCCCCATACACATATAGAGACACACACACAGATATATATATATATATATACACACACACATGCAATCTCTTGCTTAGGGTTTGTTTGGATTTTTTTAATTTTGTTGGTTATTTCCCGGAATTCTTATTTTTGGCAATGAGAAATAGTCCCAAAAAACATTTTGATTAAATGTGTATAAGTAATTTTAGTTCTATTGGCTGGTAAATGGAGGACTTCGGCCTTTTGGTACACCAAAAAGTCTATAATGTTTGTTTTGAATCCTCTCTGTTCTTTTATCTATTTATTTCTTTATTTATTTAGGTTTTTTCTTTGTTGTTGTTGTTTCTGCTGAATTCTAATTTTGTTGAATTGTTTGATCAGTGCAGAACGATACAAGCATTTTTTACTTGGCTATTTTAATATTAACCTTGATGTTGCTACCTATCTTCTATCTTATTGTTTATTTGTACCAAATGTGTCATTTATAGTCTTTTAAATAAATGTATTTTATCAAACTTTTGCAGTACATTCATGGTGCTTCTTGTTGGATTTTGCAGGGAAATGAGAAATGAAACCAAGAGCTGATGCGCATCTCACAAATTGGAGAATTATAAATATGGTTGTTAAAAAAAGAATCCCAAATAGTCTATTTTTTTTGGCAGTTATTGATATTCTTTAGGATTGGAAAGTGGTAGCAAAAATAAATATGGTTGTTATTTCTAATCATAAAAATATAGATCCAATTAGTTAGGATTTTAAAGAAATTTTTTTAAATAATTGTGAATTACTTGGAAGTAAAATAACAAGAAAGAGTCTAATCTTTGAAAATGCTGTAGACAGATTCATTTTTTATTGGGGCTTACAATTGACATTGTGGCTCATTCCTGTGGCTGAGCAATTTGTCAGTCATCGATAAATCCATCACCAATCACAGGTTGTTCTTTCATTGTCTAATTTTCTTCTGTTTGATAACACTGAGGTTATGTATCTATTCAGAATAGATTTTGATATTTTTGTAAGAAGAGAAGAGAGTTTTTTTAAAAGGCTTACTAATTGAAGAATCTAGTAGTCTTTTATTCAGGATGCTTTAGTTTGAAGTGTTTTAGATAGATTTCTAGTATATGTTGATAATTTGATATGTATTTGTATTTGTAGGTACTGATTAGATATGGTGTATTGGTTGGATAGATCTTTGAATTGCCATGTTGTGAGCTTATTGACCTATATTGTTTTGTTTTTAGCCATGGATTCTTTTCAAAAGTTTATTCCCTTTTTATTTGCATTTGTGGTTTCTTAATTTCTTGATATTCTGTTTTGTAGTGCAGCATAGTATGTTTTATTGGCATCGAAAAATTGTATAATGGTCCTAATTACCTTAATTTTTTCAATTGAAGTTGAAAATTCTGAAATATCTTACAGAGCAAGAGACATTGCTGATCATCATTGCGAAGTGACAAACTCATTATAGCCTCTCTTTAACAATCCTTGCTTTCTTTTATATTCTGTGACTCTTGTCCAAAGTCATTTTTATTATATCTAACAGTAATTTTTATCTTTCTATATGTTCTAGGATTTCACATTGGAACAGGATAGCATGACACCAGTTAATGGATGGAAGGCTTACTTGTAGCAATTAATGGATGGAAGGCTTACTATGTAGCTACAAGAGCCATTGTAAATATTAATACAGAATTTTTTAACATCGTTAGAGAAAGATCAGTTCCAGCAATGGGTCATCTTTCGCTTAATGCAAATCATATGAAGTGTGTTCAATCATCAGGAGAGCTGTTTACAGGGTATGATGCTTTTCATTTGTTCACTACAACTATAGTTTCATTTATACCTGTCTGACTAGCTTATGTTTTGATAGGAAGAGTTTAACTTCAGTATTTCACATTTTTTTTAGCTTATAGTTAAAAAATTTTAGGTAGTTGAATTAGTACATGAAGTGTTTGTATGATTCAAGTTTATATAGCATAAGGCTTGTATATCTGTTTGTCTTTAGCTAAGATTTGGTAGCCTTTTTTGCTTTGCATTGTACATTTGATGACTTTTCAAGTTCAGTTATATTTTATTTATTTTCTTGTTTCTGAGCAACCAAACAAAGGTTGGAGTATTTAATTTTCTTATATGTGGTCTTGGTAGTTTGATGTGGAAAAAAGAGAAATATGGATTACCAGTATAAATTAACTTTTGAAGTGCAAGTTAATTTTTATTTTTTCACTAAACCAGTATAAATTTCTTAAAGCAACTGTCTTCAGAAATAAAAAAAATAAAAAATTTAAGTTACAACATTCTTGATTTTTTCAAAAATCAAGTCCTACATATGGTATTCCCTAAAATAGACCTAATCAACTTGATTGATGTTCTATTTTAGACAACTGCATTATCATTCGTACTTCTAGTGGTGGCAGCATTTCATGCATCTACTTACTGTTTTACTAAACAATCTTCTTTTCTATTTTTCTTTATATCTAAACTTTTGGTGTGTAAAAAGTTTTCACTGAATTGTTAGCGAGAACATGCATTCAGAGTTCTTGCTTGTGTCGAGGTTCTATTCTGGTGTTCTCATCGTTTCTTGGAAGAGTTCTTTTCGCCTCTATTTTCATCCTCTCTGCATATCAAAAGTGAGTAACCTATACTAATCTATTTCTATCCCATATCTGGTTATGCATTATTGAAATTTACTCATGGCATTGCAAAAATCAGAATGAAATTGAGTTAAGACCTTATTGATTTGGTTTGGTATTTTGAAGCTTGGAAAAACTCATTAATGACTAGTTTGTCATTGTTTGGGTGGGTGTTAGTTAGTATTAGCTCCTCTGATCATTGTTTATCAATATCCTATACACTAAATTCTTAGATTATGATTGTCTTAGAAACTGTCATATCATACAAGCTGATTTTTCAAAAAAGAAATTTGTGTTGATTAAATTGGGAAGGATGATTTACCTTTGAGATGCCTTGTTTTAGTTTAATGATGTGTTTATCCTTTTAGGTTTAATGAATTTGGGTCCAATGGAAGACCAGTTGTAGAGGTTCTTAAACCAAAATTTAATGTCTTTGCTAATGTTGTGACCTTTATAGTTGGCGTACAAATGCCACAAATTGAAGTAAGTCTCTCTCTCTTTCTTTCTCGCTCGCGCGCGCACACACACGCACATTTTAGCAAGTCAAATTACTTCATGTTCAAAAAATATTAGGAAAAGTTGACAAGAGTTTAAAAATATGATAAAGCAAGAGAACATATAGAAATATGTCTATTGGAGAACTGGAGCTATAATGATTGTGTTTGAGATTAATTTATGTCCATTTTGGAAAACAATCTTGAGTAAAACTGTTATGGGGCTTTAGATGGTTGGTGGTGGATTTTTAAATATTGGAACCTTTTTGCTGACTTGCAAAGCAAAGCAGGGCTAATATGTGAATAGCCTTAAATGACTCCATTTATTAATGTTTTGTACTCTGTTATTCATGTTTTGTTATTTAGTGAGCAATAACTTCGCATGATCAATAAAAATATAGAAGCCCAAATATATTAGCTCTAGTCTTTTGGAAAATAATTTTCTTATACTCTATCTCTATTCCTTTTTCATAGGTAAGTACAAAATGACATCCATTATTGTCCATTCGAGAATTAAACTCTCATATGTATATTTAAAGGGAAGACGAGGTATTCAGAAAAAAAAGAGATGAAGATGAAATACTATTTTGACTAAACTCTTAAATAATAAATATACTGATATCAAGACTCTTGAGAAGTGATAAACTCAATAACATTAAGGACTCTATCCCTTATAAAAGTTCCTAACTCCATGACTATCATATGATTATCAAAATAATGGGATTTGCTTGGGAGAATTCTAAAGTAACTCCATTTATTCATGTTTTGTACTCTGTTTTTCTTGTCCATACTCTTAGGTTTCTTTTTCCTATTTTTGCCTTGCTATTTCATATTTAGATTGTGGCTATGAGATTTGTTGGAGATTAGCATAATGGCTGTGATTTTTTGTTACTGTTAGTGTGTGGTTTGGCAAGTGTGGTAATTTCTCTATGCCCTACTTTGTTAGCTTTTGGAGTTTGTTGTCTTCTATTGTTATATTGGTAGCATATTGCTATGTTCATGGATAGGGATGATATGTGGGTCGATGTTAGTCAGATGTCTTATTTCAAAAATACTCTAGGTTGTGGTTTAGTGAAGCTTAGTAGAATGCTTTGTTTACTCTAGGAAATGGGTTATTTATTGTGCTTAGTATTTTGTGGATAGAGTGGTCTGTTTTTTAATAGTGGGTTTGGGGTTTCCAGGAACATGGGGTATATTCCTTGGAGGCTATATGATGGCTTTTGCCATTTTTTGTTCTTGATATGAAATTGCTTAATTTTTTTTAAAAAAAAATGTTATCAGAATTTTCGCTCCTACTTGTATGAGATGTCTAATTGTATTACATTTATATAAAGCCTTCTGACCTGAATAGTGATCCTTTGAAGTGCTTTGCTGACGGCTTTGTTTCTATCTACAACTTTGTTTCTATGAACACTTGAGTTGGTTCTATTTGGTCATTTGTATAGTGTTACTCTTTGTAGAAACCGTGCCCAATTTTGGCCGATCAATTTTTGTCATTTATTACTTTAAGTGCATTTTAAATGATGTTTAACATATTTTGAATGCGGGGAACATGTTTAGAAGGCTGGTATAGGGTTTTGGGAAGTTTTGGGACTTTTGACAAAAGTTGACTTTTTTGAGTTTGGTCAACCTAGGGGCGCGGGCCTTGTGGGCCCAGAAATTTTAAAAGTGTCGGAATGACTTCAAAATTTGAGGATAGCTTAAATAAAATATTTGACGCGCAACGGAGTTGATTTCGTGTCAATCTGAGTTACGAAACTCCGAAAATGAGCCCGAGAAGGTTTTGCAAAAAGGTGATGGCAAACTAGTAATTAAGAAGAGGTCTCTTAGCTATAAATACTAAGAGAGATCAGCTATTCTCTCATTCTTCATTCCAGCAGCCGAGAGAGAGAGATATATATACGTATATACATCCAAGCTTCATCTTCTCCTCTTCTTCACTAGATTTGAGGGCCTTAGAGTGGGATTTTGATTTCACCGAAGAAGGAAGAAACGATCTACATATCGAGGGCTCGAGATTGTTCGGTTCAAAAATCATTTCGGAGGAAGTTGGGTTTTGAGAGATTGGGGGAAATCAATTGGAAGCTCTTCCAATTTGAGGTAGGGGTGCTAGACTCACTTCTACTTTGATCTTGTGGTCCCTTTCTAAATATCATAGGAGATAGCTTTTGATTTCTTGAACCTAGGTCTATGTATATATATATATATGTACACCATGGTGATTTATGCATGTATAAGTGTCCAACATGTTAGTTAGGGCTTATGCATGGTATATATGTGCAAATGTGACTATAATGCTTTTGGTGAAAAAATGCGTTTGTTTGATGAAAACATGAAAAATATGATTTTCTAGCAAAATCCATGAGCATAGTGATTTTCATGATGTGAGTGTGATAGCATTGTGACAATCTTGAGTTGGAAGGAAATGCATTGATTTGATGAAAAATACATGCATTGTGTGACTATGTGCATTGGTGTGATTATATGAACTATGTGATGATTTTGGGGCATGAGTGTGAAATTAAGATAAGGGGAAGGCCCCTAGGGTGAAAGACCCAAAACTTGGCCAAGAGGAGGTGCTCCCTTCGGGTTAGCAACCCGATAAAGCACAAGCAGAGTTTGGGTGCCGAAGAGACCCTTACTATTGGAGTGATGAGAAAGCCCCCTTTGGATTGATTTGGTGTGAGTTATATATATATAAGTTGTGACTTGTCCAATTTGATATATATATATATATATATATATATATATATATATGTATTTGCACTTTATGTGAAGCATCATGCATGATTTGAAAAATGTGAATGTTTGGGTAAAAATGCATGATCATGTGCATTCATGCATGGCTTACGGGTTAGAGTGGGGATGGGTGGATCATTTCTACTGAGCCGTTGAGATGCTCACCCCATTATATAAACATTTTCAGATAAGGCGCCAATGGAAGACGAAGCATGATTAGCTCAATGGATATGTTGAGCTTATTTTTTTGACTTTTGCTCTTTTGAGATGTAGATAAATGTCCTTGCCGGCTTGTGGCATGTGGAGAATGATTGTGGTGTTGCCTTTACATTTGTATCCTCTTATGTATGTGAAATTCAAATGTAAGTGCCACACTTGTAGGAAAGTGATTTTTTGAGAAGTGTATGTATAATGGCTTCCTTTATTTGAGACTTGTAGAATGTATGCAAAAAGGGCCATTCAAATTCTTATATGTATGGTTCTATGGATTATGTATGGATTTGGGATTTAAATGGATGAATGTATTCTTTTGTCTCGTGTATTTTAATTTCGTGGATATGAATGTTTAGAGTTGTGGATTTATGTTGGAATCATGGTTGTAGGACCTCAATGTACAAGTTAGATTGTATGGATGGATTAATGAAGAATACTTTAAAAAAAAAAAATGAGGATGTTTGGTTCACTTGAAATTTTATGTGCATGGTGGACTTTGGATGAATTTTCTATGATTATACAAG
The DNA here is from genome assembly GCA_026545225.1 of Cornus controversa. Classification (NCBI taxonomy): domain Eukaryota; kingdom Viridiplantae; phylum Streptophyta; class Magnoliopsida; order Cornales; family Cornaceae; genus Cornus; species Cornus controversa. The sequence continues at coordinate 37,704,023 of CM048845.1, read as the reverse complement.
ATTTGAGATTCAAATGTGTAGGTTGATGTGTGAGTAAGATATTATATCAATGGTAGGTGATTTGTATGAGATATGAATGATCTAAGGTGGTTTGGTTGAGATTTGGGTTCAAATTAATCTTTTATAGGTGTTTGGGAGAAGCTGGGCAGTGCATTTCGATTGATCGAGATGCCCATCTCGATTGATCGAGATGCCCATCTCGATTGATCGAAATGGTTACGAGATTTTATGATTTTTCAGGCTTAATTTCGATTAATCGAAGTCCCAATCTCGATTGATCGAAATATTGCATGTCCAAGTTACCGAGAGGTTGTTTTCTTCGATTAAAGGGGTCAAAATCTCGATTAATCGAGATGAATCTCGATTGATCGAGATTACTATTCACAGCAAGGTTCAAAAATTGTCCAGACTTTGTTTCGATGTAATTTCTTCGTTTTAAATCGGAATTGAGCGTGATTTTTTTTTAAATTGAGTATTTTTGAAAGCTCTATCCAATGGTGTAGGTTTCATAATCAAATTTCATCTGTGTCAAAAGTTGAGGTCCAGAACTTAGTGGTTTATATGTATGGAACCAAATGTGAAAATCATTTGCAAGGGCCTTTGATGATCTAATGCCACTTGAAGGGTGTGCATATAGAATGCTTCCGCAATAGAAATGATTTTAATGAGATTAAGGTGTGGGAACTTGAGGTGAAAGTACGGATTCACCCCCGTTTCCTTCGCTCCTAACCGGGTGTCGGAAACCGGGGCGTGACAACTTGGTATCAGAGCGCTTGGTCGTAATACCTAGGGACGATGGGAAATGGTTGGATCACATATGGAATTGATATGATATGCTTATTTGTTTGATATGATATGCTACTTCTGAAGTATATAAGTATGTTGAGTATGCATGAAGTAAATTGGACATGACATTCATGCTTTGAAATTTTTTTTTTGTATCTTCTTGTCATCTATACAGAAGGATGCCACCAAGAAGAGCTCGTGAAATGACACCGGAAGTGGTCCCTATTGGAGGGGAGCCATTCATGCGCGACATGGTCGCTACCATGCGCCAAATTGCGAGGGAGACACAACGGGAAACTCAAGAGGAGACACAAGCTCCACCAAGAGCAGCTCCTCCTAGCTGAATGATAACAGCACTGGGACACTTTAAGAAACACAATCCACCAACCTATTCTGGGGGATCCGATCCCATGGTAGCAGAGAATTGGTTAGATCAAATTATCAAGCTTCTCACCGTGCTTGAAATAGAGGAAGAATTGAGGGTGAAAGTGGCCACGCACTATTTGGTAGACGAGGCTAGTCGTTGGTGGAAGGTTATCGGTGATTACCATGACACCGAGGTTATGGATTGGGACACTTTTCAAGTACTCTTCCTTGAGAAGTACTTCCCAATGACAGTAAGGGATAGTATGAGGAGAGAATTCCTCAATTTGACTCAGGGCAACATGACAGTGATGGAATACGAGACTAAATTCACATCTTTAGCTCAGTTTGCCAAGGAAATAATTCCAACAGAAGGGTTGAAAGTTAAGCAGTTTATTTGGGGCCTACGACCGTATTTGCGAGATGGAGTTGGACTTCTAGGTCTGACCAACTATGCAGCAGTGGTGGAAAGGGCGTTGGTAGCCGAGGGGTTTAGTAATGATAACCAAAGGATTAGGGAAGCACAGAACCAAGCAAAGGTCACGGGATCTCTTGCGGATAACCGTGCTAAGAAGAAGCGAAAGACTGGTGAGCCATCCTCACAAGGGCCACAAACTCAATCTGTGACTTCTGTGGCTATACCTTCTGGATCCTTCTGATCTAGAATGGTTTGTTACAATTGTCAGAGGCCAGGGCATAGAATGGCTGAGTGTACACAAGGGCAAGTTCCTTCAGTGGCAGAGAAGAGGTGCTTCAATTGTCATCAGTTGGGGCATATGAGTTGGAATTGCCCACAGAAGAGCAATGTGCAGGGTGGTACTGGTTCTCAGCAGTGTCCTACACAGCCTGTGACTTCACAGTCGGGTTTTAGGGCATTAGCACCACAGCAGGCAGCGCCTTCAGTTCAGAGTTCACGGGCACCTGCTAGAGGAGCTACGTCTAGTGCTCCCAGTCAGCAGTCGGGATATCAGGGAGCGGGACAGCAGGGCCAGAGATCACAAGGCCGTGCTTTTACTCTTGTTCCAGCAGAGACCTCGGTGGGACCATCAGTGGTTCGAGGTATATTTCTTGTATCTAGCTCGTGGGCTAGGGTCTTAGTAGATTCAGGTGCATCACATTCATTCATATCATATGCATTTGCTTGTGCTTTGGGGTTGGAGGTGTCATCATTGGACTCAGTTTTATCCATTGATACGCCAGTTGGTGGTAGAGTGGTTTTGAGTGATGTGTGCCGATCTTGTGAGATCGAGATTTCGGGACATTGACTAGTGTTTGATTTCATTCTTCTTGAGATGTCTAGCTTTGACGTGATCTTGGGTATGGATTGGCTATCGACCTATAGAGCCAACATTGATTGTTACAGGGGAAGAGTGACCTTGCATACGTCGGAAGGTGTTGGAATTTGTTTTGTGGGAGAGCGGGATGACTTCTACTTGTCGTCTCCACTTGGTTCTAGTGATCGGAAAGGGCTTGGGTATTTCTTGGCGAGCCTACTTGTTGATGGTGATGATGAAACACTTGGAGAGCTTCCTCGTGTAGTGTGTGAGTTTATGGACGTATTTTCGGGGGAATTGACACAATTGCCTCCGAAACGAGAAGTGGAGTTTGTGATAGATCTTGCTCCAGGTACTGCGCCCATTTCTATGGCACCGTACCGAATGGCACCTACTGAGTTGAAAGAGTTGAAGGACCAATTACAAGAGCTAGTAGACAAGGGATTTGTACGTCCTAGTACATCGCCTTGGGGAGCTCCGGTTCTTTTTGCTAAGAAGAAGGACGGTTCTTTGCGGCTTTGCATTGACTATAGGAAGTTGAATCGGGCAACGATCAAAAATAAGTATCCCTTGCCAAGGATAGATGACTTGTTCGATCAACTTAAGGGTTCAAGGTGTTTCTCAAAGATAGACTTGAGATCGGGCTACTATCAGTTGGGGATTAGAGAGGCGGACATTCCAAAAACCGCTTTTCGCACACGATACGGGCATTATGAATTCTTGGTGATGCCATTTAGTTTGACAAATGCACCAGCGGCATTCATGGATCTAATGCATAGAGTGTTCAATGCTTACTTGGACAAGTTTGTGGTTGTGTTCGTTGATGACATCCTAGTGTACTCGTCTTCGGAAGAGGAGCACGAGGGTCACTTGAGGATTGTGTTGCAACTCTTAAGAGAACATCAATTATATGCCAAGTATGAGAAGTGTGAATTTTGGCTAGCGGAAGTGAAATTCCTTGGGCATGTTGTGTCCGAAGGAGGATTTCCGTAGATCCATCCAAGATAGAGGCGGTGATGGTTTGGGAAAGGCCTAAGAGCGTATTTGAGATACGTAGTTTCTTGGGATTGGCCGGGTATTATTGGAGGTTTGTGAAGGACTTTTCGAGGCTAGCTGCACCTATGACGAAGCTTACCCAAAAAGGAGTGAAGTTTGTATGGGATGATGCTTGCGAGCATGCATTCATGGAATTGAAGAGTCGGTTGACTTCGACTCCAATTTTGATCATTCCGGAACGTGGGTTGGGGTACACAATTTATTGTGACGCTTCACGACTCGGTTTGGGATGTGTGCTAATGCAAACTGAACGAGTAGTGGCGTATGGTTCGAGACAATTGAAAACACATGAATAGAATTATCCGGTACATGATTTGGAGTTGGCGGCGGTGATCTTTGCACTTAAGGTGTGGAGACATTATTTGTATGACGAGAAGTTTGAAGTGTTCTCAGATTATAAAAGTCTCAAATACCTTTTCTCACAAAAGGATTTGAATATGAGACAACGGAGGTGGATGGAGTATATGGAGGACTATGACTTCGACTTACAATATCATCCGGGAAAGGCCAATGTAGTGGCGGATGTATTGAGTAGGAAGTCACATGGTAGCTTGGCTAGCTTAGCCATACGGGAGTGGAAGATGATGGAAGACATCTCAGAAATGGGATTACATTTCAGTGAGTATGATGGACCGGCGGTGTTATTTACTCTTATCGCTCAACCAACTCTTGTGAGTAGAGTGATTGAAGAGCAGAGGAAGGATAGTTAGGTTGAGGCTATTCGTACGCGAATTTTGGGTGGCGAAGTGGTGGAAGGATGGACAGTTCATTCAGATGAGAGCATGAAATTCCAAGGGAAGATGTTTGTTCCCTTAGCTTGTCGGGATGAGATTCTGAGAGAATTTTACAACTCGAGGCTAGCAGTACATCCAGGTGGTACCAAGATGTACCATAACCTACGCTGACAGTATTGGTGGAAGGGTATGAAAAAGGATGCAGCTCAGTTTGTGGCGAGGTGCCTCACTTGTCAACAAGTGAAGGCCGAGCATCAAAGACCAGTGGGGTTGTTGCAGCCATTGCCTGTGGCTATGTGGAAATGGGAGTATGTCACTATAGATTTTGTGACGGGGCTTCCAAGGTCGAGAAAGGGTCACGACGCAGTTTGGGTGGTCGTTGACAGATTGACGAAGGTAGCTCACTTTATTCCCATTAGAGTGACAGATGATGTGGATACTCTCAGTAGATTGTATGTTGAGCAGATCCTTAGACTTCATGGCGTGCCAGTTTCTATTGTTTCAGATACAGACCCGCGATTCACTTCTAGATTTTGGCAGAGTTTCCAGGCAGCACTTGATATGGACCTTCACTTTAGTACAGCTTTTCATCCCCAGACGGATGGTCAGTCCGAACGTACTATACAGATTTTGGAGGATATGTTACGGGCGTGTGTACTTGATCTTCGCGGCAGTTGGGAGGATCACCTTCCTTTGGTGGAGTTTGCATACAATAATAGCTATCAAGCTAGCATTGAGATGGCTCCATTCGAGGCTTTGTATGGTAGACCGTGCAGGTCACTTGTCTGTTGGACGGAGGTTGGAGAGACAGTTTCTTTGGGACCGGATTTAGTTCGGGAAACTACAGAGAAGATCAAGTTAATCCGGCAGAGATTGCTTATGGCTTAGAGTCGTCAGAAAAGCTACGCCGATAGGAGACGGCGACCACTAGCATTTGAGGTGGGGGATCATGTCTTTTTGAAGGTCTCACCACGGAGAGGTTTGATGAGGTTTGGTCGTAGTGGCAAGCTAGCGCCACGATTCATTGGACCATTTGAGATTTTGGATCGAGTAGGAGAGGTTGCGTACCGCTTGGCATTGCCACCGCAATTGTCAAGTGTGCACAACACTTTCCATGTGTCTATGTTGAGGAAGTATGAACCGGACCCTTCACATGTGCTTGATTGGGCAGACCTGGAGGTGGAGGAGGACGTGTCATACGAGGAAAGACCGATTCAGATCTTGGACACTAGAGAACAAGTGCTTCGGGGAAAAACCATTCCATTGGTTAAGGTGCTTTGGAGGCATCATGGTGTGAAAGAAGCTACATGGGAGCGAGAACAAGAATTCCGCTCAAAGTATCCCGAGTTGTTCACCACTTGAGGTACATTCTAATTTCGAGGACGAAATTCTTATAAGGGTGGGAGGTTGTAGAGACCGTGCCCAATTTTGGCCGGTTTTTCAATTTTTGTCATTTATTACTTTAAGTGCATTTTAAATGATGTTTAACATGTTTTGAATGCGGGGAACATGTTTAGAAGGCTGGTATAGGGTTTTGGGACGTTTTGGGGACTTTTGACAAAAGTTGACTTTTTTGAGTTTGGTCAACCTAGGGGCGCGGGCCTTGTGGGCCCAGAAATTTTAAAAGTGTCGGAATGACTTCAAAATTTGAGGATAGCTTAAATAAAATATTTGACGCGCAACGGAGTTGATTTCGTGTCAATCTGAGTTACGAAACTCCGAAAATGAGCCCGAGAAGGTTTTGCAAAAAGGTGATGGCAAACTAGTAATTAAGAAGAGGTCTCTTAGTTATAAATACTAAGAGAGATCAGCTATTCTCTCATTCTTCATTCCAGCAGCCGAGAGAGAGAGATATATATACGTATATACATCCAAGCTTCATCTTCTCCTCTTCTTCACTAGATTTGAGGGCCTTAGAGTGGGATTTTGATTTCACCGAAGAAGGAAGAAACGATCTACATATCGAGGGCTCGAGATTGTTCGGTTCAAAAATCATTTCGGAGGAAGTTGGGTTTTGAGAGATTGGGGGAAATCAATTGGAAGCTCTTCCAATTTGAGGTAGGGGTGCTAGACTCACTTCTACTTTGATCTTGTGGTCCCTTTCTAAATATCATAGGAGATAGCTTTTGATTTCTTGAACCTAGGTCTATGTATATATATATATATGTACACCATGGTGATTTATGCATGTATAAGTGTCCAACATGTTAGTTAGGGCTTATGCATGGTATATATGTGCAAATGTGACTATAATGCTTTTGGTGAAAAAATGCGTTTGTTTGATGAAAACATGAAAAATATGATTTTCTAGCAAAATCCATGAGCATAGTGATTTTCATGATGTGAGTGTGATAGCATTGTGACAATCTTGAGTTGGAAGGAAATGCATTGATTTGATGAAAAATACATGCATTGTGTGACTATGTGCATTGGTGTGATTATATGAACTATGTGATGATTTTGGGGCATGAGTGTGAAATTAAGATAAGGGGAAGGCCCCTAGGGTGAAAGACCCAAAACTTGGCCAAGAGGAGGTGCTCCCTTCGGGTTAGCAACCCGATAAAGCACAAGCAGAGTTTGGGTGCCGAAGAGACCCTTACTATTGGAGTGATGAGAAAGCCCCCTTTGGATGGATTTGGTGTGAGTTATATATATATAAGTTGTGACTTGTCCAATTTGATATATATATATATATATATATATATATATATGTATTTGCACTTTATGTGAAGCATCATGCATGATTTGAAAAATGTGAATGTTTGGGTAAAAATGCATGATCATGTGCATTCATGCATGGCTTACGGGTTAGAGTGGGGATGGGTGGATCATTTCTACTGAGCCGTTGAGATGCTCACCCCATTATATAAACATTTTCAGATAAGGCGCCAATGGAAGACGAAGCATGATTAGCTCAATGGATATGTTGAGCTTATTTTTTTGACTTTTGCTCTTTTGAGATGTAGATAAATGTCCTTGCCGGCTTGTGGCATGTGGAGAATGATTGTGGTGTTGCCTTTACATTTGTATCCTCTTATGTATGTGAAATTCAAATGTAAGTGCCACACTTGTAGGAAAGTGATTTTTTGAGAAGTGTATGTATAATGGCTTCCTTTATTTGAGACTTGTAGAATGTATGCAAAAAGGGCCATTCAAATTCTTATATGTATGGTTCTATGGATTATGTATGGATTTGGGATTTAAATGGATGAATGTATTCCTTTGTCTCGTGTATTTTAATTTCGTGGATATGAATGTTTAGAGTTGTGGATTTATGTTGGAATCATGGTTGTAGGACCTCAATGTACAAGTTAGATTGTATGGATGGATTAATGAAGAATACTTTAAAAAAAAAAAAATGAGGATGTTTGGTTCACTTGAAATTTTATGTGCATGGTGGACTTTGGATGAATTTTCTATGATTATACAAGATTTGAGATTCAAATGTGTAGGTTGATGTGTGAGTAAGATATTATATCAATGGTAGGTGATTTGTATGAGATATGAATGATCTAAGGTGGTTTGGTTGAGATTTGGGTTCAAATTAATCTTTTATAGGTGTTTGGGAGAAGCTGGGCAGTGCATTTCGATTAATCGAAATGCCCATTTCGATTAATCGAGATGCCCATCTCGATTGATCGAAATGGTTACGAGATTTTATGATTTTTCAGGCTTAATTTCGATTAATCGAAGTCCCAATCTCGATTGATCGAAATATTGCATGTCCAAGTTACCGAGAGGCTGTTTTCTTCGATTAAAGGGGTTAAAATCTCGATTAATCGAGATGAATCTCGATTGATCGAGATTACTATTCACAGCAAGGTTCAAAAATTGTCCAGACTTTGTTTCGATGTAATTTCTTCGTTTTAAATCGGAATTGAGCGTGGTTTTTTTTTAAATTGAGTATTTTTGAAAGCTCTATCCAATGGTGTAGGTTTCATAATCAAATTTCATCTGTGTCAAAAGTTGAGGTCCAGAACTTAGTGGTTTATATGTATTGAACCAAATGTGAAAATCATTTGCAAGGGCCTTTGATGATCTAATGTCACTTGAAGGGTGTGCATATAGAATGCTTCCGCAATAGAAATGATTTTAATGAGATTAAGGTGTGGGAACTTGAGGTGAAAGTACGGATTCACCCCCGTTTCCTTCGCTCCTAACCGGGTGTCGGAAACCGGGGCGTGACAACTTGGTATCAGAGCGCTTGGTCGTAATACCTAGGGACGATGGGAAATGGTTGGATCACATATGGGATTGTGAGGAGTAGATTAAGTGCATATTGCATGGGAAAATTTTTTATGTGCTTATTTGTTTGATATGATATGCTACTTCTGAAGTATATAAGTATGTTAAGTATGCATGAAGTAAATTGGACATGACATTCATGCTTTGAAATTTTTTTTTTGTATCTTCTTGTCATCTATACAGAAGGATGCCACCAAGAAGAGCTCGTGAAATGACACCGGAAGTGGTCCCTATTGGAGGGGAGCCATTCATGCGCGACATGGTCACTACCATGCGCCAAATTGCGAGGGAGACACAACGGGAAACTCAAGAGGAGACACAAGCTCCACCAAGAGCAGCTCCTCCTAGCCGAATGATAACAGCACTAGGACACTTTAAGAAACACAATCCACCAACCTATTCTGGGGGATCCGATCCCATGGTAGCAGAGAATTGGTTAGATCAAATTATCAAGCTTCTTACCGTGCTTGAAATAGAGGAAGAATTGAGGGTGAAAGTGGCCACGCACTATTTGGTAGACGAGGCTAGTCATTGGTGGAAGTTCATCGGTGATTACCATGACACCGAGGTTATGGATTGGGACACTTTTCAAGTACTCTTCCTTGAGAAGTACTTCCCAATGACAGTAAGGGATAGTATGAGGAGAGAATTCCTCAATTTGACTCAGGGCAACATGACAGTGATGGAATACGAGACTAAATTCACATCTTTAGCTCGGTTTGCCAAGGAAATAATTCCAACAGAAGGGTTGAAAGTTAAGCAGTTTATTTGGGGCCTACGACCGTATTTGCGAGATAGAGTTGGACTTCTAGGTCTGACCAACTATGCAGCAGTGGTGGAAAGGGCGTTGGTAGCCGAGGGGTTTAGTAATGATAACCAAAGGATTAGGGAAGCACAGAACCAAGCAAAGGTCATGGGATCTCTTGCGGATAACCGTGCTAAGAAGAAGCGAAAGACTGGTGAGCCATCCTCACAAGGGCCACAAACTCAATCTGTGACTTCTGTGGCTATACCTTCTGGATCCTTCCGATCTAGAATGGTTTGTTACAATTGTCAGAAGCCAGGGCATAGAATGGCTGAGTGTACACAAGGGCAAGTTCCTTCAGTGGCAGAGAAGAGGTGCTTCAATTGTCATCAGTTGGGGCATATGAGTTGGAATTGCCCACAGAAGAGCAATGTGCAGGGTGGTACTGGTTCTCAGCAGTGTCCTACACAGCCTGTGACTTCACAGTCAGGTTTTAGGGCATTAGCACCACAGCAGGCAGCGCCTTCAGTTCAGAGTTCACGGGCACCTACTAGAGGAGCTACGTCTAGTGCTCCCAGTCAGCAGTCGGGATATCCGGGAGCGGGACAGCAGGGCCAGAGATCACAAGGCCGTGCTTTTACTCTTGTTCTAGCAGAGACCTCGACGGGACCATCAGTGGTTCGAGGTATATTTCTTGTATCTAGCTCGTGGGCTAGGGTCTTAGTAGATTCAGGTGCATCACATTCATTCATATCATATGCATTTGCTTGTGCTTTGGGGTTGGAGGTGTCATCATTGGACTCAGTTTTATCCATTGATACGCCAGTTGGTGGTAGAGTGGTTTTGAGTGATGTGTGCCGATCTTCTGAGATTGAGATTTCGGGACATCGACTAGTGTTTGATTTCATTCTTCTTGAGATGTCTAGCTTTGACGTGATCTTGGGTATGGATTGGCTATCGACCTATAGAGCCAACATTGATTGTTACAGGGGAAGAGTGACCTTGCATACGTCAGAAGGTGTTGGAATTTGTTTTGTGGGAGAGCGGGATGACTTCTACTTGTCGTCTCCACTTGGTTCTAGTGATCGGAAAGGGCTTGGGTATTTCTTGGCGAGCCTACTTGTTGATGGTGATGATGAAACACTTGGAGAGCTTCCTCGTGTAGTGTGTGAGTTTATGGATGTATTTTCGGGGGAATTGACACAATTGCCTCCGAAACGAGAAGTGGAGTTTGTGATAGATCTTGCTCCAGGTACTGCGCCCATTTCTATGGCACCATACCGAATGGCACCTGCTGAGTTGAAAGAGTTGAAGGACCAATTACAAGAGCTAGTAGACAAGGGATTTGTACGTCCTAGTACATCGCCTTGGGGAGCTCCGGTTCTTTTTGCTAAGAAGAAGGACGGTTCTTTGCGGCTTTGCATTGACTATAGGAAGTTGAATCGGGCAACGATCAAAAATAAGTATCCCTTGCCAAGGATAGATGACTTGTTCGATCAACTTAAGGGTTCGAGGTGTTTCTCAAAGATAGACTTGAGATCGGGCTACTATCAGTTGGGGATTAGAGAGGCGGACATTCCAAAAATCGCTTTTCGCACACGATACGGGCATTATGAATTCTTGGTGATGCCATTTAGTTTGACAAATGCACCGGCGACATTCATGGATCTAATGCATAGAGTGTTCAATGCTTACTTGGACAAGTTTGTGGTTGTGTTCGTTGATGACATCCTAGTGTACTCGTCTTCGGAAGAGGAGCACGAGGGTCACTTGAGGATTGTGTTGCAACTCTTAAGAGAACATCAATTATATGCCAAGTATGAGAAGTGTGAATTTTGGCTAGCGGAAGTGAAATTCCTTGGGCATGTTGTGTCCGAAGGAGGAGTTTCCGTAGATCCATCCAAGATAGAGGCGGTGATGGTTTGGGAAAGGCCTAAGAGCGTATTTGAGATACGTAGTTTCTTGGGATTGGCCGGGTATTATTGGAGGTTTGTGAAGGACTTTTCGAGGCTAGCTGCACCTATGACGAAGCTTACCCAAAAAGGAGTGAAGTTTGTATGGGATGATGCTTGCGAGCATGCATTCATGGAATTGAAGAGTCGGTTGACTTCGACTCCAATTTTGATCATTCCGGAACGTGGGTTGGGGTACACAATTTATTGTGACGCTTCACGACTCGGTTTGGGATGTGTGCTAATGCAAACTGAACGAGTAGTGGCGTATGGTTCGAGACAATTGAAAACACATGAATAGAATTATCCGGTACATGATTTGGAGTTGGCGGCGGTGATCTTTGCACTTAAGGTGTGGAGACATTATTTGTATGATGAGAAGTTTGAAGTGTTCTCGGATCATAAAAGTCTCAAATACCTTTTCTCACAAAAGGATTTGAATATGAGACAACGGAGGTGGATGGAGTATATGGAGGACTATGACTTCGACTTACAATATCATCCGGGAAAGGCCAATGTAGTGGCGGATGCATTGAATAGGAAGTCACATGGTAGCTTGGCTAGCTTAGCCATACGGGAGTGGAAGATGATGGAAGACATCTCAGAAATGGGATTACATTTCAGTGAGGATGATGGACCGGCGGTGTTATTTACTCTTATCGCTCAACCAACTCTTGTGAGTAGAGTGATTGAAGAGCAGAGGAAGGATAGTGAGGTTAAGGCTATTCGCACGCGAATTTTGGGTGGCGAAGTGGTGGAAGGATGGACAGTTCATTCAGATGAGAGCATGAAATTCCAAGGGAAGATGTTTGTTCCCTTAACTTGTCGGGATGAGATTCTAAGAGAATTTCACAACTCGAGGCTAGCAGTACATCCAGGTGGTACCAAGATGTACCATAACCTACGCCGACAGTATTGGTGGAAGGGTATGAAAAAGGATGTAGCTCAGTTTGTGGCGAGGTGCCTCACTTGTCAACAAGTGAAGGCCGAGCATCAAAGACTAGTGGGGTTGTTGCAGCCATTGCCTGTGGCTATGTGGAAATGGGAGCATGTCACTATGGATTTTGTGACGGGGCTTCCAAGGTCGAGGAAGGGTCATGACGCAGTTTGGGTGGTCGTTGACAGATTGACGAAGGTAGCTCACTTTATTCCCATTAGAGTGACAGATGATGTGGATACTCTCAGTAGATTGTATGTTGAGCAGATCCTTAGACTTCATGGCGTGCCAGTTTCTATTGTTTCAGATACAGACCCGCGATTCACTTCTAGATTTTGGCAGAGTTTCCAAGCAGCACTTGATACGGACCTTCACTTTAGTACAGCTTTTCATCCCCATACGGATGGTCAGTCCGAACGTACTATACAGATTTTGGAGGATATGTTGCGGGCGTGTGTACTTGATCTTCGCGACAGTTGGGAGGATCACCTTCCTTTGGTGGAGTTTGCATACAATAATAGCTATCAAGCTAGCATTGAGATGGCTCCATTCGAGGCTTTGTATGGTAGACCGTGCAGGTCACCTGTCTGTTGGACGGAGGTTGGAGAGACAGTTTCTTTGGGACCGGATTTAGTTCGGGAAACTACAGAGAAGATCAAGTTAATCCGGCAGAGATTGCTTACGGCTCAGAGTCGTCAGAAAAGCTACGCCGATAGGAGACGGCGACCACTAGCATTTGAGGTGGGGGATCACGTCTTTTTGAAGGTCTCACCACGGAGAGGTTTGATGAGGTTTGGTCGTAGTGGCAAGCTAGCGCCATGATTCATCGGACCATTTGAGATTTTGGATCGAGTAGGAGAGGTTGCGTACCGCTTGGCATTGCCACCACAATTGTCAAGTGTGCACAACACTTTCCATGTGTCTATGTTGAGGAAGTATGAACCGGACCCTTCACATGTGCTTGATTGGGCAGACCTTGAGGTGGAGGAGGACGTGTCATACGAGGAAAGACCGATTCAGATCTTGGACACTAGAGAACAAGTGCTTCGGGGAAAAACCATTCCATTGGTTAAGGTGCTTTGGAGGTATCATGGTGTGGAAGAAGCTACATGGGAGCGAGAACAAGAAGTCCGCTCAAAGTCGCCCGAGTTGTTCACCACTTGAGGTACATTCTAATTTCGAGGACGAAATTCTTATAAGGGTGGGAGGTTGTAGAGACCGTGCCCAATTTTGGCCGGTTTTTCAATTTTTGTCATTTATTACTTTAAGTGCATTTTAAATGATGTTTAACATGTTTTGAATGCGGGGAACATGTTTAGAGGGCTGGTATAGGGTTTTGAGAAGTTTTGGGGACTTTTGACAAAAGTTGACTTTTTTGAGTTTGGTCAACCTAGGGGCGCGGGCCTTGTGGGCCCAGAAATTTTAAAAGTGTCGGAATGACTTCAAAATTTGAGGATAGCTTAAATAAAATATTTGACGCGCAACGGAGTTGATTTCGTGTCAATCTGAGTTACGAAACTCCGAAAATGAGCCCGAGAAGGTTTTGCAAAAAGGTGATGGCAAACTAGTAATTAAGAAGAGGTCTCTTAGCTATAAATACTAAGAGAGATCAGCTATTCTCTCATTCTTCATTCCAGCAGCCGAGAGAGAGAGAGATATATACGTATATACATCCAAGCTTCATCTTCTCCTCTTCTTCACTAGATTTGAGGGCCTTAGAGTGGGATTTTGATTTCACCGAAGAAGGAAGAAACGATCTACATATCGAGGGCTCGAGATTGTTCGGTTCAAAAATCATTTCGGAGGAAGTTGAGTTTTGAGAGATTGGGGGAAATCAATTGGAAGCTCTTCCAATTTGAGGTAGGGGTGCTAGACTCACTTCTACTTTGATCTTGTGGTCCCTTTCTAAATATCATAGGAGATAGCTTTTGATTTCTTGAACCTAGGTCTATGTATATATATATATATATGTACACCATGGTGATTTATGCATGTATAAGTGTCCAACATGTTAGTTAGGGCTTATGCATGGTATATATGTGCAAATGTGACTATAATGCTTTTGGTGAAAAAATGCGTTTGTTTGATGAAAACATGAAAAATATGATTTTCTAGCAAAATCCATGAGCATAGTGATTTTCATGATGTGAGTGTGATAGCATTGTGACAATCTTGAGTTGGAAGGAAATGCATTGATTTGATGAAAAATACATGCATTGTGTGACTATGTGCATTGGTGTGATTATATGAACTATGTGATGATTTTGGGGCATGAGTGTGAAATTAAGATAAGGGGAAGGCCCCTAGGGTGAAAGACCCAAAACTTGGCCAAGAGGAGGTGCTCCCTTCGGGTTAGCAACCCGATAAAGCACAAGCAGAGTTTGGGTGCCGAAGAGACCCTTACTATTGGAGTGATGAGAAAGCCCCCTTTGGATTGATTTGGTGTGAGTTATATATATATAAGTTGTGACTTGTCCAATTTGATATATATATATATATATATATATATATATGTATTTGCACTTTATGTGAAGCATCATGCATGATTTGAAAAATGTGAATGTTTGGGTAAAAATGCATGATCATGTGCATTCATGCATGGCTTACGGGTTAGAGTGGGGATGGGTGGATCATTTCTACTGAGCCGTTGAGATGCTCACCCCATTATATAAACATTTTCAGATAAGGCGCCAATGGAAGACGAAGCATGATTAGCTCAATGGATATGTTGAGCTTATTTTTTTGACTTTTGCTCTTTTGAGATGTAGATAAATGTCCTTGCCGGCTTGTGGCATGTGGAGAATGATTGTGGTGTTGCCTTTACATTTGTATCCTCTTATGTATGTGAAATTCAAATGTAAGTGCCACACTTGTAGGAAAGTGATTTTTTGAGAAGTGTATGTATAATGGCTTCCTTTATTTGAGACTTGTAGAATGTATGCAAAAAGGGCCATTCAAATTCTTATATGTATGGTTCTATGGATTATGTATGGATTTGGGATTTAAATGGATGAATGTATTCTTTTGTCTCGTGTATTTTAATTTCGTGGATATGAATGTTTAGAGTTGTGGATTTATGTTGGAATCATGGTTGTAGGACCTCAATGTACAAGTTAGATTGTATGGATGGATTAATGAAGAATACTTTAAAAAAAAAAAAATGAGGATGTTTGGTTCACTTGAAATTTTATGTGCATGGTGGACTTTGGATGAATTTTCTATGATTATACAAGATTTGAGATTCAAATGTGTAGGTTGATGTGTGAGTAAGATATTATATCAATGGTAGGTGATTTGTATGAGATATGAATGATCTAAGGTGGTTTGGTTGAGATTTGGGTTCAAATTAATCTTTTATAGGTGTTTGGGAGAAGCTGGGCAGTGCATTTCGATTAATCGAAATGCCCATTTCGATTAATCGAGATGCCCATCTCGATTGATCGAAATGGTTACGAGATTTTATGATTTTTCAGGCTTAATTTCGATTAATCGAAGTCCCAATCTCGATTGATCGAAATATTGCATGTCCAAGTTACCGAGAGGCTGTTTTCTTCGATTAAAGGGGTTAAAATCTCGATTAATCGAGATGAATCTCGATTGATCGAGATTACTATTCACAGCAAGGTTCAAAAATTGTCCAGACTTTGTTTCGATGTAATTTCTTCGTTTTAAATCGGAATTGAGCGTGGTTTTTTTTTAAATTGAGTATTTTTGAAAGCTCTATCCAATGGTGTAGGTTTCATAATCAAATTTCATCTGTGTCAAAAGTTGAGGTCCAGAACTTAGTGGTTTATATGTATGGAACCAAATGTGAAAATCATTTGCAAGGGCCTTTGATGATCTAATGTCACTTGAAGGGTGTGCATATAGAATGCTTCCGCAATAGAAATGATTTTAATGAGATTAAGGTGTGGGAACTTGAGGTGAAAGTACGGATTCACCCCCGTTTCCTTCGCTCCTAACCGGGTGTCGGAAACCGGGGCGTGACAACTTGGTATCAGAGCGCTTGGTCGTAATACCTAGGGACGATGGGAAATGGTTGGATCACATATGGGATTGTGAGGAGTAGATTAAGTGCATATTGCATGGGAAAATTTTTTATGTGCTTATTTGTTTGATATGATATGCTACTTCTGAAGTATATAAGTATGTTAAGTATGCATGAAGTAAATTGGACATGACATTCATGCTTTGAAATTTTTTTTTTGTATCTTCTTGTCATCTATACAGAAGGATGCCACCAAGAAGAGCTCGTGAAATGACACCGGAAGTGGTCCCTATTGGAGGGGAGCCATTCATGCGCGACATGGTCACTACCATGCGCGAAATTGCGAGGGAGACACAACGGGAAACTCAAGAGGAGACACAAGCTCCACCAAGAGCAGCTCCTCCTAGCCGAATGATAACAGCACTGGGACACTTTAAGAAACACAATCCACCAACCTATTCTGGGGGATCCGATCCCATGGTAGCAGAGAATTGGTTAGATCAAATTATCAAGCTTCTTACCGTGCTTGAAATAGAGGAAGAATTGAGGGTGAAAGTGGCCACGCACTATTTGGTAGACGAGGCTAGTCATTGGTGGAAGTTCATCGGTGATTACCATGACACCGAGGTTATGGATTGGGACACTTTTCAAGTACTCTTCCTTGAGAAGTACTTCCCAATGACAGTAAGGGATAGTATGAGGAGAGAATTCCTCAATTTGACTCAGGGCAACATGACAGTGATGGAATACGAGACTAAATTCACATCTTTAGCTCGGTTTGCCAAGGAAATAATTCCAACAGAAGGGTTGAAAGTTAAGCAGTTTATTTGGGGCCTACGACCGTATTTGCGAGATAGAGTTGGACTTCTAGGTCTGACCAACTATGCAGCAGTGGTGGAAAGGGCGTTGGTAGCCGAGGGGTTTAGTAATGATAACCAAAGGATTAGGGAAGCACAGAACCAAGCAAAGGTCACGGGATCTCTTGCGGATAACCGTGCTAAGAAGAAGCGAAAGACTGGTGAGCCATCCTCACAAGGGCCACAAACTCAATCTGTGACTTCTGTGGCTATACCTTCTGGATCCTTCCGATCTAGAATGGTTTGTTACAATTGTCAGAAGCCAGGGCATAGAATGGCTGAGTGTACACAAGGGCAAGTTCCTTCAGTGGCAGAGAAGAGGTGCTTCAATTGTCATCAGTTGGGGCATATGAGTTGGAATTGCCCACAGAAGAGCAATGTGCAGGGTGGTACTGGTTCTCAGCAGTGTCCTACACAGCCTGTGACTTCACAGTCAGGTTTTAGGGCATTAGCACCACAGCAGGCAGCGCCTTCAGTTCAGAGTTCACGGGCACCTACTAGAGGAGCTACGTCTAGTGCTCCCAGTCAGCAGTCGGGATATCCGGGAGCGGGACAGCAGGGCCAGAGATCACAAGGCCGTGCTTTTACTCTTGTTCTAGCAGAGACCTCGACGGGACCATCAGTGGTTCGAGGTATATTTCTTGTATCTAGCTCGTGGGCTAGGGTCTTAGTAGATTCAGGTGCATCACATTCATTCATATCATATGCATTTGCTTGTGCTTTGGGGTTGGAGGTGTCACCATTGGACTCAGTTTTATCCATTGATACGCCAGTTGGTGGTAGAGTGGTTTTGAGTGATGTGTGCCGATCTTCTGAGATTGAGATTTCGGGACATCGACTAGTGTTTGATTTCATTCTTCTTGAGATGTCTAGCTTTGACGTGATCTTGGGTATGGATTGGCTATCGACCTATAGAGCCAACATTGATTGTTACAGGGGAAGAGTGACCTTGCATACGTCAGAAGGTGTTGGAATTTGTTTTGTGGGAGAGCGGGATGACTTCTACTTGTCGTCTCCACTTGGTTCTAGTGATCGGAAAGGGCTTGGGTATTTCTTGGCGAGCCTACTTGTTGATGGTGATGATGAAACACTTGGAGAGCTTCCTCGTGTAGTGTGTGAGTTTATGGATGTATTTTCGGGGGAATTGACACAATTGCCTCCGAAACGAGAAGTGGAGTTTGTGATAGATCTTGCTCCAGGTACTGCGCCCATTTCTATGGCACCATACCGAATGGCACCTGCTGAGTTGAAAGAGTTGAAGGACCAATTACAAGAGCTAGTAGACAAGGGATTTGTACGTCCTAGTACATCGCCTTGGGGAGCTCCGGTTCTTTTTGCTAAGAAGAAGGACGGTTCTTTGCGGCTTTGCATTGACTATAGGAAGTTGAATCGGGCAACGATCAAAAATAAGTATCCCTTGCCAAGGATAGATGACTTGTTCGATCAACTTAAGGGTTCGAGGTGTTTCTCAAAGATAGACTTGAGATCGGGCTACTATCAGTTGGGGATTAGAGAGGCGGACATTCCAAAAATCGCTTTTCGCACACGATACGGGCATTATGAATTCTTGGTGATGCCATTTAGTTTGACAAATGCACCGGCGACATTCATGGATCTAATGCATAGAGTGTTCAATGCTTACTTGGACAAGTTTGTGGTTGTGTTCGTTGATGACATCCTAGTGTACTCGTCTTCGGAAGAGGAGCACGAGGGTCACTTGAGGATTGTGTTGCAACTCTTAAGAGAACATCAATTATATGCCAAGTATGAGAAGTGTGAATTTTGGCTAGCGGAAGTGAAATTCCTTGGGCATGTTGTGTCCGAAGGAGGAGTTTCCGTAGATCCATCCAAGATAGAGGCGGTGATGGTTTGGGAAAGGCCTAAGAGCGTATTTGAGATACGTAGTTTCTTGGGATTGGCCGGGTATTATTGGAGGTTTGTGAAGGACTTTTCGAGGCTAGCTGCACCTATGACGAAGCTTACCCAAAAAGGAGTGAAGTTTGTATGGGATGATGCTTGCGAGCATGCATTCATGGAATTGAAGAGTCGGTTGACTTCGACTCCAATTTTGATCATTCCGGAACGTGGGTTGGGGTACACAATTTATTGTGACGCTTCACGACTCGGTTTGGGATGTGTGCTAATGCAAACTGAACGAGTAGTGGCGTATGGTTCGAGACAATTGAAAACACATGAATAGAATTATCCGGTACATGATTTGGAGTTGGCGGCGGTGATCTTTGCACTTAAGGTGTGGAGACATTATTTGTATGATGAGAAGTTTGAAGTGTTCTCGGATCATAAAAGTCTCAAATACCTTTTCTCACAAAAGGATTTGAATATGAGACAACGGAGGTGGATGGAGTATATGGAGGACTATGACTTCGACTTACAATATCATCCGGGAAAGGCCAATGTAGTGGCGGATGCATTGAATAGGAAGTCACATGGTAGCTTGGCTAGCTTAGCCATACGGGAGTGGAAGATGATGGAAGACATCTCAGAAATGGGATTACATTTCAGTGAGGATGATGGACCGGCGGTGTTATTTACTCTTATCGCTCAACCAACTCTTGTGAGTAGAGTGATTGAAGAGCAGAGGAAGGATAGTGAGGTTAAGGCTATTCGCACGCGAATTTTGGGTGGCGAAGTGGTGGAAGGATGGACAGTTCATTCAGATGAGAGCATGAAATTCCAAGGGAAGATGTTTGTTCCCTTAACTTGTCGGGATGAGATTCTAAGAGAATTTCACAACTCGAGGCTAGCAGTACATCCAGGTGGTACCAAGATGTACCATAACCTACGCCGACAGTATTGGTGGAAGGGTATGAAAAAGGATGTAGCTCAGTTTGTGGCGAGGTGCCTCACTTGTCAACAAGTGAAGGCCGAGCATCAAAGACTAGTGGGGTTGTTGCAGCCATTGCCTGTGGCTATGTGGAAATGGGAGCATGTCACTATGGATTTTGTGACGGGGCTTCCAAGGTCGAGGAAGGGTCATGACGCAGTTTGGGTGGTCGTTGACAGATTGACGAAGGTAGCTCACTTTATTCCCATTAGAGTGACAGATGATGTGGATACTCTCAGTAGATTGTATGTTGAGCAGATCCTTAGACTTCATGGCGTGCCAGTTTCTATTGTTTCAGATACAGACCCGCGATTCACTTCTAGATTTTGGCAGAGTTTCCAAGCAGCACTTGATACGGACCTTCACTTTAGTACAGCTTTTCATCCCCATACGGATGGTCAGTCCGAACGTACTATACAGATTTTGGAGGATATGTTGCGGGCGTGTGTACTTGATCTTCGCGACAGTTGGGAGGATCACCTTCCTTTGGTGGAGTTTGCATACAATAATAGCTATCAAGCTAGCATTGAGATGGCTCCATTCGAGGCTTTGTATGGTAGACCGTGCAGGTCACCTGTCTGTTGGACGGAGGTTGGAGAGACAGTTTCTTTGGGACCGGATTTAGTTCGGGAAACTACAGAGAAGATCAAGTTAATCCGGCAGAGATTGCTTACGGCTCAGAGTCGTCAGAAAAGCTACGCCGATAGGAGACGGCGACCACTAGCATTTGAGGTGGGGGATCACGTCTTTTTGAAGGTCTCACCACGGAGAGGTTTGATGAGGTTTGGTCGTAGTGGCAAGCTAGCGCCATGATTCATCGGACCATTTGAGATTTTGGATCGAGTAGGAGAGGTTGCGTACCGCTTGGCATTGCCACCACAATTGTCAAGTGTGCACAACACTTTCCATGTGTCTATGTTGAGGAAGTATGAACCGGACCCTTCACATGTGCTTGATTGGGCAGACCTTGAGGTGGAGGAGGACGTGTCATACGAGGAAAGACCGATTCAGATCTTGGACACTAGAGAACAAGTGCTTCGGGGAAAAACCATTCCATTGGTTAAGGTGCTTTGGAGGTATCATGGTGTGGAAGAAGCTACATGGGAGCGAGAACAAGAAGTCCGCTCAAAGTCGCCCGAGTTGTTCACCACTTGAGGTACATTCTAATTTCGAGGACGAAATTCTTATAAGGGTGGGAGGTTGTAGAGACCGTGCCCAATTTTGGCCGGTTTTTCAATTTTTGTCATTTATTACTTTAAGTGCATTTTAAATGATGTTTAACATGTTTTGAATGCGGGGAACATGTTTAGAGGGCTGGTATAGGGTTTTGAGAAGTTTTGGGGACTTTTGACAAAAGTTGACTTTTTTGAGTTTGGTCAACCTAGGGGCGCGGGCCTTGTGGGCCCAGAAATTTTAAAAGTGTCAGAATGACTTCAAAATTTGAGGATAGCTTAAATAAAATATTTGACGCGCAACGGAGTTGATTTCGTGTCAATCTGAGTTACGAAACTCCGAAAATGAGCCCGAGAAGGTTTTGCAAAAAGGTGATGGCAAACTAGTAATTAAGAAGAGGTCTCTTAGCTATAAATACTAAGAGAGATCAGCTATTCTCTCATTCTTCATTCCAGCAGCCGAGAGAGAGAGAGATATATACGTATATACATCCAAGCTTCATCTTCTCCTCTTCTTCACTAGATTTGAGGGCCTTAGAGTGGGATTTTGATTTCACCGAAGAAGGAAGAAACGATCTACATATCGAGGGCTTGAGATTGTTCGGTTCAAAAATCATTTCGGAGGAAGTTGAGTTTTGAGAGATTGGGGGAAATCAATTGGAAGCTCTTCCAATTTGAGGTAGGGGTGCTAGACTCACTTCTACTTTGATCTTGTGGTCCCTTTCTAAATATCATAGGAGATAGCTTTTGATTTCTTGAACCTAGGTCTATGTATATATATATATATATGTACACCATGGTGATTTATGCATGTATAAGTGTCCAACATGTTAGTTAGGGCTTATGCATGGTATATATGTGCAAATGTGACTATAATGCTTTTGGTGAAAAAATGCGTTTGTTTGATGAAAACATGAAAAATATGATTTTCTAGCAAAATCCATGAGCATAGTGATTTTCATGATGTGAGTGTGATAACATTGTGACAATCTTGAGTTGGAAGGAAATGCATTGATTTGATGAAAAATACATGCATTGTGTGACTATGTGCATTGGTGTGATTATATGAACTATGTGATGATTTTGGGGCATGAGTGTGAAATTAAGATAAGGGGAAGGCCCCTAGGGTGAAAGACCCAAAACTTGGCCAAGAGGAGGTGCTCCCTTCGGGTTAGCAACCCGATAAAGCACAAGCAGAGTTTGGGTGCCGAAGAGACCCTTACTATTGGAGTGATGAGAAAGCCCCCTTTGGATTGATTTGGTGTGAGTTATATATATATAAGTTGTGACTTGTCCAATTTGATATATATATATATATATATATATATATGTATTTGCACTTTATGTGAAGCATCATGCATGATTTGAAAAATGTGAATGTTTGGGTAAAAATGCATGATCATGTGTATTCATGCATGGCTTACGGGTTAGAGTGGGGATGGGTGGATCATTTCTACTGAGCCGTTGAGATGCTCACCCCATTATATAAACATTTTCAGATAAGGCGCCAATGGAAGACGAAGCATGATTAGCTCAATGGATATGTTGAGCTTATTTTTTTGACTTTTGCTCTTTTGAGATGTAGATAAATGTCCTTGCCGGCTTGTGGCATGTGGAGAATGATTGTGGTGTTGCCTTTACATTTGTATCCTCTTATGTATGTGAAATTCAAATGTAAGTGCCACACTTGTAGGAAAGTGATTTTTTGAGAAGTGTATGTATAATGGCTTCCTTTATTTGAGACTTGTAGAATGTATGCAAAAAGGGCCATTCAAATTCTTATATGTATGGTTCTATGGATTATGTATGGATTTGGGATTTAAATGGATGAATGTATTCTTTTGTCTCGTGTATTTTAATTTCGTGGATATGAATGTTTAGAGTTGTGGATTTATGTTGGAATCATGGTTGTAGGACCTCAATGTACAAGTTAGATTGTATGGATGGATTAATGAAGAATACTTTAAAAAAAAAAAAATGAGGATGTTTGGTTCACTTGAAATTTTATGTGCATGGTGGACTTTGGATGAATTTTCTATGATTATACAAGATTTGAGATTCAAATGTGTAGGTTGATGTGTGAGTAAGATATTATATCAATGGTAGGTGATTTGTATGAGATATGAATGATCTAAGGTGGTTTGGTTGAGATTTGGGTTCAAATTAATCTTTTATAGGTGTTTGGGAGAAGCTGGGCAGTGCATTTCGATTAATCGAAATGCCCATTTCGATTAATCGAGATGCCCATCTCGATTGATCGAAATGGTTACGAGATTTTATGATTTTTCAGGCTTAATTTCGATTAATCGAAGTCCCAATCTCGATTGATCGAAATATTGCATGTCCAAGTTACCGAGAGGCTGTTTTCTTCGATTAAAGGGGTTAAAATCTCGATTAATCGAGATGAATCTCGATTGATCGAGATTACTATTCACAGCAAGGTTCAAAAATTGTCCAGACTTTGTTTCGATGTAATTTCTTCGTTTTAAATCGGAATTGAGCGTGGTTTTTTTTTAAATTGAGTATTTTTGAAAGCTCTATCCAATGGTGTAGGTTTCATAATCAAATTTCATCTGTGTCAAAAGTTGAGGTCCAGAACTTAGTGGTTTATATGTATGGAACCAAATGTGAAAATCATTTGCAAGGGCCTTTGATGATCTAATGTCACTTGAAGGGTGTGCATATAGAATGCTTCCGCAATAGAAATGATTTTAATGAGATTAAGGTGTGGGAACTTGAGGTGAAAGTACGGATTCACCCCCGTTTCCTTCGCTCCTAACCGGGTGTCGGAAACCGGGGCGTGACAACTTGGTATCAGAGCGCTTGGTCGTAATACCTAGGGACGATGGGAAATGGTTGGATCACATATGGGATTGTGAGGAGTAGATTAAGTGCATATTGCATGGGAAAATTTTTTATGTGCTTATTTGTTTGATATGATATGCTACTTCTGAAGTATATAAGTATGTTAAGTATGCATGAAGTAAATTGGACATGACATTCATGCTTTGAAATTTTTTTTTTGTATCTTCTTGTCATCTATACAGAAGGATGCCACCAAGAAGAGCTCGTGAAATGACACCGGAAGTGGTCCCTATTGGAGGGGAGCCATTCATGCGCGACATGGTCACTACCATGCGCCAAATTGCGAGGGAGACACAACGGGAAACTCAAGAGGAGACACAAGCTCCACCAAGAGCAGCTCCTCCTAGCCGAATGATAACAGCACTGGGACACTTTAAGAAACACAATCCACCAACCTATTCTGGGGGATCCGATCCCATGGTAGCAGAGAATTGGTTAGATCAAATTATCAAGCTTCTTACCGTGCTTGAAATAGAGGAAGAATTGAGGGTGAAAGTGGCCACGCACTATTTGGTAGACGAGGCTAGTCATTGGTGGAAGTTCATCGGTGATTACCATGACACCGAGGTTATGGATTGGGACACTTTTCAAGTACTCTTCCTTGAGAAGTACTTCCCAATGACAGTAAGGGATAGTATGAGGAGAGAATTCCTCAATTTGACTCAGGGCAACATGACAGTGATGGAATACGAGACTAAATTCACATCTTTAGCTCGGTTTGCCAAGGAAATAATTCCAACAGAAGGGTTGAAAGTTAAGCAGTTTATTTGGGGCCTACGACCGTATTTGCGAGATAGAGTTGGACTTCTAGGTCTGACCAACTATGCAGCAGTGGTGGAAAGGGCGTTGGTAGCCGAGGGGTTTAGTAATGATAACCAAAGGATTAGGGAAGCACAGAACCAAGCAAAGGTCACGGGATCTCTTGCGGATAACCGTGCTAAGAAGAAGCGAAAGACTGGTGAGCCATCCTCACAAGGGCCACAAACTCAATCTGTGACTTCTGTGGCTATACCTTCTGGATCCTTCCGATCTAGAATGGTTTGTTACAATTGTCAGAAGCCAGGGCATAGAATGGCTGAGTGTACACAAGGGCAAGTTCCTTCAGTGGCAGAGAAGAGGTGCTTCAATTGTCATCAGTTGGGGCATATGAGTTGGAATTGCCCACAGAAGAGCAATGTGCAGGGTGGTACTGGTTCTCAGCAGTGTCCTACACAGCCTGTGACTTCACAGTCAGGTTTTAGGGCATTAGCACCACAGCAGGCAGCGCCTTCAGTTCAGAGTTCACGGGCACCTACTAGAGGAGCTACGTCTAGTGCTCCCAGTCAGCAGTCGGGATATCCGGGAGCGGGACAGCAGGGCCAGAGATCACAAGGCCGTGCTTTTACTCTTGTTCTAGCAGAGACCTCGACGGGACCATCAGTGGTTCGAGGTATATTTCTTGTATCTAGCTCGTGGGCTAGGGTCTTAGTAGATTCAGGTGCATCACATTCATTCATATCATATGCATTTGCTTGTGCTTTGGGGTTGGAGGTGTCACCATTGGACTCAGTTTTATCCATTGATACGCCAGTTGGTGGTAGAGTGGTTTTGAGTGATGTGTGCCGATCTTCTGAGATTGAGATTTCGGGACATCGACTAGTGTTTGATTTCATTCTTCTTGAGATGTCTAGCTTTGACGTGATCTTGGGTATGGATTGGCTATCGACCTATAGAGCCAACATTGATTGTTACAGGGGAAGAGTGACCTTGCATACGTCAGAAGGTGTTGGAATTTGTTTTGTGGGAGAGCGGGATGACTTCTACTTGTCGTCTCCACTTGGTTCTAGTGATCGGAAAGGGCTTGGGTATTTCTTGGCGAGCCTACTTGTTGATGGTGATGATGAAACACTTGGAGAGCTTCCTCGTGTAGTGTGTGAGTTTATGGATGTATTTTCGGGGGAATTGACACAATTGCCTCCGAAACGAGAAGTGGAGTTTGTGATAGATCTTGCTCCAGGTACTGCGCCCATTTCTATGGCACCATACCGAATGGCACCTGCTGAGTTGAAAGAGTTGAAGGACCAATTACAAGAGCTAGTAGACAAGGGATTTGTACGTCCTAGTACATCGCCTTGGGGAGCTCCGGTTCTTTTTGCTAAGAAGAAGGACGGTTCTTTGCGGCTTTGCATTGACTATAGGAAGTTGAATCGGGCAACGATCAAAAATAAGTATCCCTTGCCAAGGATAGATGACTTGTTCGATCAACTTAAGGGTTCGAGGTGTTTCTCAAAGATAGACTTGAGATCGGGCTACTATCAGTTGGGGATTAGAGAGGCGGACATTCCAAAAATCGCTTTTCGCACACGATACGGGCATTATGAATTCTTAGTGATGCCATTTAGTTTGACAAATGCACCGGCGACATTCATGGATCTAATGCATAGAGTGTTCAATGCTTACTTGGACAAGTTTGTGGTTGTGTTCGTTGATGACATCCTAGTGTACTCGTCTTCGGAAGAGGAGCACGAGGGTCACTTGAGGATTGTGTTGCAACTCTTAAGAGAACATCAATTATATGCCAAGTATGAGAAGTGTGAATTTTGGCTAGCGGAAGTGAAATTCCTTGGGCATGTTGTGTCCGAAGGAGGAGTTTCCGTAGATCCATCCAAGATAGAGGCGGTGATGGTTTGGGAAAGGCCTAAGAGCGTATTTGAGATACGTAGTTTCTTGGGATTGGCCGGGTATTATTGGAGGTTTGTGAAGGACTTTTCGAGGCTAGCTGCACCTATGACGAAGCTTACCCAAAAAGGAGTGAAGTTTGTATGGGATGATGCTTGCGAGCATGCATTCATGGAATTGAAGAGTCGGTTGACTTCGACTCCAATTTTGATCATTCCGGAACGTGGGTTGGGGTACACAATTTATTGTGACGCTTCACGACTCGGTTTGGGATGTGTGCTAATGCAAACTGAACGAGTAGTGGCGTATGGTTCGAGACAATTGAAAACACATGAATAGAATTATCCGGTACATGATTTGGAGTTGGCGGCGGTGATCTTTGCACTTAAGGTGTGGAGACATTATTTGTATGATGAGAAGTTTGAAGTGTTCTCGGATCATAAAAGTCTCAAATACCTTTTCTCACAAAAGGATTTGAATATGAGACAACGGAGGTGGATGGAGTATATGGAGGACTATGACTTCGACTTACAATATCATCCGGGAAAGGCCAATGTAGTGGCGGATGCATTGAATAGGAAGTCACATGGTAGCTTGGCTAGCTTAGCCATACGGGAGTGGAAGATGATGGAAGACATCTCAGAAATGGGATTACATTTCAGTGAGGATGATGGACCGGCGGTGTTATTTACTCTTATCGCTCAACCAACTCTTGTGAGTAGAGTGATTGAAGAGCAGAGGAAGGATAGTGAGGTTAAGGCTATTCGCACGCGAATTTTGGGTGGCGAAGTGGTGGAAGGATGGACAGTTCATTCAGATGAGAGCATGAAATTCCAAGGGAAGATGTTTGTTCCCTTAACTTGTCGGGATGAGATTCTAAGAGAATTTCACAACTCGAGGCTAGCAGTACATCCAGGTGGTACCAAGATGTACCATAACCTACGCCGACAGTATTGGTGGAAGGGTATGAAAAAGGATGTAGCTCAGTTTGTGGCGAGGTGCCTCACTTGTCAACAAGTGAAGGCCGAGCATCAAAGACTAGTGGGGTTGTTGCAGCCATTGCCTGTGGCTATGTGGAAATGGGAGCATGTCACTATGGATTTTGTGACGGGGCTTCCAAGGTCGAGGAAGGGTCATGACGCAGTTTGGGTGGTCGTTGACAGATTGACGAAGGTAGCTCACTTTATTCCCATTAGAGTGACAGATGATGTGGATACTCTCAGTAGATTGTATGTTGAGCAGATCCTTAGACTTCATGGCGTGCCAGTTTCTATTGTTTCAGATACAGACCCGCGATTCACTTCTAGATTTTGGCAGAGTTTCCAAGCAGCACTTGATACGGACCTTCACTTTAGTACAGCTTTTCATCCCCATACGGATGGTCAGTCCGAACGTACTATACAGATTTTGGAGGATATGTTGCGGGCGTGTGTACTTGATCTTCGCGACAGTTGGGAGGATCACCTTCCTTTGGTGGAGTTTGCATACAATAATAGCTATCAAGCTAGCATTGAGATGGCTCCATTCGAGGCTTTGTATGGTAGACCGTGCAGGTCACCTGTCTGTTGGACGGAGGTTGGAGAGACAGTTTCTTTGGGACCGGATTTAGTTCGGGAAACTACAGAGAAGATCAAGTTAATCCGGCAGAGATTGCTTACGGCTCAGAGTCGTCAGAAAAGCTACGCCGATAGGAGACGGCGACCACTAGCATTTGAGGTGGGGGATCACGTCTTTTTGAAGGTCTCACCACGGAGAGGTTTGATGAGGTTTGGTCGTAGTGGCAAGCTAGCGCCATGATTCATCGGACCATTTGAGATTTTGGATCGAGTAGGAGAGGTTGCGTACCGCTTGGCATTGCCACCACAATTGTCAAGTGTGCACAACACTTTCCATGTGTCTATGTTGAGGAAGTATGAACCGGACCCTTCACATGTGCTTGATTGGGCAGACCTTGAGGTGGAGGAGGACGTGTCATACGAGGAAAGACCGATTCAGATCTTGGACACTAGAGAACAAGTGCTTCGGGGAAAAACCATTCCATTGGTTAAGGTGCTTTGGAGGTATCATGGTGTGGAAGAAGCTACATGGGAGCGAGAACAAGAAGTCCGCTCAAAGTCGCCCGAGTTGTTCACCACTTGAGGTACATTCTAATTTCGAGGACGAAATTCTTATAAGGGTGGGAGGTTGTAGAGACCGTGCCCAATTTTGGCCGGTTTTTCAATTTTTGTCATTTATTACTTTAAGTGCATTTTAAATGATGTTTAACATGTTTTGAATGCGGGGAACATGTTTAGAGGGCTGGTATAGGGTTTTGAGAAGTTTTGGGGACTTTTGACAAAAGTTGACTTTTTTGAGTTTGGTCAACCTAGGGGCGCGGGCCTTGTGGGCCCAGAAATTTTAAAAGTGTCGGAATGACTTCAAAATTTGAGGATAGCTTAAATAAAATATTTGACGCGCAACGGAGTTGATTTCGTGTCAATCTGAGTTACGAAACTCCGAAAATGAGCCCGAGAAGGTTTTGCAAAAAGGTGATGGCAAACTAGTAATTAAGAAGAGGTCTCTTAGCTATAAATACTAAGAGAGATCAGCTATTCTCTCATTCTTCATTCCAGCAGCCGAGAGAGAGAGAGATATATACGTATATACATCCAAGCTTCATCTTCTCCTCTTCTTCACTAGATTTGAGGGCCTTAGAGTGGGATTTTGATTTCACCGAAGAAGGAAGAAACGATCTACATATCGAGGGCTCGAGATTGTTCGGTTCAAAAATCATTTCGGAGGAAGTTGAGTTTTGAGAGATTGGGGGAAATCAATTGGAAGCTCTTCCAATTTGAGGTAGGGGTGCTAGACTCACTTCTACTTTGATCTTGTGGTCCCTTTCTAAATATCATAGGAGATAGCTTTTGATTTCTTGAACCTAGGTCTATGTATATATATATATATATGTACACCATGGTGATTTATGCATGTATAAGTGTCCAACATGTTAGTTAGGGCTTATGCATGGTATATATGTGCAAATGTGACTATAATGCTTTTGGTGAAAAAATGCGTTTGTTTGATGAAAACATGAAAAATATGATTTTCTAGCAAAATCCATGAGCATAGTGATTTTCATGATGTGAGTGTGATAGCATTGTGACAATCTTGAGTTGGAAGGAAATGCATTGATTTGATGAAAAATACATGCATTGTGTGACTATGTGCATTGGTGTGATTATATGAACTATGTGATGATTTTGGGGCATGAGTGTGAAATTAAGATAAGGGGAAGGCCCCTAGGGTGAAAGACCCAAAACTTGGCCAAGAGGAGGTGCTCCCTTCGGGTTAGCAACCCGATAAAGCACAAGCAGAGTTTGGGTGCCGAAGAGACCCTTACTATTGGAGTGATGAGAAAGCCCCCTTTGGATTGATTTGGTGTGAGTTATATATATATAAGTTGTGACTTGTCCAATTTGATATATATATATATATATATATATATGTATTTGCACTTTATGTGAAGCATCATGCATGATTTGAAAAATGTGAATGTTTGGGTAAAAATGCATGATCATGTGCATTCATGCATGGCTTACGGGTTAGAGTGGGGATGGGTGGATCATTTCTACTGAGCCGTTGAGATGCTCACCCCATTATATAAACATTTTCAGATAAGGCGCCAATGGAAGACGAAGCATGATTAGCTCAATGGATATGTTGAGCTTATTTTTTTGACTTTTGCTCTTTTGAGATGTAGATAAATGTCCTTGCCGGCTTGTGGCATGTGGAGAATGATTGTGGTGTTGCCTTTACATTTGTATCCTCTTATGTATGTGAAATTCAAATGTAAGTGCCACACTTGTAGGAAAGTGATTTTTTGAGAAGTGTATGTATAATGGCTTCCTTTATTTGAGACTTGTAGAATGTATGCAAAAAGGGCCATTCAAATTCTTATATGTATGGTTCTATGGATTATGTATGGATTTGGGATTTAAATGGATGAATGTATTCTTTTGTCTCGTGTATTTTAATTTCGTGGATATGAATGTTTAGAGTTGTGGATTTATGTTGGAATCATGGTTGTAGGACCTCAATGTACAAGTTAGATTGTATGGATGGATTAATGAAGAATACTTTAAAAAAAAAAAAATGAGGATGTTTGGTTCACTTGAAATTTTATGTGCATGGTGGACTTTGGATGAATTTTCTATGATTATACAAGATTTGAGATTCAAATGTGTAGGTTGATGTGTGAGTAAGATATTATATCAATGGTAGGTGATTTGTATGAGATATGAATGATCTAAGGTGGTTTGGTTGAGATTTGGGTTCAAATTAATCTTTTATAGGTGTTTGGGAGAAGCTGGGCAGTGCATTTCGATTAATCGAAATGCCCATTTCGATTAATCGAGATGCCCATCTCGATTGATCGAAATGGTTACGAGATTTTATGATTTTTCAGGCTTAATTTCGATTAATCGAAGTCCCAATCTCGATTGATCGAAATATTGCATGTCCAAGTTACCGAGAGGCTGTTTTCTTCGATTAAAGGGGTTAAAATCTCGATTAATCGAGATGAATCTCGATTGATCGAGATTACTATTCACAGCAAGGTTCAAAAATTGTCCAGACTTTGTTTCGATGTAATTTCTTCGTTTTAAATCGGAATTGAGCGTGGTTTTTTTTTAAATTGAGTATTTTTGAAAGCTCTATCCAATGGTGTAGGTTTCATAATCAAATTTCATATGTGTCAAAAGTTGAGGTCCAGAACTTAGTGGTTTATATGTATGGAACCAAATGTGAAAATCATTTGCAAGGGCCTTTGATGATCTAATGTCACTTGAAGGGTGTGCATATAGAATGCTTCCGCAATAGAAATGATTTTAATGAGATTAAGGTGTGGGAACTTGAGGTGAAAGTACGGATTCACCCCCGTTTCCTTCGCTCCTAACCGGGTGTCGGAAACCGGGGCGTGACAACTTGGTATCAGAGCGCTTGGTCGTAATACCTAGGGACGATGGGAAATGGTTGGATCACATATGGGATTGTGAGGAGTAGATTAAGTGCATATTGCATGGGAAAATTTTTTATGTGCTTATTTGTTTGATATGATATGCTACTTCTGAAGTATATAAGTATGTTGAGTATGCATGAAGTAAATTGGACATGACATTCATGCTTTGAAATTTTTTTTTTGTATCTTCTTGTCATCTATACAGAAGGATGCCACCAAGAAGAGCTCGTGAAATGACACCGGAAGTGGTCCCTATTGGAGGGGAGCCATTCATGCGCGACATGGTCACTACCATGCGCCAAATTGCGAGGGAGACACAACGGGAAACTCAAGAGGAGACACAAGCTCCACCAAGAGCAGCTCCTCCTAGCCGAATGATAACAGCACTGGGACACTTTAAGAAACACAATCCACCAACCTATTCTGGGGGATCCGATCCCATGGTAGCAGAGAATTGGTTAGATCAAATTATCAAGCTTCTTACCGTGCTTGAAATAGAGGAAGAATTGAGGGTGAAAGTGGCCACGCACTATTTGGTAGACGAGGCTAGTCATTGGTGGAAGTTCATCGGTGATTACCATGACACCGAGGTTATGGATTGGGACACTTTTCAAGTACTCTTCCTTGAGAAGTACTTCCCAATGACAGTAAGGGATAGTATGAGGAGAGAATTCCTCAATTTGACTCAGGGCAACATGACAGTGATGGAATACGAGACTAAATTCACATCTTTAGCTCGGTTTGCCAAGGAAATAATTCCAACAGAAGGGTTGAAAGTTAAGCAGTTTATTTGGGGCCTACGACCGTATTTGCGAGATAGAGTTGGACTTCTAGGTCTGACCAACTATGCAGCAGTGGTGGAAAGGGCGTTGGTAGCCGAGGGGTTTAGTAATGATAACCAAAGGATTAGGGAAGCACAGAACCAAGCAAAGGTCACGGGATCTCTTGCGGATAACCGTGCTAAGAAGAAGCGAAAGACTGGTGAGCCATCCTCACAAGGGCCACAAACTCAATCTGTGACTTCTGTGGCTATACCTTCTGGATCCTTCCGATCTAGAATGGTTTGTTACAATTGTCAGAAGCCAGGGCATAGAATGGCTGAGTGTACACAAGGGCAAGTTCCTTCAGTGGCAGAGAAGAGGTGCTTCAATTGTCATCAGTTGGGGCATATGAGTTGGAATTGCCCACAGAAGAGCAATGTGCAGGGTGGTACTGGTTCTCAGCAGTGTCCTACACAGCCTGTGACTTCACAGTCAGGTTTTAGGGCATTAGCACCACAGCAGGCAGCGCCTTCAGTTCAGAGTTCACGGGCACCTACTAGAGGAGCTACGTCTAGTGCTCCCAGTCAGCAGTCGGGATATCCGGGAGCGGGACAGCAGGGCCAGAGATCACAAGGCCGTGCTTTTACTCTTGTTCTAGCAGAGACCTCGACGGGACCATCAGTGGTTCGAGGTATATTTCTTGTATCTAGCTCGTGGGCTAGGGTCTTAGTAGATTCAGGTGCATCACATTCATTCATATCATATGCATTTGCTTGTGCTTTGGGGTTGGAGGTGTCACCATTGGACTCAGTTTTATCCATTGATACGCCAGTTGGTGGTAGAGTGGTTTTGAGTGATGTGTGCCGATCTTCTGAGATCGAGATTTCGGGACATCGACTAGTGTTTGATTTCATTCTTCTTGAGATGTCTAGCTTTGACGTGATCTTGGGTATGGATTGGCTATCGACCTATAGAGCCAACATTGATTGTTACAGGGGAAGAGTGACCTTGCATACGTCAGAAGGTGTTGGAATTTGTTTTGTGGGAGAGCGGGATGACTTCTACTTGTCGTCTCCACTTGGTTCTAGTGATCGGAAAGGGCTTGGGTATTTCTTGGCGAGCCTACTTGTTGATGGTGATGATGAAACACTTGGAGAGCTTCCTCGTGTAGTGTGTGAGTTTATGGATGTATTTTCGGGGGAATTGACACAATTGCCTCCGAAACGAGAAGTGGAGTTTGTGATAGATCTTGCTCCAGGTACTGCGCCCATTTCTATGGCACCATACCGAATGGCACCTGCTGAGTTGAAAGAGTTGAAGGACCAATTACAAGAGCTAGTAGACAAGGGATTTGTACGTCCTAGTACATCGCCTTGGGGAGCTCCGGTTCTTTTTGCTAAGAAGAAGGACGGTTCTTTGCGGCTTTGCATTGACTATAGGAAGTTGAATCAGGCAACGATCAAAAATAAGTATCCCTTGCCAAGGATAGATGACTTGTTCGATCAACTTAAGGGTTCGAGGTGTTTCTCAAAGATAGACTTGAGATCGGGCTACTATCAGTTGGGGATTAGAGAGGCGGACATTCCAAAAATCGCTTTTTGCACACGATACGGGCATTATGAATTCTTGGTGATGCCATTTAGTTTGACAAATGCACCGGCGACATTCATGGATCTAATGCATAGAGTGTTCAATGCTTACTTGGACAAGTTTGTGGTTGTGTTCGTTGATGACATCCTAGTGTACTCGTCTTCGGAAGAGGAGCACGAGGGTCACTTGAGGATTGTGTTGCAACTCTTAAGAGAACATCAATTATATGCCAAGTATGAGAAGTGTGAATTTTGGCTAGCGGAAGTGAAATTCCTTGGGCATGTTGTGTCCGAAGGAGGAGTTTCCGTAGATCCATCCAAGATAGAGGCGGTGATGGTTTGGGAAAGGCCTAAGAGCGTATTTGAGATACGTAGTTTCTTGGGATTGGCCGGGTATTATTGGAGGTTTGTGAAGGACTTTTCGAGGCTAGCTGCACCTATGACGAAGCTTACCCAAAAAGGAGTGAAGTTTGTATGGGATGATGCTTGCGAGCATGCATTCATGGAATTGAAGAGTCGGTTGACTTCGACTCCAATTTTGATCATTCCGGAACGTGGGTTGGGGTACACAATTTATTGTGACGCTTCACGACTCGGTTTGGGATGTGTGCTAATGCAAACTGAACGAGTAGTGGCGTATGGTTCGAGACAATTGAAAACACATGAACAGAATTATCCGGTACATGATTTGGAGTTGGCGGCGGTGATCTTTGCACTTAAGGTGTGGAGACATTATTTGTATGATGAGAAGTTTGAAGTGTTCTCGGATCATAAAAGTCTCAAATACCTTTTCTCACAAAAGGATTTGAATATGAGACAACGGAGGTGGATGGAGTATATGGAGGACTATGACTTCGACTTACAATATCATCCGGGAAAGGCCAATGTAGTGGCGGATGCATTGAATAGGAAGTCACATGGTAGCTTGGCTAGCTTAGCCATACGGGAGTGGAAGATGATGGAAGACATCTCAGAAATGGGATTACATTTCAGTGAGGATGATGGACCGGCGGTGTTATTTACTCTTATCGCTCAACCAACTCTTGTGAGTAGAGTGATTGAAGAGCAGAGGAAGGATAGTGAGGTTAAGGCTATTCGCACGCGAATTTTGGGTGGCGAAGTGGTGGAAGGATGGACAGTTCATTCAGATGAGAGCATGAAATTCCAAGGGAAGATGTTTGTTCCCTTAACTTGTCGGGATGAGATTCTAAGAGAATTTCACAACTCGAGGCTAGCAGTACATCCAGGTGGTACCAAGATGTACCATAACCTACGCCGACAGTATTGGTGGAAGGGTATGAAAAAGGATGTAGCTCAGTTTGTGGCGAGGTGCCTCACTTGTCAACAAGTGAAGGCCGAGCATCAAAGACTAGTGGGGTTGTTGCAGCCATTGCCTGTGGCTATGTGGAAATGGGAGCATGTCACTATGGATTTTGTGACGGGGCTTCCAAGGTCGAGGAAGGGTCATGACGCAGTTTGGGTGGTCGTTGACAGATTGACGAAGGTAGCTCACTTTATTCCCATTAGAGTGACAGATGATGTGGATACTCTCAGTAGATTGTATGTTGAGCAGATCCTTAGACTTCATGGCGTGCCAGTTTCTATTGTTTCAGATACAGACCCGCGATTCACTTCTAGATTTTGGCAGAGTTTCCAAGCAGCACTTGATACGGACCTTCACTTTAGTACAGCTTTTCATCCCCATACGGATGGTCAGTCCGAACGTACTATACAGATTTTGGAGGATATGTTGCGGGCGTGTGTACTTGATCTTCACGACAGTTGGGAGGATCACCTTCCTTTGGTGGAGTTTGCATACAATAATAGCTATCAAGCTAGCATTGAGATGGCTCCATTCGAGGCTTTGTATGGTAGACCGTGCAGGTCACCTGTCTGTTGGATGGAGGTTGGAGAGACAGTTTCTTTGGGACCGAATTTAGTTCGGGAAACTACAGAGAAGATCAAGTTAATCCGGCAGAGATTGCTTACGGCTCAGAGTCGTCAGAAAAGCTACGCCGATAGGAGACGGCGACCACTAGCATTTGAGGTGGGGGATCACGTCTTTTTGAAGGTCTCACCACGGAGAGGTTTGATGAGGTTTGGTCGTAGTGGCAAGCTAGCGCCATGATTCATCGGACCATTTGAGATTTTGGATCGAGTAGGAGAGGTTGCGTACCGCTTGGCATTGCCACCACAATTGTCAAGTGTGCACAACACTTTCCATGTGTCTATGTTGAGGAAGTATGAACCGGACCCTTCACATGTGCTTGATTGGGCAGACCTTGAGGTGGAGGAGGACGTGTCATACGAGGAAAGACCGATTCAGATCTTGGACACTAGAGAACAAGTGCTTCGGGGAAAAACCATTCCATTGGTTAAGGTGCTTTGGAGGTATCATGGTGTGGAAGAAGCTACATGGGAGCGAGAACAAGAAGTCCGCTCAAAGTCGCCCGAGTTGTTCACCACTTGAGGTACATTCTAATTTCGAGGACGAAATTCTTATAAGGGTGGGAGGTTGTAGAGACCGTGCCCAATTTTGGCCGGTTTTTCAATTTTTGTCATTTATTACTTTAAGTGCATTTTAAATGATGTTTAACATGTTTTGAATGCGGGGAACATGTTTAGAGGGCTGGTATAGGGTTTTGAGAAGTTTTGGGGACTTTTGACAAAAGTTGACTTTTTTGAGTTTGGTCAACCTAGAGGCGCGGGCCTTGTGGGCCCAGAAATTTTAAAAGTGTCAGAATGATTTCAAAATTTGAGGATAGCTTAAATAAAATATTTGACGCGCAACGGAGTTGATTTCGTGTCAATCTGAGTTACGAAACTCCGAAAATGAGCCCGAGAAGGTTTTGCAAAAAGGTGATGGCAAACTAGTAATTAAGAAGAGGTCTCTTAGCTATAAATACTAAGAGAGATCAGCTATTCTCTCATTCTTCATTCCAGCAGCCGAGAGAGAGAGAGATATATACGTATATACATCCAAGCTTCATCTTCTCCTCTTCTTCACTAGATTTGAGGGCCTTAGAGTGGGATTTTGATTTCACCGAAGAAGGAAGAAACGATCTACATATCGAGGGCTCGAGATTGTTCGGTTCAAAAATCATTTCGGAGGAAGTTGAGTTTTGAGAGATTGGGGGAAATCAATTGGAAGCTCTTCCAATTTGAGGTAGGGGTGCTAGACTCACTTCTACTTTGATCTTGTGGTCCCTTTCTAAATATCATAGGAGATAGCTTTTGATTTCTTGAACCTAGGTCTATGTATATATATATATATATGTACACCATGGTGATTTATGCATGTATAAGTGTCCAACATGTTAGTTAGGGCTTATGCATGGTATATATGTGCAAATGTGACTATAATGCTTTTGGTGAAAAAATGCGTTTGTTTGATGAAAACATGAAAAATATGATTTTCTAGCAAAATCCATGAGCATAGTGATTTTCATGATGTGAGTGTGATAGCATTGTGACAATCTTGAGTTGGAAGGAAATGCATTGATTTGATGAAAAATACATGCATTGTGTGACTATGTGCATTGGTGTGATTATATGAACTATGTGATGATTTTGGGGCATGAGTGTGAAATTAAGATAAGGGGAAGGCCCCTAGGGTGAAAGACCCAAAACTTGGCCAAGAGGAGGTGCTCCCTTCGGGTTAGCAACCCGATAAAGCACAAGCAGAGTTTGGGTGCCGAAGAGACCCTTACTATTGGAGTGATGAGAAAGCCCCCTTTGGATTGATTTGGTGTGAGTTATATATATATAAGTTGTGACTTGTCCAATTTGATATATATATATATATATATATATATGTATTTGCACTTTATGTGAAGCATCATGCATGATTTGAAAAATGTGAATGTTTGGGTAAAAATGCATGATCATGTGCATTCATGCATGGCTTACGGGTTAGAGTGGGGATGGGTGGATCATTTCTACTGAGCCGTTGAGATGCTCACCCCATTATATAAACATTTTCAGATAAGGCGCCAATGGAAGACGAAGCATGATTAGCTCAATGGATATGTTGAGCTTATTTTTTTGACTTTTGCTCTTTTGAGATGTAGATAAATGTCCTTGCCGGCTTGTGGCATGTGGAGAATGATTGTGGTGTTGCCTTTACATTTGTATCCTCTTATGTATGTGAAATTCAAATGTAAGTGCCACACTTGTAGGAAAGTGATTTTTTGAGAAGTGTATGTATAATGGCTTCCTTTATTTGAGACTTGTAGAATGTATGCAAAAAGGGCCATTCAAATTCTTATATGTATGGTTCTATGGATTATGTATGGATTTGGGATTTAAATGGATGAATGTATTCTTTTGTCTCGTGTATTTTAATTTCGTGGATATGAATGTTTAGAGTTGTGGATTTATGTTGGAATCATGGTTGTAGGACCTCAATGTACAAGTTAGATTGTATGGATGGATTAATGAAGAATACTTTAAAAAAAAAAAAATGAGGATGTTTGGTTCACTTGAAATTTTATGTGCATGGTGGACTTTGGATGAATTTTCTATGATTATACAAGATTTGAGATTCAAATGTGTAGGTTGATGTGTGAGTAAGATATTATATCAATGGTAGGTGATTTGTATGAGATATGAATGATCTAAGGTGGTTTGGTTGAGATTTGGGTTCAAATTAATCTTTTATAGGTGTTTGGGAGAAGCTGGGCAGTGCATTTCGATTAATCGAAATGCCCATTTCGATTAATCGAGATGCCCATCTCGATTGATCGAAATGGTTACGAGATTTTATGATTTTTCAGGCTTAATTTCGATTAATCGAAGTCCCAATCTCGATTGATCGAAATATTGCATGTCCAAGTTACCGAGAGGCTGTTTTCTTCGATTAAAGGGGTTAAAATCTCGATTAATCGAGATGAATCTCGATTGATCGAGATTACTATTCACAGCAAGGTTCAAAAATTGTCCAGACTTTGTTTCGATGTAATTTCTTCGTTTTAAATCGGAATTGAGCGTGGTTTTTTTTTAAATTGAGTATTTTTGAAAGCTCTATCCAATGGTGTAGGTTTCATAATCAAATTTCATCTGTGTCAAAAGTTGAGGTCCAGAACTTAGTGGTTTATATGTATGGAACCAAATGTGAAAATCATTTGCAAGGGCCTTTGATGATCTAATGTCACTTGAAGGGTGTGCATATAGAATGCTTCCGCAATAGAAATGATTTTAATGAGATTAAGGTGTGGGAACTTGAGGTGAAAGTACGGATTCACCCCCGTTTCCTTCGCTCCTAACCGGGTGTCGGAAACCGGGGCGTGACAACTTGGTATCAGAGCGCTTGGTCGTAATACCTAGGGACGATGGGAAATGGTTGGATCACATATGGGATTGTGAGGAGTAGATTAAGTGCATATTGCATGGGAAAATTTTTTATGTGCTTATTTGTTTGATATGATATGCTACTTCTGAAGTATATAAGTATGTTGAGTATGCATGAAGTAAATTGGACATGACATTCATGCTTTGAAATTTTTTTTTTGTATCTTCTTGTCATCTATACAGAAGGATGCCACCAAGAAGAGCTCGTGAAATGACACCGGAAGTGGTCCCTATTGGAGGGGAGCCATTCATGCGCGACATGGTCACTACCATGCGCCAAATTGCGAGGGAGACACAACGGGAAACTCAAGAGGAGACACAAGCTCCACCAAGAGCAGCTCCTCCTAGCCGAATGATAACAGCACTGGGACACTTTAAGAAACACAATCCACCAACCTATTCTGGGGGATCCGATCCCATGGTAGCAGAGAATTGGTTAGATCAAATTATCAAGCTTCTTACCGTGCTTGAAATAGAGGAAGAATTGAGGGTGAAAGTGGCCACGCACTATTTGGTAGACGAGGCTAGTCATTGGTGGAAGTTCATCGGTGATTACCATGACACCGAGGTTATGGATTGGGACACTTTTCAAGTACTCTTCCTTGAGAAGTACTTCCCAATGACAGTAAGGGATAGTATGAGGAGAGAATTCCTCAATTTGACTCAGGGCAACATGACAGTGATGGAATACGAGACTAAATTCACATCTTTAGCTCGGTTTGCCAAGGAAATAATTCCAACAGAAGGGTTGAAAGTTAAGCAGTTTATTTGGGGCCTACGACCGTATTTGCGAGATAGAGTTGGACTTCTAGGTCTGACCAACTATGCAGCAGTGGTGGAAAGGGCGTTGGTAGCCGAGGGGTTTAGTAATGATAACCAAAGGATTAGGGAAGCACAGAACCAAGCAAAGGTCACGGGATCTCTTGCGGATAACCGTGCTAAGAAGAAGCGAAAGACTGGTGAGCCATCCTCACAAGGGCCACAAACTCAATCTGTGACTTCTGTGGCTATACCTTCTGGATCCTTCCGATCTAGAATGGTTTGTTACAATTGTCAGAAGCCAGGGCATAGAATGGCTGAGTGTACACAAGGGCAAGTTCCTTCAGTGGCAGAGAAGAGGTGCTTCAATTGTCATCAGTTGGGGCATATGAGTTGGAATTGCCCACAGAAGAGCAATGTGCAGGGTGGTACTGGTTCTCAGCAGTGTCCTACACAGCCTGTGACTTCACAGTCAGGTTTTAGGGCATTAGCACCACAGCAGGCAGCGCCTTCAGTTCAGAGTTCACGGGCACCTACTAGAGGAGCTACGTCTAGTGCTCCCAGTCAGCAGTCGGGATATCCGGGAGCGGGACAGCAGGGCCAGAGATCACAAGGCCGTGCTTTTACTCTTGTTCTAGCAGAGACCTCGACGGGACCATCAGTGGTTCGAGGTATATTTCTTGTATCTAGCTCGTGGGCTAGGGTCTTAGTAGATTCAGGTGCATCACATTCATTCATATCATATGCATTTGCTTGTGCTTTGGGGTTGGAGGTGTCACCATTGGACTCAGTTTTATCCATTGATACGCCAGTTGGTGGTAGAGTGGTTTTGAGTGATGTGTGCCGATCTTCTGAGATCGAGATTTCGGGACATCGACTAGTGTTTGATTTCATTCTTCTTGAGATGTCTAGCTTTGACGTGATCTTGGGTATGGATTGGCTATCGACCTATAGAGCCAACATTGATTGTTACAGGGGAAGAGTGACCTTGCATACGTCAGAAGGTGTTGGAATTTGTTTTGTGGGAGAGCGGGATGACTTCTACTTGTCGTCTCCACTTGGTTCTAGTGATCGGAAAGGGCTTGGGTATTTCTTGGCGAGCCTACTT
The DNA here is from genome assembly GCA_026545225.1 of Cornus controversa. Classification (NCBI taxonomy): domain Eukaryota; kingdom Viridiplantae; phylum Streptophyta; class Magnoliopsida; order Cornales; family Cornaceae; genus Cornus; species Cornus controversa. The sequence goes on along the minus strand of CM048845.1, from coordinate 37,662,984 downwards.
GTTGATGGTGATGATGAAACACTTGGAGAGCTTCCTCGTGTAGTGTGTGAGTTTATGGATGTATTTTCGGGGGAATTGACACAATTGCCTCCGAAACGAGAAGTGGAGTTTGTGATAGATCTTGCTCCAGGTACTGCGCCCATTTCTATGGCACCATACCGAATGGCACCTGCTGAGTTGAAAGAGTTGAAGGACCAATTACAAGAGCTAGTAGACAAGGGATTTGTACGTCCTAGTACATCGCCTTGGGGAGCTCCGGTTCTTTTTGCTAAGAAGAAGGACGGTTCTTTGCGGCTTTGCATTGACTATAGGAAGTTGAATCGGGCAACGATCAAAAATAAGTATCCCTTGCCAAGGATAGATGACTTGTTCGATCAACTTAAGGGTTCGAGGTGTTTCTCAAAGATAGACTTGAGATCGGGCTACTATCAGTTGGGGATTAGAGAGGCGGACATTCCAAAAATCGCTTTTCGCACACGATACGGGCATTATGAATTCTTGGTGATGCCATTTAGTTTGACAAATGCACCGGCGACATTCATGGATCTAATGCATAGAGTGTTCAATGCTTACTTGGACAAGTTTGTGGTTGTGTTCGTTGATGACATCCTAGTGTACTCGTCTTCGGAAGAGGAGCACGAGGGTCACTTGAGGATTGTGTTGCAACTCTTAAGAGAACATCAATTATATGCCAAGTATGAGAAGTGTGAATTTTGGCTAGCGGAAGTGAAATTCCTTGGGCATGTTGTGTCCGAAGGAGGAGTTTCCGTAGATCCATCCAAGATAGAGGCGGTGATGGTTTGGGAAAGGCCTAAGAGCGTATTTGAGATACGTAGTTTCTTGGGATTGGCCGGGTATTATTGGAGGTTTGTGAAGGACTTTTCGAGGCTAGCTGCACCTATGACGAAGCTTACCCAAAAAGGAGTGAAGTTTGTATGGGATGATGCTTGCGAGCATGCATTCATGGAATTGAAGAGTCGGTTGACTTCGACTCCAATTTTGATCATTCCGGAACGTGGGTTGGGGTACACAATTTATTGTGACGCTTCACGACTCGGTTTGGGATGTGTGCTAATGCAAACTGAACGAGTAGTGGCGTATGGTTCGAGACAATTGAAAACACATGAACAGAATTATCCGGTACATGATTTGGAGTTGGCGGCGGTGATCTTTGCACTTAAGGTGTGGAGACATTATTTGTATGATGAGAAGTTTGAAGTGTTCTCGGATCATAAAAGTCTCAAATACCTTTTCTCACAAAAGGATTTGAATATGAGACAACGGAGGTGGATGGAGTATATGGAGGACTATGACTTCGACTTACAATATCATCCAGGAAAGGCCAATGTAGTGGCGGATGCATTGAATAGGAAGTCACATGGTAGCTTGGCTAGCTTAGCCATACGGGAGTGGAAGATGATGGAAGACATCTCAGAAATGGGATTACATTTCAGTGAGGATGATGGACCGGCGGTGTTATTTACTCTTATCGCTCAACCAACTCTTGTGAGTAGAGTGATTGAAGAGCAGAGGAAGGATAGTGAGGTTAAGGCTATTCGCACGCGAATTTTGGGTGGCGAAGTGGTGGAAGGATGGACAGTTCATTCAGATGAGAGCATGAAATTCCAAGGGAAGATGTTTGTTCCCTTAACTTGTCGGGATGAGATTCTAAGAGAATTTCACAACTCGAGGCTAGCAGTACATCCAGGTGGTACCAAGATGTACCATAACCTACGCCGACAGTATTGGTGGAAGGGTATGAAAAAGGATGTAGCTCAGTTTGTGGCGAGGTGCCTCACTTGTCAACAAGTGAAGGCCGAGCATCAAAGACTAGTGGGGTTGTTGCAGCCATTGCCTGTGGCTATGTGGAAATGGGAGCATGTCACTATGGATTTTGTGACGGGGCTTCCAAGGTCGAGGAAGGGTCATGACGCAGTTTGGGTGGTCGTTGACAGATTGACGAAGGTAGCTCACTTTATTCCCATTAGAGTGACAGATGATGTGGATACTCTCAGTAGATTGTATGTTGAGCAGATCCTTAGACTTCATGGCGTGCCAGTTTCTATTGTTTCAGATACAGACCCGCGATTCACTTCTAGATTTTGGCAGAGTTTCCAAGCAGCACTTGATACGGACCTTCACTTTAGTACAGCTTTTCATCCCCATACGGATGGTCAGTCCGAACGTACTATACAGATTTTGGAGGATATGTTGCGGGCGTGTGTACTTGATCTTCGCGACAGTTGGGAGGATCACCTTCCTTTGGTGGAGTTTGCATACAATAATAGCTATCAAGCTAGCATTGAGATGGCTCCATTCGAGGCTTTGTATGGTAGACCGTGCAGGTCACCTGTCTGTTGGACGGAGGTTGGAGAGACAGTTTCTTTGGGACCGGATTTAGTTCGGGAAACTACAGAGAAGATCAAGTTAATCCGGCAGAGATTGCTTACGGCTCAGAGTCGTCAGAAAAGCTACGCCGATAGGAGACGGCGACCACTAGCATTTGAGGTGGGGGATCACGTCTTTTTGAAGGTCTCACCACGGAGAGGTTTGATGAGGTTTGGTCGTAGTGGCAAGCTAGCGCCATGATTCATCGGACCATTTGAGATTTTGGATCGAGTAGGAGAGGTTGCGTACCGCTTGGCATTGCCACCACAATTGTCAAGTGTGCACAACACTTTCCATGTGTCTATGTTGAGGAAGTATGAACCGGACCCTTCACATGTGCTTGATTGGGCAGACCTTGAGGTGGAGGAGGACGTGTCATACGAGGAAAGACCGATTCAGATCTTGGACACTAGAGAACAAGTGCTTCGGGGAAAAACCATTCCATTGGTTAAGGTGCTTTGGAGGTATCATGGTGTGGAAGAAGCTACATGGGAGCGAGAACAAGAAGTCCGCTCAAAGTCGCCCGAGTTGTTCACCACTTGAGGTACATTCTAATTTCGAGGACGAAATTCTTATAAGGGTGGGAGGTTGTAGAGACCGTGCCCAATTTTGGCCGGTTTTTCAATTTTTGTCATTTATTACTTTAAGTGCATTTTAAATGATGTTTAACATGTTTTGAATGCGGGGAACATGTTTAGAGGGCTGGTATAGGGTTTTGAGAAGTTTTGGGGACTTTTGACAAAAGTTGACTTTTTTGAGTTTGGTCAACCTAGGGGCGCGGGCCTTGTGGGCCCAGAAATTTTAAAAGTGTCAGAATGACTTCAAAATTTGAGGATAGCTTAAATAAAATATTTGACGTGCAACGGAGTTGATTTCGTGTCAATCTGAGTTACGAAACTCCGAAAATGAGCCCGAGAAGGTTTTGCAAAAAGGTGATGGCAAACTAGTAATTAAGAAGAGGTCTCTTAGCTATAAATACTAAGAGAGATCAGCTATTCTCTCATTCTTCATTCCAGCAGCCGAGAGAGAGAGAGATATATACGTATATACATCCAAGCTTCATCTTCTCCTCTTCTTCACTAGATTTGAGGGCCTTAGAGTGGGATTTTGATTTCACCGAAGAAGGAAGAAACGATCTACATATCGAGGGCTCGAGATTGTTCGGTTCAAAAATCATTTCGGAGGAAGTTGAGTTTTGAGAGATTGGGGGAAATCAATTGGAAGCTCTTCCAATTTGAGGTAGGGGTGCTAGACTCACTTCTACTTTGATCTTGTGGTCCCTTTCTAAATATCATAGGAGATAGCTTTTGATTTCTTGAACCTAGGTCTATGTATATATATATATATATGTACACCATGGTGATTTATGCATGTATAAGTGTCCAACATGTTAGTTAGGGCTTATGCATGGTATATATGTGCAAATGTGACTATAATGCTTTTGGTGAAAAAATGCGTTTGTTTGATGAAAACATGAAAAATATGATTTTCTAGCAAAATCCATGAGCATAGTGATTTTCATGATGTGAGTGTGATAGCATTGTGACAATCTTGAGTTGGAAGGAAATGCATTGATTTGATGAAAAATACATGCATTGTGTGACTATGTGCATTGGTGTGATTATATGAACTATGTGATGATTTTGGGGCATGAGTGTGAAATTAAGATAAGGGGAAGGCCCCTAGGGTGAAAGACCCAAAACTTGGCCAAGAGGAGGTGCTCCCTTCGGGTTAGCAACCCGATAAAGCACAAGCAGAGTTTGGGTGCCGAAGAGACCCTTACTATTGGAGTGATGAGAAAGCCCCCTTTGGATTGATTTGGTGTGAGTTATATATATATAAGTTGTGACTTGTCCAATTTGATATATATATATATATATATATATATATATATGTATTTGCACTTTATGTGAAGCATCATGCATGATTTGAAAAATGTGAATGTTTGGGTAAAAATGCATGATCATGTGCATTCATGCATGGCTTACGGGTTAGAGTGGGGATGGGTGGATCATTTCTACTGAGCCGTTGAGATGCTCACCCCATTATATAAACATTTTCAGATAAGGCGCCAATGGAAGACGAAGCATGATTAGCTCAATGGATATGTTGAGCTTATTTTTTTGACTTTTGCTCTTTTGAGATGTAGATAAATGTCCTTGCCGGCTTGTGGCATGTGGAGAATGATTGTGGTGTTGCCTTTACATTTGTATCCTCTTATGTATGTGAAATTCAAATGTAAGTGCCACACTTGTAGGAAAGTGATTTTTTGAGAAGTGTATGTATAATGGCTTCCTTTATTTGAGACTTGTAGAATGTATGCAAAAAGGGCCATTCAAATTCTTATATGTATGGTTCTATGGATTATGTATGGATTTGGGATTTAAATGGATGAATGTATTCTTTTGTCTCGTGTATTTTAATTTCGTGGATATGAATGTTTAGAGTTGTGGATTTATGTTGGAATCATGGTTGTAGGACCTCAATGTACAAGTTAGATTGTATGGATGGATTAATGAAGAATACTTTAAAAAAAAAAAAATGAGGATGTTTGGTTCACTTGAAATTTTATGTGCATGGTGGACTTTGGATGAATTTTCTATGATTATACAAGATTTGAGATTCAAATGTGTAGGTTGATGTGTGAGTAAGATATTATATCAATGGTAGGTGATTTGTATGAGATATGAATGATCTAAGGTGGTTTGGTTGAGATTTGGGTTCAAATTAATCTTTTATAGGTGTTTGGGAGAAGCTGGGCAGTGCATTTCGATTAATCGAAATGCCCATTTCGATTAATCGAGATGCCCATCTCGATTGATCGAAATGGTTACGAGATTTTATGATTTTTCAGGCTTAATTTCGATTAATCGAAGTCCCAATCTCGATTGATCGAAATATTGCATGTCCAAGTTACCGAGAGGCTGTTTTCTTCGATTAAAGGGGTTAAAATCTCGATTAATCGAGATGAATCTCGATTGATCGAGATTACTATTCACAGCAAGGTTCAAAAATTGTCCAGACTTTGTTTCGATGTAATTTCTTCGTTTTAAATCGGAATTGAGCGTGGTTTTTTTTTAAATTGAGTATTTTTGAAAGCTCTATCCAATGGTGTAGGTTTCGTAATCAAATTTCATCTGTGTCAAAAGTTGAGGTCCAGAACTTAGTGGTTTATATGTATGGAACCAAATGTGAAAATCATTTGCAAGGGCCTTTGATGATCTAATGTCACTTGAAGGGTGTGCATATAGAATGCTTCCGCAATAGAAATGATTTTAATGAGATTAAGGTGTGGGAACTTGAGGTGAAAGTACGGATTCACCCCCGTTTCCTTCGCTCCTAACCGGGTGTCGGAAACCGGGGCGTGACACTCTTTTTCTTTCTTTAATTTTTTTCCTTCAAGTTCTTAACATTGTTAGCATATTGAAGTTGAGACTTGTGTGACGCAGCTACTTGCTTGGATTTTATACAGTTTAATGTCTACCATGGACAATGAGGTGGAGAAAGTGTCAAGAAAATTGACAATCAACTTTTGCTAGGAAATGAACAATGTGAAGATCAATGTATTGGAGTAAGTAGGAGTGCAAGGTTTTTGAATTGAATGATAATTGCAAACTGATGAATAGTTCAACATGAGTTCTAGGAATTTGATAGTGTTTATGACAAATGAATATATTTCTTTCTTTTTATTTATTTATTATTTTGGCACATTGAACATTGATGAATTGTGAAAATGTCTTTAGTCTTTTGATATATTTAATGGTGTATTTTAATGTATTAGTTCAGTTATTGGCATTAAGTGAGATTTATTAGCATTTCATAGTGTTTAGTTGAATTGTTGGTAGTACAGGTCATGTGTGGATGAGTAATAGGTACCTAACATTAGATGGTACTTTTATTAAAAAAAAATTTATATCTTATTAACGGGGGGAAAGAAACCTTGTAAATAAAAGAAAATTCCTCATAGAAAACAAACAAAAAACTTTTCCACGAGTTCCTACGATGTGTCGTGAATATTTAGAATTATTAACGAGGGGTCATGTAACACGTAAATGAATTATTAACGAGGAATTATGTCTCTCGCACATAAAATTTTTACGTAGACAAAATTTTTTTGACGAGAAATATTTTACTTTTTTACGAGGTTTATTATTTGCCACAAAAAATTAAGAGTATTTACGGGACCTTAATAGACGTGGGGCTAGTTTGCGTCGTGAATAACTTTTAAAGGCATTTTTGGCCTCTTGTAAAAGGCCTTCTTTCTTGTAGTGGATGAGAGTAGATGCCTGCCATAACCAACCCTAGTACTTTATCGTCGCGGAGGAATTGCCTCGGACCTGAAATATCAACAAAGTGGGTTAAACCCACGAGCAAGTTCTATCTATAACATCCCAATGAGAGAACCAATATACATCCCCTCAGTGTGAAGGACACAAGAGATAAATATAGGTATAAACATCCAAGTCATTCCCTAATCAGTTCATGTTTTCAAAAAAATAAAAATCCTCTTATGCTTTATCCCAATAGACCCTTATTATTCAACAATGAACACATTATTTAAGTTCAAAATAAAGAAACATATGCATGCATTTTATTAAATTTATGCAATCATGATATGCTAAATATAATGTATAGATACCTTATTAGGTATGGGCGATCCTGACACGCCGAGCAATCCTTACATGCCAAATAAAATGTATAGATACCTTATTAGGTATGGGCGATCCTGATACGCTGGGCAATCCTTACATGCCAAATAAAATGTATAGATACCTTATTAGGTATGGGCGATCCTAACACGCCTGGCAAATCCTTACATGCCAAATAAAATGTATAGATACCTTATTAGGTATGGACGATCCAGACACGCCGGGCAAATAAAATGTATAGATACCTTATTAGGTATGGGCGATCCTGACACGCTGGGCAATCCTTACATGTCAAATAAAATATAACGATACATTCCCAATATGAAACATAAAATAAACAAGGTGCATTATGATTTTAATTTGCACAAATAAAGAAATTCAAATTATCTGACATTAAATTATCATCATAAGACAAATCGTTCACAGGTAAACTGTAATCAAGTATTTAATGGGCATTTATATTCTTAAAGGAAAATACATTCAAGTAAATCAAATAACCCAAGCATCTATTATAGAGGTAATTTCCCAACCAACCTCCAATGCACTCAAATATACGAGGGAGTCTAAACCTAACTCTTATCTAGGTTTCTGGGCCTATTCTACTTCTAAGAACCCTATAAATCATTCTGGAATTTTCTGGAATTTTTGAGAATTTTTAAAAAATATTTTTCTAGTAAAAAGAAAATAAAACATAATTTAAGCATACGTTTACAACCAACACAATCACAAGGGAGACTCATGTTCACATGAAATTTAAATCCAGGGGAATTTTAATCTTATAAAGTTACCTAAATTATTCTAGAATTTCAAAATATTTTCTAAAAATAAAAGAAGTTGAAAACCCAACTTTTAGACATTTTAAAAATCAAATGAACTCCAAGGGAAGCTCATTCCGAGATGAAAATTTAAACCCAAGTGCATTTAGCCTCCAGAAAGTTACCGTAAAAATTTGGAAAATTTTGGAACTTTTTAAGTATTTTCTAAAATTAAAGAAGCTGATCAACCCAGTTTTTAAACACACTTTAAAAATCAATTTAAAAATAAGGGGAAATTATTTCGACATGAAATTTAAAAACCAAGCTCCTAAAACTCTCAGGAAGTTGACAGAAAATTTTAGGAATTTTTGGAATTATAAAATTATTTTTAAAAAATGATTTTTCGAATTTTCAAGTTTTTCCAAAAATTTTAAGAATCCTCCCAGGAAGTTGACATAAAATTTTAGGAATTTTTCGAATTATAAAATTATTTTTAAAAAAATGATTTTTCAGATTTTCAAGTTTTTCCAAAAATTTTAAGAATCCAAAAAAAATATCAAAATATATCGGATTGGGCCCATATTGGACCCAGAGGGGGGCCCCCACGAGTGGGGCCCGAAAAAACCTTTTCCAGCACCGGCCGGCGCCGGCACGCGCTGGGCTTCTTCCCCAACGCGCTGCTGGGAACTTCCCGGTGACGGTCCGGCCATCGTTCGCCTCCATTTTTGCGCCGTTATTCTCCTTTCGATGTCGGCTACCTATTGGTTTAAAAAGCCCCATCCAAAACGGCCCGAATCAAAAACCCCCAATTCACAAGTTCTAGGGTTCTTCGCAAAATTTTCAAAAATTTAGATTCAATTTACCAACGATATGATTTTATAAGGTCAAAGGTTGTTTGCCCATGCAATCCACAACATCGAAGATACAAATTAACATCCTTCACTTTTCTAGATTCATGCTAATACGATTCCCACACATATTACACACATATCATATATATATACATATATATGCATAAACATGTTCATAAATAAATTCTTCACATAAAATTTAATTGGTATGAAAGGTCTCATGAATTTAATTCAACAGAAACAAACTTAATTAACATACAATGAGATACAAAGTTTTCAAGAACAATCATAGATAAAAATCTAGACTATGCATACGGATTCAAAGGGGAAGAGAAGAATTGAACTTGCATCTTTGACGATTCAACAACCCATTCACCCAATCGTTCCTTCACTCCCTTCTCTCCTTCGTTTACTCTCTTAGTTTCTATGCGTAAAGCAAATGACAGAAACCCTAAAATCTTATTTTCTTTTGTCTTAATTAACTTTATTCTATTATTGTTTTTCTATAAACTAAATAAACTAAAAAAAAATAATAACAATAATAATATAACTATAACCCTGGCCCAACAACTTAGGCATATCCTTAGCCCAACCATTCCAGCCTAGATTCCTCCCTAGCCCAAACCCAAACATTTAAAAGATTTAAATAAAACAATACATAATCAATAAACAATTCACATAAAATGATAAAAATATAAACAGAGAAATTTACATGAAATAATTGAAAATCTATAAAACATATGTAATCCACATAAAATGATAAAATGCATATAAAAGAAAAGCAACTCACCTAAAATGATAAACTATAGAGATAAGGCATTTAACATGAATTAATAAAATAATAATATAATGAAATTTAATTTCTTTAAAATAATAGACATCCAAATTTTTTGGGGTATTACAATATGGACATGTGAAGGTTGTCTTTTCTTGGTCTTGCTGGTCTATTGAAGCTTGATTATAGCTAGAATATCTGTTTAAGAAGCAATAAAAGCTTTGGCCCACAAGCCTTTCTAGAATTTGATCTATAAATGGAAGTGAGAAGTGATCTTTCCTAGTGAAAGAATTTTTCTTCCTATAATCAATACACACCCTCCATCCGGTGGTTATGCATTGAGGAACTAACTCTCCTTGTTCATTTCAGATCGAACACGGTGATGCTAGATTTGTTTGGCACCACTTGTGTGGGATTTATCCAATTGCTATCTGAGATGGGGTATATAATACCGGCATCTAGCAATTTTACCACTTCCTTCATGTCTACTTCTTTCATGTTAGGGTTTTGCCTACACTGCGTCTCTCTTGAGGTCTTTGTATTATCTTCCAAATGTATGCAAAGCATACAAATGAAGGATCTATGCCTTTCAAATCAGCAACACTTCACCCTATAGCGCCTTTATGTTCCTTAAGTACCATTATGAGTGAACAATCTTGGTCATTTGTTAGATTTGAGTTATGATGACCAGAAGGGTGTCATTTGGGCCGAGGAACACATACTTGAGAGTAGCCGATAAAGGGCTTAAGCTTAAGTTGTAGAGGAGGCACAAGGGATGGAATTGGAGAAGTACTTGAAAAACCACAGCCACCACCACTGCTTCTATCTCTCTCATCTCCTCCTCCAACCACCACCGCCGCCAATCACAACCACAACCACCCCCACCAACCACTACCACCAATGACAACCATTATCTCCTCCTCCAACCACTGTCACCAACAATAACCACCACCAATAGACTCTCTCTCTCTCTCTCAAACCTCCTCTCACTTTCTGTCTCTGTCGAATCCAAACAATAATCCAAACTATTCTTTGCCAAATATATATATATATATACACACGCACACACACACACACACACATATGCATCACATAGAACAAAACTGAGAACCCAAAATCCTTCATAATGCCCAACCACAGCCACCAACCACTACCACTAACCACAGCCACAATCCCTAAATCACAGTGACCAAATCCACAACTCACAACCATAATCACCAAATCCACAACTGCAATCCACCACAGTCACCACCAAAACCATAATCCCAACCATAGTCACCAAATCCACCACCACTATCCACAACCACAGTCACCACCACCACAATCCCACCCACAGTCACCACAAAACACCCATTCTGTGTTTCCCTGAATGGGTGAGGCCTCAACTAAGACTCGACCGCCAATCGAGATGTAACACGGCGTAAACTGAAACCTAATATGATACACATATATGTGTGTGTGTGTGTGTGTATGTGTGTTTGTGTGTGTATATATATACCTTTGTGTGTGTATACAGAGAAATTGGTTGAAGATGATGGGTCTTCGCTTCTCGACGACGATGGAGTTCGGTTCTGGTGGTAAGAAACGATGATGATGGTGGTCAGAATTGGGTCAATTTTGGTCGGTGGTGGTGCTGATGATGGACAATGGGGTGGTGATGATATTGAGTAGTCAGAAGCTATGTATATATATATATATATATAATGGTGACGGAGGTGGGTGGTGGAGGGGTTGGTTGTGGGAGTTCGACAATGGTGGTGGTGGTTGTGGTTAGTGGCCGTGGTGGTACATATATATGTATATATATATATATAATGTAATAACAATGAAGTGAGTATGTAATAATAGGGCATAGTGGGGGGCGTTTTGGTCCATTAGGCAAGGTTAAATATATAATTTTAGTATTCAAAAAGGTTAACTCAAAAGTCAAAAGGTAGCATGGTCTTTTTACCATCAAAAAGTGGTCTGACACGGCCTACTTTTGGTAGGAGGGAGTGTATGTGATATACGGCACAAATCTCGAGGGGTGTTGGTGAAAAAATTACAAAAAGTTGTAGTCGCGTGACAATATCTCAAACCTCAGGGGGTGTCAATAAAGTTAACCCAAAAATTTATTTTACTTGGCTGGATGGCTAGCTTGATTAAGCTAAGCACATAACTAAGTTACATGTGAGACCTAATTTTTGGCCAAGCTGTTGGATCAACATTTGTTGATTTGGTTAGCTAAAAGGAGTTTTAGCTAAGCAATAGGAGATACTCTTACACTTCCCTTAGAAGTACCGATAAGAACATTCAAATGCAATCTCTAAGGCAACTATATCAAATCAACCTGTCAATAATACATATGTTCAAGCATATACAAGGTGACCTAAATTCACGAAATCATTATAATATATTAGACGAAAAAAATTAGTTGATTACCTTCTTCATGCATTTAAATGGGTTCAAATCTATTTGATTACCTTCCCTAATAATTGTTTTGAGGAAGTGAATCCTAGAATTTAATTCAAGCATTCTGTTGAACATAAAAAAATAAAAAAAATGTTTTACTTGAGCAGATTCTGAGAGAGGTGGATGTCTCGGCAAACCTTATTCTCATTTTTAGAAAGGTTGTTCCCAAATTTGAAACCCAATTTTGTGTCCGAAACATACCGTTTTAGGCGAGGACACCTACCATTGCACCAAGCATTCTATTGAACATGTTAAGTGCAAACTAGTGCTTTCCCGCATATAACAATATTATATGCTTAGATGAATCAAAAAACAAATTAAACTCACCCAACCTCTATTCCATAACTTCGAAGAGAAGACATAGATGAATCAAATAATACAGTAGTGATTGAAAATATAAACAACCTACATTTACTATATATATATATATATATATAGACTTAGAAAGATTCATTACACACTGCTATACAATATATACATTTAGATATTCTAATTAGAAAAACAACACATTGTTTTTTATCTTCTAGTTTTTCCTTGTGTTTTCCGAATGAATATGGGCTTATCCACGATTAGCTGAACTATTTCTATGCACTTATTTGTATCTATATAATACATATAGGGAGAACCTGGAGAGAGAGGATGATGATGGAGTAGAAGAGTGACGCTGATGATGGAGTTCTCTAAACTAGGTCATCTATGGATTCTCTAAGCTCGGTGAAGATAGAGTCTGACGATAGAGTGGAGACAGTGATCGGTGTAGTGACGATGGAGTCGAGAGTTCGATTGAATTTATACTGATTTGGAATTAAAATTATGACTTTGAGCTTTGGAATTATAATCGAGGAATTGGGCCATTTTGAATTCAAACTGAATTCCAATTCCATATATGTGAAGTGAAACCAAACAAAACATTTGGAATTGGGCCCCCCAATTCCAATTCCAAACATCTGAACAAACCCTTTATTCATTTTCTTCCCCACTTTGCCAATATCCATGTTTAGAAAAAAACTCGTACATTTTATTTTCAAATTAACTAACCAGTCATTCCTCATTTTCAACTATAAAACATATGTTTCATGATTCATGAGCTCCCACATTGTGATAGCATGCTTGGGCAGTGGTGGCTTGCGAGCAAGGAACTGTAGGCAAACCTGATCCATTGTTGGCCGACAATTTGGATTGGGATGTACACATGCTAGTGCGAGTCTTGTTACAAGAACCACATCCTGAACAACTGATTGATTTACAGGAAAGAGAGGACGTGGATCCATAACATCCTTCAACATTATATGTTGAGCTGATGTCGATGATAGTGAGGACAGAAGTTCTCCTGGATGCCTTCCCATTATTGTTTCGAGAGCCACAACTCCAAAACTATAAACATCACATTTTTCGGTCACAACCATGGTGAAGGCAAGTTCTGCATCAATAAAAAATAAAAAGTATGTAAGTGATGCCTCAACAAGAAATATACATGTAAGAGGAAACCAACTTTTACTTTATCCTTTGCAATAAGAAAGAAAAACATTACAATGTTGCAAATAAATATTATGGAATTTATTCATCTATTTGTCTCCTATATCCATAGTGAAGCAGTTACAAATACATCTTCGTGAAATTGGAGTCCTGAAATTGGAATTGAAAATTTTTTTGTTAACGATTAACAGAATTTTATTAATAAAATTTTATCCAGTTTCACCAAATCCAATTCCGCGCAGCCGAACACAGCCTTGGTTATTTTTCCTTTTGATTTTTTACAGAGAGTGCAGAGTGATTTTTTTTTAAAAAAAAAAAAAAACTAAAAGGCAACCTCTGACTAGACAGACAGAATTAATTCCAACAACACTAGTAAATTTAGTATAGTGTTAGAGAGCTAAAGTTTGTATGACAAGAGAGAAGTACTAATGTACCATGAAGTGTTAATATATGAGGAAAGAAAATTATACCAAGTAGAGACCTGTTGTCCATGGACAAGATTATTTTGAGTACATGACTAGTCAAGCTATAAAACTGTTCCACTGGTGTGATATATCTAAGTTTAAGAAGCTGTGATAAATATACTTGGAGCAACATATTCGTAAGTGGCTACCATCAAGGTTTTATTGGACGATCAGGATCTAAGTAATCAAGCAGGGCCAAAGTCAGAGACAAGCATCTAGTTTTGAATTCAAAAGAACGTTGTTGCTTGATTTATCAATAGGTGGGCTGCAATCACAATGCATGTAAGCTAAAGCATGGGCAATGCCTTTCACCACATTCACCCTCTTTATCCAATCCAATTCCACAGTTTCAACTTCTTTTAGCAAGATTGAAGATAGGCTTCCCCTCTTCCTTGTATTCAGAAACCAGAAACATGCGTAGCTTATTAGCTTGTGTAGACAGAATTTTCACTAACTTTCAAACTAGTATGGAAAACAGCAGTATTTTTATATATTATATGTATGTAGGTGTTCATATTATACTTGTATAATACGCAATTTTGTTAATTATGTTTAGTAGAAAAATAGAAGTTATTATACTAAGCAAGCCATAACGTCATTCCCTTTCACAGAATGAATGGTAGATACAAGTAAAGAATAGCAGTGCTATACCTGGAGCAACATATCCACAAGTGCCTACTATCACGGTACGATTAGACGAATCAGGATCCAACAATCTAGCAGTGCCAAAATCAGCGACACAAGCGATCGATTCTGAATTTAAAAGAATGTTGTTGCTTGAAATGTCACGGTGAAGAATGGGTGGGGTGCAATCATGATGCATGTAAGACAAAGCATTGGCAATGCCTTTCACCACATTCACCCTTATAGTCCAATTCATTTCCACAGCTTCAAGTTCATTTCTCAAGACCGAAAACAGGCTTCCCCTTTCCATGTACTCATAAACCAAAAACATGCATTGCTTGTGTAGACAGAACCCATAAAGCTTGACAATGTTCCGATGCCGTATTTGTGATAAAAAGTGTGCCTCGTTCCTGAAACTTTTATCGTAAGCCGGATCTTCGCCTTCCAGACGATGAAGTTTCTTCAATGCAACTATTTTCCCACTAGGCAGCTGTGCTCTATAAACACTCCCATAACCTCCGGTCCCAATACAATATCTAAGGTCAAAGTCCTCTGTAGCATTGATGATATCTTCGTATGCCATTGTCCCGTCATAGTTCCATATTGAGAACAAATCTCCATGCTTTGTCACTCTTGACTGAGATTGGGCTTTTTTAACCTTACATTTAGAGTAGTACAAATAACCTAGAATTAGGAAGACAATGAAAATTGGAATTGGAAGAAAAATTACAATTCTTTTCTTGGGAGAGTGCTTGTGAGAAACAGAATCAGGTTGATGGCAAGAAACAGAATCAGATTGATGGCAAGAAACAGAATTAGATTGATGGCAAGAAACAGAACCAGTGTTGGTAGGCCTTGAGTATCCATTCTCAAAATCATTGTGCGACAAGTCCAAGGATGTTATGCATATAAGAGATGGGGGAATGATGCCAGAGAGGTTATTGTGAGAGAGATTTAGGAATGTTATGCGGGAGTACCCCAGTTGGGGAGGTATCTCCCCGCTAATTAGATTATGACTAAGATCAACATTTGATAGAGAAGAAAGGTTAGCTATCTGAAGCGGGATGCTGCCATTCAAGGAGTTGTGGCTCAATATCAAATATTGCAAATTAGCCCAATTCGTGGCATCAGTTGGGATTGGTATGGAGCCAGTGAGTTGGTTTGAGGAAATGTCAAGATGAGTGAGTTCAGTTAATTTGGTAAGGGAATGAGGTAGGGAACCCAATATCTCGTTATGGGAAAGGTGTAGATTTTTCAAGGATTTCATATTCCCGATTTCTTGAGGTAGAGAACCATTGATTTGATTTGAAGCAAGGTACAAGTCCATCAGTTTGGACAATCGACCCAGACTAGAAGGAATTGGACCTGTGATTTGGTTGCTACTAAAGTTTAGATTAACCAAATTCTTCAAGTTCCCTATTTCTGGAGGGATGTAACCATTGATTGAATTGGAAGCAAGGGAGAGAGAAACCAAATTCTTCAAGTTCCCTATTTGTGGAGGGATGTAACCATTAAATGAATTGGAAGCAAGGGAGAGAGAACTCAAATTCTTTAAGTTCCCTATTTCTTGAGGGATGGAACCATTGATTGAATTGGAAGCAAGGGACAGAGAAACCAATTTCTTCAAGTTCCCTATTTGTGGAGGGATGTAACCATTGAATGAATTGGAAGCAAGGGAGAGAGAAACCAAATTCTTCAAGTTCCCTATTTCTGGAGGGATGTAACCAATGATTGAATTGGAAGCAAGGGAGAGAGAAACCAAATTCTTCAAGTTCCTTATTTCTGGAGGGATGGAACCATTGATTGAATTGGAAGCAAGGGAGAGAGAAACCAAATCCATTAAATGACATAGAGTAGAAGGAATTGGGCCTATGATTAGATTGCTACTAAAGTCTAGATGAACCAAATTCTTCAAGTTCCCTATTTGTGGAGGGATGTAACCAATGATTGAATTGGAAGCAAGGGAGAGAGAAACCAAATTCTTCAAGTTCCCTATTTGTGGAGGGATGTAACCATTGAATGAATTGGAAGCAAGGGAGAGAAAACTCAAATTCTTCAAGTTCCCTATTTGTGGAGGGATGTAACCATTGATTGAATTGGAAGCAAGGGAGAGAGAAACCAAATTCTTCAAGTTCCCTATTTGTGGAGGGATGGAACCATTGATTGAATTGGAAGCAAGGGAGAGAGAACCCAAATTCTTCAAGTTCCCTATTTCTGGAGGGATGTAACCAATGATTGAATTGGAAGCAAGGGAGAGAGAACCCAAATTCTTCAAGTTCCCTATTTGTGGAGGGATGTAACCATTGATTGAATTGGAATCAAGGGAGAGAGAAACCAAAATCTTCAAGTTCCCTATTTCTGGAGGGATGTAACCATTGATTAAATTAAAAGCAAGGGAGAGTGAAACCAAATTGGATAAGTTCCCTATTTGTGGAGGAATTCGGCCTATGATATGGTTGCTACTAAAGTCTAGATGAACCAAATTCTTCAAGTTCCCTATTTGTGGAGGGATGTAACCATTGAATGAATTGGAAGCAAGGGAGAGAGAAACCAAATTCTTCAAGTTCCCTATTTCTGGAGGGATGTAACCAATGATTGAATTGGAATCAAGGGAGAGAGAAACCAAATTGGATAAGTTCCCTATTTGTGGAGGGATGTAACCATTGAATGAATTGGTAGCAAGGGAGAGAAAAACCAAATTCTTCAAGTTCCCTATTTCTGGAGGGATGTAACCATCGATTGAATTGGAATCAAGGGAGAGAGAAACCAAATTGGATAAGTTGCCAAGAGCAGGAGGGATTGGACCGTCAAGATGATTGGAGGACAAATTGAGATAGGTAAGTTTTGAAAGCATACCTATTTCATCTGGGATACTCTCATTGAGTCCATTACCACTAAGATCAAGACGGACAAGGTTTGGGAAGGAAGAGAAATTAAATTTCCCCAACTTACCTCCCAAGTTAAAGTGATAAGTTGAGAAGTTAATCTCCGTGACACTTCCAGCATCGTTGCAAACTATGCCACCCCATTTGCAATGATCTGAGGTGTTGTGCGTTTGCATATCCCACCAGCCACTACTACGCAGAGCTTTTGCTTCCAATTCATTCGACGGTGTTGATGATAATTTGGACGCTGCTACCACATATGCAGTCGAGATAGTAACATTAGATGCATAGTAAAAGAGTAATGTGGTAGACCATATTACTAGTATTACAGAAATGGAATTGGAGGATGACATTCTTAAAGTTCAAAATGATGGTTTCAATTTGAGAGCAGCAGTTTGGTTCCGAGCCTCATCATACCAAATGAGACTTTAAAGAGTTGCGTCTTCTTGACTTGGGAAGGAAGAGAAGTTAAATTTCAAATTCCAATTTCTGTAAAGAATATACCCGTCATGCACGGCCACCGTCTTGCACGGAGTTGATTTTAGAGCCCAAAGATATAAAGTTGATGACGACGCTTGCCATTTAACAAGTCAAGTCGTTTTCAAGCTTTAACATATATCAAATTGGAACCACTCTAAAGAATAACCTAACTTATTCTGTCAACATCTCATCCAAAGGATAAAACTGGCGTGAGGGAATATTCAAAACAATATGATCCTAATATATATTTTATTGAGTAGAATTAGAAGGGCCATGGGGGCAGCCTTGATCTATTTGGACTGGGTCTTTTTGTCAAGTCAATCTGATTGATGCATTAAGGTAACCGAGAAGGGAATGATTTTCCTTGTATAAAAATATTAATTTGACCCCCCAAAGACTGGAAGTCAAGGTCTTATTATTGTTGGCCAATTGGGGGCACCGTCAAGTCAGGCTATTTGATGCTTAAATGCATGTCTGAATGGAATTTTTTGCATAAATGCATTGATGTATCTGTAGGTGGACCATAACCATCATGTTTGGCCAAACCACAATAAGGAATATAAAGGGATACGGCAAAATTGTCCACTCAAAAAAACATTTAAATTAATATATGTTTTGTGGTTAGATGGTTTTATTCTTAGATTTTACTTTAAAATGTCTTATATCATTTGAAGAGAACACATTACATATAAGCACATTCTCTCCTTCACAACCAAGCGTGTGGGATTGAACTCCCTTTAGCCTGCCAATATAATAACTCGCCCAGTGTCTTTTGCACCCGTCCACAAGGCTCACTACAGTTTTCTTAAAATTAGTTCACATTATTTAGAACATTAAAATTTCACATCATTTGATCACAAGAATTTGGTTGATGAAGAATAGTCAGGTTGAACAAAATTCGAATAGATGACAGATATCCCACTGGTATAGTTGTTATTAATGAAAAAAGTTAGATTTAAGTGCTCAAAATTAAAGATAATTGTTCTATAGTCACTATAAAATTACAAAAAGACGAAAATTTATTAATTCTAAAACTATATTACTCTTTAGTGATCATTTTAGACTCAATTACAAAAATACTCATCCCCCCGTCTCTTTCTCCCCAACCGTAAATATTGTCTTTACACACCCTTGCATATACTCAAATTCTAATAATAGAAATATGGTAAATCTAGATTTTATATATACACTCCAGATCATTCTTTTTTTTTTAACTTTCCATCATATCGTAGTTATCCATTATTATATTTTTTTTAACTTTCCCTCACATGATACTTATTTATTATTAACTCTTTCGTTAAATTGAACTTTTAAATAATATGCTTTCTACAATTTTGAACTATCGTGTCAAATGTATATATCCATAAAAAACAATCAAAATCCTAACTATATATATCTATATTTTTAGAATGCAAAATTGGATTTAATTATGACTACACTATCTAATCCTATATTAATTACTTATTTTTAGTAAATAAATAAAATGCTTTGACAAATAGTTACTAAAGAGAAATTTAATTTTAAAATTGTATTTTTAGAGTTACTTTAAAGTAAATACTTTTTAATTTTGATCACTTTTCCCTTATTAATAAGGGATAGAACAACCAAATTGATCAAATAATAAAAGTCAAGTTGATACCAAACAAGATTCAAATGACCCGTCATGCACTTGCACGGAGTTGATTTAGACCATCATGTGATTATTGATCAGTCCAAAGATATAAAGTTGGTCTTCCTCTGTACTAGTTGCTGCCAACGCTCTCCATGATTATCGTCAACATGGAAAAGTGATGAAGACGCTTGCCGTTTAACAAGTCAAGTCGTTTTGAATCTTTAACACATATCAGATTGGGACCACTCTAAAGAATCACCTAACTTATTCTGTCAACATCTCATCCAAAGGATAAAATTCAAAACAATATGATATATATATATATATATATATATATATATATATATATATATATATATATCACCTAACTTATATTTATTGAGTAGAATTAGAAGGTCCGTGGGGGCAGCCTTGATGTTCTCCAAAGATCAAGACAGAAGACCGACAGAAGGTACAACTCAATCAATAAGTTTTGACATTCAAATTTGTCAATTACTGTTGCTTCTAGTTAACCAAGCAAAGAAATCGTGGGCTTTTTAGAAGAAAAAAGCTCTAATTTTTTATTAGGTAATTTTCATTTCCTAATCGTGGATTAATTTAAAGAAACTAGCTGGCTAGCAATTTCATATATTTCCAGTTATATATTAGAAAATAGTTCATAATCAATCATGTCACGAAATTAATATGGAGAACTGTGATGAATCATACCACGACCACCGTACATTTGCAGACCACCGTACATTTGCCTTTCTAAATCTCTCTATATTTCTTGGTTAAATCTCTGGAAATTGTGAATAAAGTGTTTGTAAAATCTCCCTCTCTAATTTCTCGGTTGAAATTCTGAAAATTGCAAAATCTCTCTTTCTCTTTTTAATATCAATTGAAATAATTTCGATTGAAATTAAAATTCTTAAAATCAAATCTATATCACTGAATGGGCAAATCAGATTCGTCATCGTCATAGATGGCGTCGGAAGATGCGACGTGGACGACACCTATTCCACCAATTTCGTCGTCTCTTTTGCCAACACCATCGTCTTCCGGATCATGAGCTTCATATGGAACATAAGGGTTGTCAATGGAGTCCTTGCGGCAGTGGTCTTATCTTCCTCGACGGTGAACTGGTTGTGCATGTTCAACGGATGAGAATATCCGTACATTGATGGTTTTTCAATGTCCATACTTATTCCCTAATACAGTAAAATTTAACAGAAGTACGAATTTTACAACCTGAAAATGTAGATCATTTTGGCAGAAATTCATCACAATTGTATCGCAAATTAGCTACCTTCGACTGTCAAGTATATCATTCCATCTGACATATTGATGCGGAGCATGTGTCAGGATCCCTAGCTACCTCAGTTGCTCACTCTTTCTCGAAACCATCTACTGGCTTCATCAAATCTAACCTGAAAATTATCTCTATAGGTTCGTTCTTGTTATAGTCCAAAAGCTTCTCAAGCACATCATTCATCGATTCACCACGACCTTTCCATTTAGAACCTACTAAAAGATTTCATTTCAATAAATTTCAACTAATAAAATGTAGTTTTGCATAGATAGAACATGACATACAACCACCATTGGTTCATATTAAGGACAACTTCAGATAATGAGAATAGGTAAAAATGCAGTTGATCAACTTGATCAGCTATAGCTCACCTCGATTGGTCGTTGGCCCAACATCAGTAGATATAGCACTAGTACCACCACGTACCATAGTCAATCAAGTGATCAAACCACAGAAATTGGAAAAGCCAGAGATCCAAAAATTCTCTATCAGTAGCTATAAATATTCAATAAATGTAACATGAAATAGTTATATAAGATCCACATGTTAGTTCAGTAGCTTATATTGTGTCGTTGCATAAGCATACTTGTAAATATAGTAAGTATTTAAGTTAATCAGTCTAGTTGCTTTGTCTAACGGGGTACCAATTTAAGTAAGTTTCTAAATATTCCACCGCAAGAAAAGATTAATTCAATGAATACTCATTAGATTGAACTCCCAGTAGTAGTTTTCTTTTTCCTTCGTCTTAACATGAGAAGGTGAAAATATATTAAGTTAAGGGTCGTTTGGAAGCCTTAGGTTTTGAAAAAGCATACTACATGTCTTTGTAGTGGCAACTCAAACTTCGGGCATATTTGAAGACTAATCGAGTTAGAATGCCTCTAATAATATGCATCCAGATTGTCCCTTTAGATAGTCATTTTGAATTGTTGTAAACACCACCAAACAACACATTCTGAATTATAGTCTCAGATAGAACAGTATTAACATTAAGATCTCTTATTCTTTGTTTTAGGTCATTAACATATCAAGGAGGTCTGATTAAAACCACACAGATATTTTTGCTAATCAAAGTTTGCACAAAAAATATTCAATTAAATACATCTTTTCTTCCAATCAGAACACACTAGTTACATAAATGGCCACTAGGTTTAAGGGTAATGTTAGCTTACAAATTTGAAAGTGTAGGCTTATTTGAAACGTAAAATTAAGCAAAGAAACGTAAAATTAATCAATACAAATTTAAACTATAGATCTGAAATAAATCCAAGCCTATATTTGATAATTGATAAAACATTCAAATTGATACAATAAGGACACTTGGATTATATGAGAATTGTGAAATTTGACCAACTTGAATGTATGATTAGATATTCAGATTGAAGCGAATCAAATTGACACTAGATCTAATATATTGAAATGTGGAAGCATTTGAAAGACAAGAGGTCGAAAACAATTCATAAACTCACCTTTTTAGAGATGAAATTTGAGAATGAAGATTCAGGAACCCTAGGTGAGATCACAGTGAATGAACCGAAGACAGTTTACAAGCCCAACAACTTTCATTCGAATTTCTCGCCAACACCTTAAGAACTTAGAGATTGGAGATGATGATGGTAGAGGCTGGAGAAGATCAGAGGTGATTAGATGCCGAAAATTTTGTGGAGATTCATCAGAAAAATCATGTGCCTCTAGAGCAATTTCAGCACACAGTGGAGAGAGGAGAGAGAGAGAGAGGGGGGGACAAGTGGGGAGGAGAGGGAAAATGAGAGACTCAGAGAATGAGTGAGCTCGAACATATGAGAGTGAGTGAGCGAGTAGTGATGGTTCAAAATGACGTGACAAAAATTAAATCGGTCACTATTGTAAAAATGTGTGACGAAATTCATTCCGTCACAAAATTATTTGTAATAGATAAATAATAAATGTAACAAATAATTAATTATTTGTAATGGATGTTTAAAATATGTCACTATTATAAATATCTATGATGGAATAAATTTTCGTCACAAAATTATTTGTAACAAATGAATAATAAATGTAACATATAATTAGTTATTTGTAACGGACGAGTAAAACATGTTACAAATAATTAGCCAATGGTGATAGATAGTGATAAATGTTACAAATAATTAAACAATTGTTACATTTTTATAAACTGTAACAAAAAAATCTTTTTTTTTTGACAATTTTTTTCTTCCTGTCACAAATCCTCCTATTTGTTGTAGTGATGCATGCACTGATTTGCGGATAACATTATATTGCCGGGTGTCTTTAATGAAGAAAAATGATGTTTAACTCTAATTAAATAGAGATAATGAAGAAAAGTGATTTTTAACTACTAATTAAATAGATATATTTGAGTCATTATTATTGCCCCTCCCACTTTTTCAGGATGAACAACTTTTGCATGCAATAATTTGCATGATAACATATGATGTGATTGAATCAAAAAATTTTAAGTATGAAAAATGGATCTATAAGAATTTAATAGGATATTACAATATAACCGAGCATAAATTTTGATTAAGTTGAACCACCAAAATTTCTTGATTGTTTAAGATATGATCAACCTATAGTTTCTATTGATGGACCTCTCTTGTCACTGTCCATACCCACGTGGTGGTCCAATACTGCCTTTATCACCTTAGAGGTTAGTTTTCGCTAAGAAACAACAATGTACATTGAGGGTCAAGCCACACTACTAACTATGATAAGGTGGCACGTTTCACTTCACATACTTTTTTGTCAGTCTTTTTTATCGTAAATATATATTACATCTCTAGCTTTCACTAGAAGCTTGAAGAAATTTTGAGATTTTGTGACTTGAGAATTTCCGTTATTAAAGCTTACCTAAAGATTTTGCGCTAACATTTCAATGCAATTGTTACTAATAAGGGATAGAACAACCAGATTAGTCAAAAATTACTAGTCAAATTGATACACATTCATGGCCACCGTCTTGCAAAGAGTTAGATTTTAATGGATCAATTCAACAAATAAACGTCTTAATTTCTCATGATAATACATCAAACCTTAGGGGTGTCAATGATATTTACCTTAAATTTTTTTGGTTAAACTTCATTGACACCCCCCTGAGATTTAAGGTAATATCAGGCGGCTACCACTTTGTGCAATTTTGTCACCAATACCCCCTGAGGTTTGTGTTGTATGTCACATACATCACCTCCTGTCAAAAGTAGGCCATATCAGACCACTTTTTGATGGTAAAAAGATCATACTACCGTTTGACTTTTGACCTAACCTTTTTAATACTAAAATTACCTATTTAACCCTACCTAATGGACCAAAATGCCCTCAACTATACCCTATTATTACATACCTGCTGTTATTACATTATATATATATAGATATGTCGAGCACCACACTACCACCAACCACCGCCACCACCACCATTGCCACCGACCACCACCATCACTACCACCAACCACCACCATCACAGGTGACCACCAACCACAACCCCAACCACTATTCATCATCCTTTCCAATCTATACCCTATTATTACATACCCGCTGTTATTACATTATATATATATATATATATGTCGAGCACCACACTACCACCAACCACCGCCACCACCACCATTGCCACCGACCACCACCATCACTACCACCAACCACCACCATCACAGGCGACCACCAACCACAACCCCAACCACTGTTCACCATCCTTTCCAATATTTTTTTATACTACCAACAACGCTAAATGCTGATAGCCTGTCCCAACCTCTTCTCCGGCCACCTCCGACCTCCAATCAACCTAAATTTTATACCAATCAACTCCTCATGGATTCGCCTTCATTTTGATATAAAAATATTCACGAATAATAGTCTAGATTGGAAATCCCCAATTCTAAAATTTCTGAGGTTCATGTGAATAATCCATTCTCTTTTCAAACCAGCCACCTCTCACATCAAATTAGCACGGTTAATTACATACCCAGTTCATATTCCTTATCGACTTCCACTAATTTCATTCAATATAACCCATAAATATAAATATAAATATATATATATACACATATATATATATGTATATACTTCTATACATGGGAGTTCTATAAGCAACCCATTCGCAGGCCAGGCACCAAGCACATCCATCATCTGTGAACATTTCACCCAGTGGCTGTGGTGGTGGCGGCTTGTTGTGGTTGTGGTTGTGGTGGTGGCAGCGGCGGCTGTGGTGGTGGTAGCGAGTGTGGAGGTTGTGGTTCTAGTTTGTGGCGGTGGTTGGTGGTGGTGGTTGTGATTGTGGTTAGTGGCAATGGTGCTCGGTGGTTTCCTCCCCCCTCTCTCTACATATGTATAAATATATATGTATATATATATATATGTAGATATATATAATATGTAATATCAGTGAAATGGTTGTGGTGGTTGGAGGAGGAGATGAGAGAGAGAGAAGCGGTGGTGGTGGCAGTGGTGACTGTGGTGGTGGTGGTGGTTTAGTGGCGGTGGTGGTTGGTGTTAGGGTTTCTAATTGTGGTTGAGGAAGGTAGAGAGTGAAATGGTGGGCATATAATCATGAGGGCAGTTTGGTCATTTTCTAATTCTATTATTTTTATATTAAAATTCATTTAAATAATTAGGGGCAATTAGGACATTTCAATTATTAAAAATTCTGACAGGGGGTGTTGGTAACAAAATTGTAGCCGCATGATAATATCTTAAACCTCAAGGGGTGTCAATGAAGTTTACCCAAAATTTTTTATCAAAATTGTCTCGTTTTTGGTGCGCGCATATATTTTTGTGTTTTTTTCACTTAAACTTCTATAAATTTTACTTCAACTTGAATATTTTGATAAAACTATTTTTGTTAGAAAGAGAATTTCAAGAGTTTGAATTTGAGTTATAACATATGCTATGTTCTGACTTAATTTTTAAGACATAAAAATAAAAATAAAATTTATTATTTTTGGCTAGCAAAAATCTAAAGAAATTGTTGTAGAGTTAAATTTTGGAGATTCAGTAGTAACGTGGTTAGCTAAAATGATGATGTGACTGCACATAATTTAAATCTGGAGAATCAAATTTAGAAAAGCCACGGGAGTTGCTGATTTCATGTATGTATCTAATTGACTTGTTTAGATTCTGCATTCTTATCTTGCATTTGACTATTAGAAAGTGAACATATAGTTTGCTCTTTATAACAAAGCAGCACTCACATTGAGATTGTTTTTTTCGCAAAAAAAAAGTGCCAATAAGTTTTACTTTTTCTTAAGGCCTCTTTTTTGGTTCACTTTGTGACCGAACCTGAACCTTGGCCGATGCAGTTTCAGCCATGTAACTTGGTACTGCAGCAGCCCCATTATTCCTACTAGTTTTAGCTAGGATAGGTGTGTTGGGTGAGTTGTGAAAAAAATTGTGATGTGCTATGTGGAGGGGAGAGACAATAGGATGTGAATTTGGGGTTTTTTTTTTTTTTTCTCTTTCACGCCAGTTGATGATTCATGGCTTCTATTTTCATTTCATCCAAATGAGATGTGTGGAGAAAAGTGAAAAATGTAGCTATAAGGAAAACTTAATAATGCAAATCTACATTCAGGTTGCTGGAAGTGGTAAAGATCTCTTATTTTGCTTTAGGCTTTAGCTTTAGTAAACATTCAGGTAATCAGGTTTGAGAACCACACAGGATGAAATTGAGATGACTATAGAAACCATCATATTTTTTTTTTGGCAAATAAATCATACACCGATATACTTTGCCCATATGACAACTTGACCATGTGTGGTTTTGGGGGTTGTATATTGCATGGGTTTAAATTGAAATCTCAACCAAATCGAACCAAATTGTACACTGAATTGACTATTTTGCAATTGGTTAACACTGAAGAGCCAATTTTATATCAGTAGCCTTACCATGTTTGTAGGACCAACTCTAGTGTTAGATTAGTGTAGGATGAATCGATACACATACATACATATATATGTCTGTGTGTGTGGGAGAAAATCCTATAGCCGAGTAGGTGCTATGGAGAAATAGTAGCATACATGCATAACCTCACAGTTTGGCAGAGGTAAAAAGTACCATTCTCAATGGTAGGGACATGATATAAATCTTCTCAATTTAAATGTATAACCAAATCAAATTTGATAGAGTAGTTGACTAGAAGTATGAAACGTGTAACGTAAAGGATGGGTTCAAGGTGACGTGGATAGGAAGTCTATTTTAACCGGGACTTCTCTATCTCCAGGAGACAATCTCTTACTATGACATGACCTCACTTCACTGCTATAAATACAGAGGCGATTCATATACCAGGTAGGCGCTTAATACCCTCTGAGTTCCTCTACATCCTTTGAAATACCCTTCCGATTTCTGACTTAATCATCGGAGTGTAGTCGACCGGCACTGCACCGGTTTTCTTTCGATTACTTTTCTCTTGTCTTTTTCACAGGTTGGCGTTTGACCAGATTGGGGTGGATTTTTGCATCATCAGTTGGCGCCGTCTGTGAGAATCAAACCCACGATCTGTCCTATCCGAAGCATACACGAAGCATGTGTGAGTTGCGCGGTGTGGAAGCGGTTACGAAAAGTATTTTAGAATCTAGAAGGGGGGTGAATAGGATCACTTGCTCGTTTGCTTAATTTTTAATTAATTCAATTTTTAGTCCAATTAATCAAACAATTAAAGCAAGCAAATAAGTAAAATGCAAGTAAAGAAAAGAATGCACCAGATATACGTGGAAACCCAAGGCGGGAAAAACCACAGAGGGAGGCGGCACGCCTCAGGGAACCAATTCACTATGATGAAGCAAAGTACAACAGACTCTGTCTCAGTCTCACACCCCTCTTCACTCTGTCAAGGATCTGATGCGGAACACCTCAGGCTTATGATTGCGACAACACGTCCAACTGCTGCAGACTTCCGGCTAACGTCACCACCCTTACAGAAAGGTTGCTGGAAGAACCAAAATACTCAGCAAGTATTTTGTTCCCTTCGTAGTGCACTCTGGTTACCTTTCTTCCTCAGCAAACAAGCAAGCGAAGAACCTTCAATCCAATGTTCTGATCAGCAAATAGATTTGATGCAGTCTCTGAGCAGCTAATCAGAAGTAGAACACCATCCTAAATATCACTCGTGAAGTATGGATGTGTGTTCTTAAAAATATAAAGCCCTAATTATACTGTATATATTTTCTCTCTCTAAAAATATGTTTCAGGCATATATTCCTTGCTTACCTTTATAGAGAAAATATGAATACATATATATAGACAAGGAAGTTCTAAGTCTACTTGGAAAAGAAGTTAAATACCAAAATAGAACTTTCCTAGAAGTTTCAAACCTAATAGGAATCAGAATTTCTGTCAAAATTTATTTCCTATTTGGAACAGGCTAAGTTGGACCGGTGCCAAATAATCAGGACCGGTGGGACTTTTTGAAAATCTGCAGAAACCATCTTACCGAGAAAAGTTGGACCGGTCCTAAATATTGGGGACCGGTCCTACTTTGAAAAACCCTAAACTTTTCATTTAAACCCTGGTTTTTCAAAATAGGCTCAGAACTAAAAAGTGCAGAGTGTCCTCACCGTACTTACCTGTACTATGGTATTCTAACTGATTTATCGGCTTCCATGCACTTGAGTGTCAGTTCGAAGTTGTCGATGATCTGTTACATAAAATAACATGAGACTTACAACTCGATTATTTAGGTTTTGATCACCGAAATATGCCAATTACAAATTTATATGTCACAATCTCCCCCTTTGGCAATTTCATGACAAAACCACTTAGACAATCAATAACCTAACCCATTGAAAAAATTAGATTACAAATTTGCCCAAATACACAGAAATATAGAACTGATCATCAGAAGCTTTACTTGTGTGTTCAAGACGGCTAGTAAAAACTTGTTGTACCTGCACATCTCTTAAACAACACAACCTGTGAAAAGCTTAATAAAGAAAGATAATCATATATCAATATCTCTCCCCCTTAATCTGATAAATATTTATCCCCCTTTGTCAAATAATCTCATATCTCAAATAATCTCATATCATATCATATGCATATAACAATATTATCTCCCCCTTTTTGGAACAAATTGTCAAAGAACTAGCAAAGAGATTTAGATAAACAGAGAAATCATGAAGCACATAGAGAGATTAAGACAATAATGAAACAAAAATAATCATCATCACTATCCAAAACATATCAGTTGATGGAATAAACAAAACATAACAAGATTGTGACCCGAGAATTGTCCCTAGAGGGGGGTGAATAGGGACTTTAAGCAAATAATGGAACTTTTTCGATTTAGCATGTTTTGACAAAAATGAGCTTTAATGGAATTTTATCAAATACTTGGTGAACTTATGTATTCAACAAGTGGGATTGCAAATGCTCTATCTATTATGCACTTAAATGATCTAGTGGATACAACAAGTGTAAGTGTACATGTAAGTGCAACATATCATGCTTGTAGTTTATGGAAATGTTGATTGTGCATTTGTTAAATATATGGTATGCAAATTGATTGAAAAATAGATACTCAAATAACTACTCAATCAATTAACAATTTAATTAATTCCACAACTCAACCAATGCACTCCAAGCATTCATCCCATCCTCCTCATATAAATTAAAACATATAAACTCATTGCATTGATATATAAAGCATATATAAATTAAACATATGCAATGCTATAAAAAAAGGAGTTTAGAGATAGAGAAATGCAAACCAAGTGACACCATGATTTTTACATGGTTCGGCCCCTCTTGCCTACGTCCATGCCTCAAGAGCACTTCTTGAGGTTTCCACTATATAGCCTTCCTTAATGGTGGAAAGCAAACCTTACACTTGCCAAGTGAATTACTTGGGCTTCCTTGCTCAATGACATCCTCACCAAGACTTCTTTGCCAAGCTCATGACTTGGGCTTCCTTACTCAATGAACTCCTCACCAAGACTTCTTTGCCAAGCTCATGACTTGGGCTTCCTTGCCAAGTGCATCACTTGGTCTTCCTCTCAAAGGTAGATAAGAATTTGATTACAATGAAGAATATCCCTTAATGGATAGATACACAAATTATAGCTCAATATCCTAGAGTTACAAATGAAGTACTCAAATGAAAAGCTCAACTCTAGATATGCAAGATAAACCACATTGAATGATATGAAAGATGAGGCTCAATGGTGGTTCCTAAGAGATTTTCTACCAAGTAGAATGCAAAAATATGCATTCAAGAGTTTCTCAAATGAATGCTCATGGGTAGGTTTCTCTCTACCTCTCTCCTCCACTATTCTTTACTCTTGGCTCTACATTGCACTATCTCTCTCTTAATTTGCAAAATGCAGCTCAAATGAATTTATAGTGTATTGGAAGAATAGTGGTGGCTACCATTGGATGAATGAAATGAGGATTTTAGCTCTAAGGTAGCATCTACCAATAATATATGATCATGAAGGATTATGGTAGTCTCTCACACTTGTATAATGCATATACAAGGTGTATTTATAGTGCAAGAATAAATTATGGCCGTTTGGAAGTGGTTGGGAAACATTAAGTGCAGAAAACTAGCCGTTGGAGTTGGAATCTCCAGGTTTCGGTCGACTGATGAATTCATCGGTCGACTGAAAGTGGTGTTTCGGTCGACTGAAGCAATGCTTCGGTCGGCTGAAACCTCCCCTGTTTTGCACACCCTACTGGAATGAATTTCCAGTTTCTATCAGTCGACTGATGGATTCCTTCAGTCGACCGAAAGGCCTCTATCAGTCGACTGATGGGTTCATCAGTCGACCGAAAGTCCTCAGGTCAGAATCTGTTCTCAGACTCAGCCAGTTTATCTTGCACAGTGCACTAATACACTGCACACTTAATTACATTGAAAACATTTAAGTAAATTTCTCATAAACCTTTATATTTCTATTTACTTTAAGTTATTCAATGTAATTAAGCAAAGTACCCCCCATTTGGATTCAATAAAAATAGTTTCAAAATTAAATTCTAAATGAATCAAAATCTGATTTTTCAGTTTTAGTACAAAATGGATTTTCACAGCTTTGACATAACAATTTAACGTGCAATATGAATGACCAAAATAAGTCATTTGGGGCTGAGAAAATTCATGTGATCATGATAAATCATGGGGTACAATTACCGGGACCTTTTATGTCAAGATTCATTAAAAACTCGTATTTATGTTTTTGCCCCTAGAATCCAACACTTAGCCAGATTTCTGCACTAAGTAGCCGAAACAGTAACTGTGCATGACACGGCTTTAAATAGTGATTCATTTGAGTTCAAAGCCTAAGTCTAAGTGTCCAAGGAACCATGATATGATATGAATGATATGCATTGGTCCTAAGGTCCACTAGGTCAATAGATGAGCTTTCAAAAGAAGTTACTTCATAAATAACTTTACATTAAATCTAACACTCACCCAAGACTAGCCTACCCAAGTCTTTTGATCTTCAAATCTTTAAGCTTTTGGGTTCCTTCATCATGTGGCTTGGATTCACTTCAACTTCGCCATTGATCTTGATTATTGATCTTTGAGTTCCATGATCATGTGGCTTCATGTATCTTCTTGTAATTCGATTTGAAGTCCAATGCCTTTAAGATACTTGAGATAATATAATATTTTATAAACTGCACACTCAAGTAAACTTATTAAATCTACACTATAATAGTTTGTTATCATCAAAATCACCCAAATAACCTTGGGTTAAAACCTTGAGGTCAACAAAGATCAAACATCAAACCTAGACAAAATAGAGTTAACTACTCAAAGTCTAGCAAAACATAACTAAGCCTATCATCAAGACCTAATCCTCATCATCATCATGAGCTCCAAAAACTAGATATCAACCTCTATAAAAAAGATATCCTTGAACATATACCTCCATCTATTGAAATTTGCATCAAAGTCTACAAAAGTATGATCCAATCACAAGTATGGTATCCATAGAATAGACATTCAATCTAATCAAAGACACCATGTGTATCCAAAAATAACCAAGTCTAGATCATAAACCTAGCAAACAGATGAACTAGTCTGAATCATCAAAACATCAAACCCTTAAAAACTAGTTATCATCAGTGATGTAGGAGAGTGAATGATGTCCATTATCAAAGATACATTGGGTACTCATAAGGCTCGAATCATTATCCTCTATAGGTGGTCTATCAAGATTTGTCCTCAAATATAATACCACCTGTTAAGATCAAGAATACCAACAATTGAGTCATAACAGTTGTATTCACCTCAATGATAATGACAAACACTTTGATTATGAAAGATAAAACATCCAAATATGTTACCCAAATCACATAAGGAGTCTCAACCAAGATATTTCAAATCAAAATTCCTTTCGCTTTTAAAAGCACTCCCCTAGCTCTTTTAGACCTAATCATGAAAGTCACAATTAATGGAAGCATAAACAAGATCACAAGCTCCATTAAAGAATGATATCAAACACTTGGAGTGCAAGTCTAAAATCTCCAAATTTTAAAGATATTTGTTTGCACACTATCACCTAATTCAACAATCAATCAACCAACAATCTTTAAAAGTTCAATTCCAACCTCCAATAATCAATGATCACAAGAAATATAGAAGAGGAAGAGTGTAAGTGAGTTGGAGTGTTTTAGAGAGCTTGAGGGTGAGAGTTTAAGAGATATGAGTGTGTGTGCGAGTGTACAAAGAATACCACTTAAAACATTAAGGCACGCGCGCGGATTTCATCAAAACTGGGCATCCGCTAAGTGCGACTGGTCCTCATATTTGGGGACCGGTCCAACTTCTTTCTTGCAGAAGTGCGACCGGTGCTTAATAATGGGGACCGGTCCAACTTTGTGAATTATGAAAAATTACACTTTGGACCTTTAATTCACCAAAAACACAGATTTTTAATCTGATTTAGCAATTTAGCACATAAAGAGTGAAAAATAAACACAAAATCAAAATAAACATATTTTTGAATTTTTTGAAATTTTTTAAGAGAAAAAAAAACTAAAACATGAATAATCTCATGAGAATAATCAAAACACATTTTTCAGAGAATAACATGAGTTCTAAAATTTCTGAACAATTTCAAATATTTATAAATACAGAATTTTAAAACCCATAGATTGTCTTTAAAATTCATTCTCAAATTCATGATCATGACACAACTTCCAACACACAAATATTTATAAAAATTTAGAAATTCATCTAATAAATCCATGTGTGTGTGTGCAATCCAACTTCATCAAAAATTAATCAAATTCCTTTGATTCATCATCTAAAACATATTGGATAATAAGCAAATATAACTCCACAAGATCAATCATTTATTTTTCATTCATCATTTTTTTTTCTTTTTCTAAGACGGTGGCTTTCACTCTTACGGGCAGCCAGCTATTTTCCTCAAAACAACTCTTTAAATTTTTAAAGATATCTCATTGGAGATTTACATTGTAGTGGAAGCTACGAACACATCCCGAAGGTAGCCTTTTCCTTTTGTCTTAGATATTCAGCAAATTTCTTTTTCTTTTTCTTTTCATGCTGAATAAAAACATTTTTTTTTTATTTTTGCTTTCAATGCTACTCATACAATATATTCTAGTCAACTTCACATTAGTTTTCAATCAATTCTCTCAGAGTTGGACTAGTGCACAAATTGTATGGACTCAAAAAGATTTACCTCTAAAAAGAAATAAATACAGCATATTGTTCATCAATGTTAAGATCATGAAATCAAGTACTTCATTCATTGACAAACTGAGTGTCCCAATTATGCATTCACAAATCAAAGTGAAATTTAAAAAGAACTATAAAGAATTCACATTATTTCTCAGAAAAATATAATTCTCATAATCCCATATGATTATTACTAAAAATAAACACAACCTATCCTAACCTAAAAGATATGGTCCAATGGAAAACAAATAATGAACATAAGCTCAATCCATGACCATCAAAGTCCTAATGACCTAGTTAGGGGGTTTTGCACCTAAAGACCTATTAGGAATAAATCCCATAGTATCAACAGGCACAAACTTCTCCAAATCTTCCTTTTTCATCCAGATAGTTTTAACATGCAATTTATCAGGAGAGAATTGTGAAGAAACAAAAACATTCTTCTTTTTATTTGAATTCTTTTTACCTTGAGAATTTTTGGGTTTGTTCCAATAATGTGGCTTTTTAGCATGAACCCTATTCTTAGCAAAAGAATTATGCACATGAAAATCAGAATTAGAATATCTTCTCTTTTTATAGCAATAGTGTTGACTATGTCCAGTCTTACCACAAAAAGAACAATAAAGCACATTGGACACAACTTTAGCATGCACAGACTCGACTTGAGACTTAGGTTTGGGTTCAGACACAATCAAATTCTTGGGTTTAACAAAAATAGTTTTTCCCTTAGATAATGACCCAACAAAACCTAATCCAGTTTTATCTCCTGCAGCCTTACCAACACTAATCATGCTATCAAGCTTAATCTGCCCAGAAGTAAAAGCAATTAATTTCTCTTGTGATTTTCTCAATTCAGGCTCAAGAAAATTAATTTTAGCAATAAGAACATCTTTAGCAGAATTAGCTTGTCTTACCTCATTTTCGAGAAACTTGACTTTGCCTTGAAGATTCAGAATTTCTGTTTTACTTTCTTCAATCAACTTCACTTGATCTTCATTCTTTTTCTTCAAAGTCTCTTTCTCAGATTTTTCTTGCTTCAGCTTCTCAGATTTTTTATTATAAGCTTCCAGCAATTTCTCAAAAAGTTCTGGCAGCTTACTTTCACATGGTTCTTCATCAGACTGCTCAACTTCTGAATCGTCAGACCCTACTTGACTGAGAGTAGTGTACATCTCTGTTTCACCTACATCAGAAGAAGAATCATTAGTAGTATCACCATTCAATAAAGCAACAAAAGCCAAAGAATCATTCTCAACAGAAGAATCACTATCGGAGTTAGAAGATTCAGACTCAGAGATAATAGCTTTCATAACTTTCTTGTTTGAAATTTTCTTTGCACTAAAGCTATTTTTCTTAGGACTTGGACATTGATTAGATGTGTGTCCTTTACCACCACATGTCCAACACGTAACCTCAATTTCCTTAGAGTCCTCTTCTTTCTCTTTCCTTTCCTTTCCTTTCCGAAATTTAGAAGGATTTCCTTTTCTCAAATTTTTACCTTTTTCATATTCAAGAATCTTTCTAAATTTCCTAGCAAGGAGTGCAACATCATTATCTGAATCATATTCAAACCTTTCAATTTTTTCAACTTCAGATTTTGAAGAATTTGAACAATTTGACAAACTTGAAGACTTTGAAGTCTTTGATGTTTTTAAAGCCAAATTTTTTGATTTCTGAAGCTTTGGATATTTCATCTCAAAAGTTTGAATTGATCCAACTAACTCAGCCACCTCCATAGAATCTACATCTCTGCTTTCATCTAAGGCTTCCAACTTAGCTTGGAACCTATCAGGCAATGATCTCATGATTTTTCTAATAATCTGAAAAGAAGGAATTTTCTCTCCAAGGTTAGCACTACTTTGAACAATATCATTAAGCCTAGAATAAAAATCATAAAACATCTCATCTTCATCCATTCTAATTGTTTCAAATTTAGTGGCAAGCATTTGTAGCTTAGATCTCCTTACCTTGGTGGTACCCTCATGAGTTACCTGTAAAATATTCCATGCTTCTTTCGAAGTGGAACACGCAGAAATTCTAGCAAATTCAGAAGGAACAACAGAATTAAATATAGCATATAAACCCTTGTTGTTATTATTTGCATCTTCATGTTCAGCATTAGACCATGTTGCCTTATCCTTTCCTACAGTCACAACAGCATCACCATCACCAGTTGTAATGGTAGGAATTTTATAGCCATTCTCTACAGCCATCCAAACTCTCTCTCCTTGAGATTTTAAAAAGGCTTTCATGCGAGACTTCCAGAAAGTATAATTTGAACCATCAAACAAAGGAGTTCGCTGAATCGATCCACCCTCTTTCATACTAGATTCCATAGTAATTTTTGAAAACAAAAATAAATTTTGATTAAAAAAAAACATCGAAAGGAACTACTCACAAATTAGAGAACACTGCTCTGATACCAATTGTGAGTTGCGCGGTGCGGAAGCGGTTGCGAAAAGTATTTTAGAATCTAGAGGGGGGTGAATATGATCACTTGCTCGTTTGCTTAATTTTTAATTAATTCAATTTTTAGTCCAATTAATCAAACAATTAAAGCAAGCAAATAAGTAAAATGCAAGTAAAGAAAAGAATGCACCAGATATACGTGGAAACCCAAGGCGGGAAAAACCACAGAGGGAGGCGGCACGCCTCAGGGAACCAATTCACTATGATGAAGCAAAGTACAACAGACTCTGTCTCAGTCTCACACCCCTCTTCACTCTGTCAAGGATCTGATGCGGAACACCTCAGGCTTATGATTGCGACAACACGTCCAACTGCTGCAGACTTCCGGCTAACGTCACCACCCTTACAGAAAGGTTGCTGGAAGAACCAAAATACTCAGCAAGTATTTTGTTCCCTTCGTAGTGCACTCTGGTTACCTTTCTTCCTCAGCAAACAAGCAAGCGAAGAACCTTCAATCCAATGTTCTGATCAGCAAATAGATTTGATGCAGTCTCTGAGCAGCTAATCAGAAGTAGAACACCATCCTAAATATCACTCGTGAAGTATGGATGTGTGTTCTTAAAAATATAAAGCCCTAATTATACTGTATATATTTTCTCTCTCTAAAAATATGTTTCAGGCATATATTCCTTGCTTACCTTTATAGAGAAAATATGAATACATATATATAGACAAGGAAGTTCTAAGTCTACTTGGAAAAGAAGTTAAATACCAAAATAGAACTTTCCTAGAAGTTTCAAACCTAATAGGAATCAGAATTTCTGTCAAAATTTATTTCCTATTTGGAACAGGCTAAGTTGGACCGGTGCCAAATAATCAGGACCGGTGGGACTTTTTGAAAATCTGCAGAAACCATCTTACCGAGAAAAGTTGGACCGGTCCTAAATATTGGGGACCGGTCCTACTTTGAAAAACCCTAAACTTTTCATTTAAACCCTGGTTTTTCAAAATAGGCTCGGAACTAAAAAGTGCAGAGTGTCCTCACCATACTTACCTGTACTATGGTGTTCTAACTGATTTATCGGCTTCCATGCACTTGAGTGTCAGTTCGAAGTTGTCGATGATCTGTTACATAAAATAACATGAAACTTACAACTCAATTATTTAGGTTTTGATCACCGAAATATGCCAATTACAAATTTATATGTCATAGCATGATGCACCTTCGATCTGGATTAGAGACCA
Organism: Cornus controversa; assembly: GCA_026545225.1. Taxonomy (NCBI): domain Eukaryota; kingdom Viridiplantae; phylum Streptophyta; class Magnoliopsida; order Cornales; family Cornaceae; genus Cornus; species Cornus controversa. The sequence continues at coordinate 37,625,985 of CM048845.1, read as the reverse complement.
CGGCCGTACAGGATCCCCCTGTTGGCCAAGGTCCTCCGGTACATGACATACTTGGCCAAGGCGACCCCCCGGTCGCGCAGGATCTTCCCATCGGTACCGACCCCCCAAACGCACAGGATCCGACAGCCGATCCGCCCGCAGGACATGGAGGTACGCAGCCCCCTGGACAGGCGGACTTCCTGGGGACACACCCCGAAGTCCCAAACGACCAGGGGCGTGTCGCAGCGTTGGAGCACCAGGTCCAGAAATTAAATCAAAGTCTAGTCCAATTGCTCCAGCAAAATGCGGCGATTCTGCAACGCCTCCCCCCTGTGGCGCCGATGCCGTCACCAAGTTACGTAAGGACTGTTGATCCCGAGGAGGATGGCGTTTGGAGAGAAAGTGAAGTACCAATGGAGGACGCGGCTCAGAGTCACATAAGGGGTGGGGCGAATCAGAGCAGTTTGGTCCCTCCTGAGAGGAGCCAACCCCATGGGGATTCAGCATCCCTTGCTTACCACGATATGGAGATACAGGACCTAAGAGCTAGGGTAGAAAGCATGGCCCATGCCATAAGAGGAAAAGGTCCTACCACGATAGAGGATTTGGTCCAGCAAACCAACCTCCCTTTCTCTGCAGGGGTAATGAACTGTCCCCTGCCCCCCAGGTTCAAGATGCCCACAGTGGAAAGCTTTGACGGGACTAAGGACCTGTTAGATCACCTGGAAACTTACAAGGCCTTAATGCATCTTCAGGCGGTACCCGACGAGATCATGTGCAGAGCCTTTCCCACTACATTGAAGGGCTCCGCCAGGTCCTGGTTCAATAGTTTAAAGCCATCAACTGTCCGTTCCTTCAACGAGCTGAGCCAACTATTTGTTGGCAATTTCATTGCTACCCGGAGACACAGGAAACCCGCTACCTATCTCCTGAATGTAAGGCAAGCTAAAGGAGAATCGTTGCGGGACTATATCAATCGATTTAACAGAGAAATGTTACAAGTAGATGCCTTGGATGACAAGGTGGCCGTTACAGCATTCATGGGAGGGTTATTACCCTCTAAGTTCCTATACTCTGTTTCTAAGCATCCCCCTGAAAGCATATCCGAATTACTTGTGAAAGCCCAGAAATACATGAATGCCGAGGATGCCCTTGATGCCCTAAGGGAAAAAGGTGATAGCGACAAAAAGGTGGACAGGAAGAGGGGAGGACAACCGAGCAGAGAGGAATGAAAACCCAAGTACAACAGAGTATCACAGGAACAAAATGACAAGACCGTACGCCGTGAAAGGGGGTTCAGTTTCACCCCGTTGAATGCTCCTATAAGCCAGATCCTTCTCCACATCCAGGACGACCCGGCTGTGTCGTGACCTCCGAAGTTGAGAACTGATCCGGCCAGGAGATCTCGTGACAAGTATTGTAGGTTCCATCGTGATCATGGCCATGATACCAATGAATGCATGGATTTGAAAAGGCAGATTGAGAGTTTAATTCAAAGGGGCCAATTGCGGAGGTTTGTGGCCAATGGGGGGCAGAGAACGCAGAATCAGACACAGGATGTAAATGAGGGTACGGCTCGCAAGAACCCTCTAGTAGGGGAAATTAAAGACATCTTAGGAGGAGTAGCGGGGGGCGGGGAGTCTAATGCCGCTCGCAAAGCACATGCTAGGAAAGCCAGGAATTTATCTGAAGTCGGTGAGGTGAGCCAATCACCCGCCAAGTGCCCTCGGTTGAGTGACCAGGTCATAACTTTTTCAGAGGATGACGCCAAAAAAGTTCAACAACCCCATGATGATGCCCTCGTCGTCACATTGATCATCGCCAACTTCACAATTAGGCGGGTGTTAATCGACAACGGTAGCTCCGCAGATATCCTCTTTGTAGATGCATTTGATCAGATGAAGATTGGAAGAAACAAACTCAAGACCACTCAGTCGCCACTTGTGGGCTTCTCCGGAGAGAAACTCCTCCCCTTAGGCACAATCGACCTCCCGGTTACGACTGGTTCAAGTCCCAGACAAGTCACCAAGATGGTGACTTTCTTTGTGGTGGATTGCCCAACCACGTATAATGTCATTCTGGGAAGGGCCACGTTGAACGCTATGAGAGCTGTGACCTCCACCTACCATCTCCTCGTTCGGTTCCCCACGGAGCATGGTGTTGGGGAACTGAGAGGAGATCAGATCACTGCCAGAGAATCTTATGCCACCTCCCTAAGGGAGAGGAAGATGACAGAAACCCTAAACATTGAGGGACAGGAGATGGAGGAAAAAGAAGAGGTCCGTCATGCAGAGCCGATGGAAGAATTAATTGAGGTCAACTTAAATGAACAAGGCACGGGGAAAAAAGTGAACCTGGGATCATCACTCTCACCCACCTCCCGGGAGGAGATGGTGCGATTCCTCAGAGCAAACAAAGATGTGTTCGCATGGTCCCACGAGGATATGCTAGGGATCGATCCGACCATTGCCGTGCATCGACTGAATATTGACCCCATCGCCAAGCCAGTAAGACAAAAACAGAGAGTCTTTGCCCCAGAAAGAAACGCTGCAATTTTTGAGGAAGTAGAGAAGTTATTGAAGGTCAACTTTGTGCGGAAAACCAATTACCCAGATTGGTTGGCAAACGTAGTGCTGGTTAAAAAATCTAATGGGAAGGGGCGCATGTGTGTCGACTTTACCGACCTGAACAAAGCTTGTCCGAAAGACAGCTTCCCCCTCCCCCGGATTAACATGCTCATGGAAGGGACGGCAGGGTACGAACGGCTCAGCTTTATGGATGCCTACTCAGGATATAATCAAATTCCGATGTGGCCGTCAGACCAGGAAAAGACATCCTTTATAACAGAAAGAGGATTGTACTGCTACACGGTAATGCCATTCGGCCTAAAGAATGCCGGCGCAACCTATCAAAGGTTGGTAAACAGAATGTTCAATGAGCAAATTGGCAGAAACATGGAGGTGTATGTCGATGATATGCTTGTCAAAAGTCAGGAGGCTGCCAACCATTTGGTTGATTTACAAGAAACCTTTGATGTCCTTCGAAAGTACAGGATGAAGCTCAATCCAAGTAAGTGTGCTTTTGGAGTATCTTCTGGGAAGTTCTTGGGCTATCTGGTCAGCAAGAGGGGAATAGAAGCCAACCCACAGAAGGTGCAAGCCATCCTGGATACAAGATCGCCCAAAACTATTAAAGAAGTCCAAAAGCTGACAGGTAAAGTGGCAGCGTTAAGCCGGTTGATTTCCCGCGCTACAGACAGGTGCCTCCCGTTCTTTCAAGTCCTCAAGCGGGCCTTTGAGTGGACTCCAGAATGTGAGCAGGCCTTAAATGAGCTAAAATAGTACCTCAGTTCGCCCCCACTACTATCATGCACGCACGTAGGAGAGGAGTTGTACTTATACTTGGCTGTCTCTCTTGCAGCAGTCAGTTCCGCGCTGATGCGGGAAGAAGAAGGAGTGCAAAGGCCAGTTTATTATACCAGCAGAGTTCTCTGGGGGGCAGAAGAAAGGTATCCCTCCATAGAAAAATTGGCATTTGCCTTGGTCACTACGGCTAGGAAACTCAGGCCATATTTCCAAGCACACACCATTGTAGTGCTAACCGTTCAACCACTCCGGCAAGTCCTCTTCAAACCCGAAACCTCGGGGCGACTGGTGAAGTGGTCCATGGAGCTAGGAGAATTTGACATCCGATACAAGCCTAGGATATCAGTCAAAGGCCAAGTGCTGGCAGATTTCATAGCAGAATTTACATACCCCCAGGAAGATGAATAGGTTCAGCAGGAAGAAGTAGAAGATACAGTCCACCAAAAAGGGGAGGACCTAATGGACCCTGGGTACACGTGGCAATTGTTTGTCGATGGGTCATCCAACACACAAGCCAGTGGAGCAGGGATACTAATTAGATCTCCAGCAGGAGAAACATTCAAATACGCCCTGCAATTCGGATTCAAGGCAACAAACAATGAAGCTGAATATAAAGCTTTAATTGCGGGGTTAAAGCTAGCTGATATCCTCAAGGTTAGACAACAGAAAGCTCATACCGACTCCCAGTTAATTGCCCAGCAAGTCAGTTTGGAATACGAGACAAAGGGAGCAAGGATGAAATCTTACTTGCAAAAGGTACAAGAGCTGGTTACCCGTTTCCAGAGGTTTTCAATCACGCGAATCCCCCGTAGTGAAAACTCCAATGCTGATGCTCTCGCTCGGTTAGCTACGGCACAAGAGGCCGCCCAAGGAGGGGTGCTTGTAGAGCGCATGGACCACCCGAGTATAACAGTAGCAACGTCGTGTGAAGTAAACCAAGTCACACAGGGCATGGAATGGGCGGACCCAATAGTCAAATATATAAGCAATGGTGAGCTATCGACGGATAAAGCAGAAGCACACAGAACTAGGGTCAGGGCATCTAGGTACACCCTGATCGATGGAATCCTCTACAAAAGGGGATTTTCCTTACCCTACCTACGATGCATGTCAGCAGAGGAAGCGCAGAGTGTTATGAGGGAAATACATGAAGGGGAGTGTGGAAACCATGCAGGAGGTACGTCCTTGGCTCACAAGGCCATTAGGCAGGGGTACTACTGGCCTTCTATGCAGCAGGACGCAATGAACTTTGTCAAGAGGTGCGAAAAGTGCCAACGCTTCGCCAACATCCCAAGGCAGCCTCCGGAAGAGCTGACACCAATAATGGCCCCGTGGCCTTTTGCCCAATGGGGAATGGATTTTGTTGGCCCTCTACCCATGGGAAAGGGGCAGGCGAAATTCGCAATTGTAGCAGTTGACTACTTCACTAAATGGGTGGAGGCCGAGCCCCTAGCTACAATAGGGGAAAGGAACGTCATCAGTTTCATGTGGAAATCAATCATATGCAGGTTTGGTGTCCCGAAGGTCATAATTATGGATAACGCAAAGTAGTTTGAGAGCCGACGGTTCCAAGATTTTTGTACAGAGCATGGCATAAACCACCGGTACTCCTCGCCAGGCCACCCGCAGGCCAATGGGCAGGCTGAGGTAGCCAACAGAACTATATTTAAAATGATTAAGAAACGCCTGGATGACTCTAAAGGAGCATGGCCAGAGCTGCTGCCAAGCATTCTGTGGGCCTATAGGACCATTGCCAGAATCCCCACAAGAGAGACACCCTACTTCTTAGCTTTCGGAAGCGAGGCGGTTCTGCTTGTCGAAATGGGGACGGTGGCGAGCCATCGTGCCAAACATTATGATCCAGTTCACAACGAGAGGGAACTAAAGGCCAGTGTCGATTTCATCAACGAGAAAAGGGAGCAGGCGCATATACGAATGGCCGTGTATCAACAGGCCATGTCCCAGTATTATAACACCAGGGTCAAACATAGGAGTTTTCAGCTTGGTGATCTAGTCTTGCGAAAGGTCACTCAAGCCACCAAACCTCACAGCACGGGAAAGCTGGCCCCTAACTGGGAGGGCCCGTACAGAGTGATTAGGACTCAAAGGCGAGGCACTTACTGGCTGGAAACATTAGAAGGAAGGCAGCTGGCCCATCCTTGGAACGCCGAGTGATGTGGCTAAACTCGGATTATATTGTAAGCTTAATTATTGCCCTTTTTATCAAAATATAATTTAACCACTCGCAAGAGCACGAATCTTTGTAGATAAGGTTCTATATAGAGGGTATCGATCCCACGAGGACTAGTCGTAATTGTCTTAAAGAAAAATTAATTCCACTTTAATTCTAAAAACAGGGTTTTGAGTTTTTGTTTATAAACTATTGCATGAATGTAATGACAATAAAATTAAAGAGTAAAGGATGGGAGAGAGAAATAGGGTTGGTTTCCACCACTAGCCATTCACATGTTCATAAGTGTAGCAAGCATGGGATTCATTAATTAAATGCCTAACAATGTCATTAGGCTTGTGACCTCAATGACATATCAAAAGATCAATGTGTGTGCTAACCTATCATAATCCATCTTCAACAAGCATAACTCTTCAACCTAACTAACTACCTAATTACCCTACTCTCTAAGTGAACCCTACATGCATCCAAACTACCTTGTCTTGGCATGGTCTATACAAGCAAACATCACACATTCATTTAAACACCATTATCTAGCCATCATTTGCACTTCTTGTGGAATATGCAAATGTTGTGCATTCAAAGGACAAAATCTACTCTAAGACAAGAATAAACTCCATATCAAATGAATATATAAAAGAAATGTATTAGTGTACATGATCACTAGGCTAAATAATCAACATGTAATTACAAATCCCAAGTGCTACAAAGATGAACAAGTTTACATGGCTAGGGGTTGAAACCAACACCCTAGTAGAAGAGTTAGTTGCTCATGGTAGCCTTGCACCCTTCCATTCATGAAGAAAGTGAAGCTTCTTGGTCTGGTTCAGCTCCTCTTCTTCCTCTCCCAAAGGTCTCTCTTTGGATAATCTGATGTGTGTTGAGAGATATGTGAGATATGTGACTATTTTGTGCTTTAAGGCTTCTTTTTCAACCTTGGGGCCCACCATATATATATATATATATATCAATATATACATTTATTATATCAAGAAGGTCCCCAAGGGTCATGTTCAAGTCAGACAATCCCCCTAAGTCGTGCAAAAAGGGGGATTTTGTTGCAAGTGGGAAAGCAGGTGAGCAAGTGGCCAAGTGGATTCTGCAGAATCTCGATCAATAGAGATTGGATCTCGATTGATCGAGATTTCGATCAATCGAAATAAGATCTCGATCAATCGAGATCTCGATTGATCGAGATCAACATCTCGATTGATCGAGATGCCTTTGGCTGCAATTTCTGATTTTTCTCTTGAACTGCTAATAGTTTCAAACTTTGCTCCATTTACTCCAATACCTGCAATACATCAAAAACACAAAAATACCGTAAACATATCTCGGTAAACGTAAAAATGGAACTACCATATGCAATAAAGAGGGTTCAAATGCATAGAATTGAACACTTATCACCGAGCATTTAAGGAAGTTCTATCAGTAAGGTTTTTCCCTGACTTGTTAATTTTTTGCCCCATCCTCTTTAGGTGTTAGCTTGCGTTTGCTTTAAGCAAGTATTATTGTAAAAATTGGATGTGATGCCAGACTTTAAGTATCCTTTTAGAGGTTGGCGCTAATGCCGAAGACCTCGGGATAGGATTCTTGTCCAGTTCGAGTTGGTCTCTTGTAAGTTTTTATTATGAAATAAAACGTGTTATTCCCTAAAAACTATTGCTGCAAAACCCTACGGGGGCACACCTCTACGGAGGGCCTTTGAAGAAAAAGGCGGGATGAATAAATCCCGAGAAAAGACAAAACCCTACGTGGGCAGGACCCTACGGGGGCACACCTCTACGGAGGGCCTTTGAAGAAAAAGGCGGGATGAATAAATCCTGAGAAAAGACAAAACCCTACGTGGGCAGGACCCTACGGGGGCACACCTCTACGGAGGGCCTTTGAAGAAAAAGGCGGGATGAATAAATCCCGAGAAAACACAAAATCCTACGGGGGCAAAACCCTACGGGGACTGTGAGGACCGGAATAATTTTGACCGGTTCCGGGTGATTTTGGACCGGACCGATTTTTTTCGAATAAATTAAAATTCGAAAATATGATATATATATATATATGGAATTATATATATATATATATATGAATTTGGAGGATATAGATATATATATATGGGAATATATATATATATGCATATGGTGGGTCTTTATGTAATTATTGATGAGTGGAGATGCACATTTATAATTTTGTGCATGTGGAGGGGCAAGAGTGTATGAGATGATGTATATACATATGTTTATACAAAATAATATGCCCATGTGATGTATATGTATATTATAAATATACATGATTTGAATATGTGGCTGGGGTTAGCTTTTAATTTATGTGGACCAAAAAGAGAAGAGTATACAAGAAGATAGAAGAGGAGACCAAAGGGAGGTCTTCGGCTGAAGAAAGAAGGAAGAAAAGAAAAGAAAGAAAAGAAGAAAAGAAAAGGAGAAAGAAAGAAAAAGAAAAGAAAAGAAAAAGAAGGAAGAAGAGAAAGAGAATCGGGGAGAGAGAGAGAGAACCGAGAGCAGCCGAGATCGGGATGCTCACGGCGGGGCTTCTCCCGGGCGACGGCGACGGCGAAACTCCGGCAGCGGCTGGGCTAACGCCGGTGGCTGAAGCGACTGTTCTCGGTAGCTCAGTTGGACTCTCCAATGTGGCTTCGGCTGGTGCACGGACCGTGATGGGTCCGTTTCGGTGAACTCCGGCGGCGACTGGCGTTGGTGGTGCTCGGTTTGTGACCATGGTGAGCTTCGGCTGGTGGTGACGACGGCGATTGTTCCGGCGGTAAGTGATTGGGCCGTGTTTGGTTCGAAAGGGGGTTTCGGCTGGGGACTGTTTGGCCGATAGTTGTGTTTGGGGTTGGCTGTGGTTTGGCTCGATTTTGGGTCCGATCATGGTGGGTTTCCGGGTGGTTCCGACAAGGAAAGGGGAGTGTGTACGGCTGTTATGGTGGGTACATGGGTGACTCTCGATTGATGTGGTAAATGGGTTCGGTTGGCGGTGCCCGGTAGCGGGTTGAGCTGGATTGATGGAGGTTTGTTCATGGGTGTTTGGGAGCATGATGGCGGCTCGGTTGGAGGTTGTGGGTTCGGCTGAAATGGTCTCAATGGCCATGGTAATTGTCTATGGTGACAGGCTAATGGGTCTTGCATGGCAGGCTGCTTGGGCGAGTGGTAGAGGTGGTTCCACGAGCTGGGTTCACGGCTGGTGATAGCAACCGTTTGAGATGGTTATAGTGCACAAATTTGTGAATCCTTGAGGCATCATGGGTTGACACTTGGTGTAGGTGGTGTTGGGGATTGCTTAGACTATTATTGGGTGCAAAAATGGGCCTACTCATACGTGGTGAGGGCTGTTTGGCAGCCATGGGTTTTGCTTTCGGAGTGAGCCTAGGCAATTAAATTGGGCTTAGAATGCAAATTGGCCCAAGAGTTGGAATTGTTTGGTTAATTATGGATTATTGGGCCAAACATGGAAATAAATGGAAAGGGAGCAGGTTCGTGCGTGACTTGGACACGGGACTTGACTGAGCAAGGAAATGGACAGCTTGGCAGGCACGAACCGGCTGAGAGCGGGACCTAAGGCAAGTTGATTCTTGCCTCTACCTCTTACGTACTTTTTATTTACGTTGAGTAATTTACATATGTTATTAATTTAATCATATGTGGTATGCGTCTATACATATATATATATATAGGTACTTTTATATATGTGGGTATAGGTGGATGTTGTGCATACATGGGATGTGAGAGGATGTATATATGCGTGTGTATATATATATGTATGTGTGGGTTTGGGAAGCGATAACATGTTAGATTAATCGCCTGATTGCATTGTGATATGCATGTATGTATAGATGAAAGTCTATGTAAAGCATGCTAAATAATACCTGTTTAGCCGTGTGTTGGTTTATATGCATATGTGGCTCTTATGCATGATGTTCAGTATATATATATATATATATATATATATATATATATGTGATGAAATATATATGGTTGCAGTGATAGAAATACATGATAGGTATGAATGTAACTTTTGTCGGGCATTTGCAAAGCATGAATATGATATGCTAGGTGTTCTATATGTTCTTACTACATATGTGGGTGACGTAATATATATATGTGTTTATATATTGTGAGTGGAATGTATGTAATTACTTGTGGTAAATGCATGCATTGAGTGAAGCATGATGATATTTATGCTAGTGTAGGTGCATATGTGATTTATATGTATGCTTTGATGAGTACGTGATTACATGTGGGTTTACGTGAAGGAAATGCATACTATTTGTATATAGAAAATGTATGCATGGGTCAAGCATGACTAAAATGTGCCTAAGTGAGGTTTATGAGCATATGTGAACTGTATGCTAGATTTTACATGTATAGGTGAATATATATGTGGCTTTGTGGGGGTGAAATGCATGCTTATTGTTTTCATAACTTAATTATGCATTGTTTAGCATGACTCTTGAATGCTTGACCATTATATGTTTGAAATGCATGTATGGGCCCGTTGTGAGGAGATGGGGAAGAGTGGTTGAATTGCCTAGAGTAGGTCAATACTCGGTGAGGGCATTGGAGTGGTTGAGTCACCTTGGAGTAGGGCATACTCGGTGACAAATTCTAAAATTTATCTAATCACCTCGGAGTAGAGCATACTCGGTGATGGTTCGATCACCTCGGAGTAGAGAATACTCGGTGACGAATTCGAAAATAATCTAATCACCTCGGAGTAGAGAATACTCGGTGACATATTTTGAAGCGGTCCGATCACCTCGGAGTAGAGAATACTCGGTGGCGGATTCGGCAGCGGTTCAATCACCTCGGAGTAGAGAATACTCGGTGATGGATTCCGCAATTGTGCGGGAAGTGTCTCGGTCACATGGTTGGTTAAGAATCATGTTAGGGTGTCGGGTGAGACCCGAGAGAGAGTGAGACAATTTATGGAAGTGCTTGCATTATTTATTGTGAAGCATGCTATGTGTTTAACGCATTCCTATACATACGTTGTTTGTGACAGAACATGATATATGTTGGATATCTATTACTTTTGAGCATGTTATATGGTTTAAATGCATCTTTATTGCAATTGAGATGTGCTACTTGACGAGTAGGAGATGTGGTAGATGATTTACATCGGTTATGTAAATGTGTAGACATATATGTTCTTTATACGTATTGGTGCTGAATGTCTACTGCTTTCAAGCATGTTGAGTATGAGTTCTAAAATCATGTATAGTGAATTTTGTATGTTCATATGTGCTAGAGTAGCCATATACATCATTGGTTTATGCATGCTAGGTGGGGCATGGTCTTAAATATTGTGATATATTTAAGTGCATAAGTATATTTTTGAGAATATGTGAGGATCGACCTGCTGCAGCTGTGATAGTATGGTTCTACATACCTTGTTGGGCCTTTGAGCTCACCCCCTCCCAGGTTTTGCAGGTGTTGCTGGTTTTGGAGTCAGTTGGGGAAACTGATAGCACCAGTTACAGAGGTAGTAAGTAGATTCCTTAGAATCTAATGTATGTCCAGGATAGTGGGTAGATAGATGCTTTACATTTGGATTAAATGTATAAAGCGTTTGTGTAGATTCAGTTCCTTCAGTTGTATTTTATTCATGTGATGTATGTATTTAATACGGACATTCAAGGACTGAAACATGTATTTATGATTGTATTATGCATGTGTAGAAATATTGGGGGGACACGGGCCCAGAAGTGTCCATTTTTATTGTTTAGATATAAATGCTGGGGGGGACACGTGCCCAGAAGTGTCCATATAAATTGTGAAACAGGTATATCATGCCAAGAGCTGATTATTTAGAATGGGTCATGCCCAATTTTCATAAAAATGATAGGAAGTTGAGGTTGCATGATCAGGTGGAGGTTATGTCGTGAGGGTGATCTCACGGGGTTCACACCTCGATTTTCGGGTCTCGGGAATCGGGGCGTGACAGGATGGTATCAGAGCATGATACCTTATAAAGGGTAAAAAGGGTCCATTGGGATTAATGGGCAGGTTAACCTCCGGTTTCCCGGGAGTCGGGGATTGGGGCGTTACAGGGACACACCCCACAGAGGGTCTCTTCAAGCAGAATGAATCAAAAATTCAAAGAATGTAGAAGTAACCTCTGCACAACGACCCATGTTCAATAAAATATACGATCCTTCATTAATTAAACAATGAAAACGGTACATGGAGCCTCTACACAGAGGAACATTACATAGATGCCAAAAGAAAAGGCTCCAGCTCAAGGGTCGGGATCTCCAAGTTGCAGACTGGAGAAGTTCATGTCAGGCCATTGACCCTGCGCCACTTCGCGAAAATACTCAAAACCATCAATGTATGACTGGTTGAGGGCCCTGTCAAAATCAGGCGACTCCTTGAAATTCTCCACGGCCAGTTCTTTCTCCTCCCGTTCATGGCTGAGCTGGGAGTTGAGGGCGTTAATTTCCTCGCTATGAGAAGCGCGAAGGGTCTCAAGCTGGGAGTTAAAGCTGGTGCGTTCACTGGCAAAGGAAGCGCATTCTGTGGCAAAGGCTGCTCTTTGCTTCCCCAGCTCCTCCTCTGCACATAGGAGACGGTTGGAGAGACCATGGGCAATCGTCAGGCCCTGTTAAATACACAAGGGAAACACACGGTTAAGAAGGAAAAATATTAGAATTTCATCCAAGCATGATAAGGAGGCCAGGGGCATACCTGAGCCATATTGGCCAGTAAATATCCGGTGGAGGAAACGACATCGAGAGCGTCCACCTTTTCCAGATCACGAGGGAGAGCAAACTCCCCAGCCCTCTTTATGGCAAAGGATGTGTCACCCAGCAACGAACCAGTATGGCCGGCCGACGGGGTTAATAACCCGGTGTGGCTGGTGGTTGGGGAGACCGATACATACAAGCTGCCTCTACCAAAAAGTTGAGTCGACGGCACCCCAAAGGCGCCTGGGTCGACCAGACTACCACCCGTGAACAGGGGAGGATAAGGTATCACAAAGGGGTTGGGACTAGGAGCCGGAGTACTTATGGTGGCTGCGAGGGGAGAATTCCCAATAGAGGGGGAAAAGGATAAGCCTCCACCTGTAGGTGCACCGGTGCTCCTGAGAATAGGTTGGCGTCGTCTTTTTTGAGCAAGGGATGAGGATCCCGCGACACCTTTCCCTTTTGCCAACATGCGAATGTCTTGATCGGGCTTTCTTCGAGATCCTGCACGATGTGTACGATAAAGTTTATATTTCTCAAATCTAGAAAGAGAAGGGAATGAAGGGTAAGAAATATAAAGGTATACCTCACCTATCCCCAGGCATGCGAGGGGGGTAACCTAGTGTACTCAATCCCGCGTCGGAGGTCAAGGCCACCGCATCCCTCATCCCAAGATCATAAATGAAGTCTAGCCTATCTTCTTCTTCTTGACTCACCTCGGGCTCTACTCTGACAGCTAGTTTACGAAAATACACCAATTTGTGTAAACATACGTAGGAAAGGTGAAAATGGCCTAAAAAGAAAGGGTACAAAAAGCTCACCACTTACGACCCCATCAGTCCAAGTGCGGGGAATGCAGTGAGGAGGAAGCTCCCAATCTCCCGAAATGAAAAAGAATCGTTCCTTCCAGTTCTTTATCCGTTGACCGTTGTCGAGAATCACCAATCCTTTGGGAAGACACCCTGCACCGTGAGACCGGCCTTGAATATGACGCTAGTCCTTGCTTTTTAAAATAGTATAACAAGAAAGGAACTCGTTCATAGTTGGTTGAGGGGTGAGCTTGCTGGACCTCCAAAGGACCAGGGTGGCCATAATAATGCGCCAGGAATTAGGCGTGAGCTGAGAAGGACAGAGGTTGATATACCGGAGCAGCTCTTTTGCAAAGTTCGAGATGGGGAAACGTAGGCCCAAAAGAAAGTGGCCTTCATAGAAGCACGTTTCTCTGGGACAGATGGAAAAGGCCCTCTCCACGGGCAAAGGAGCTCTAGCTACAACCCCGTCTGGAAAAGAGAATAAGGCAGCTAGCTCTTCAACATCGACATCTGTCATTGTAGAGCTGATATCTTGGCATTCGCTGTAGTCTGCCATCATAGAATGAAGAAAATCGAATACTTGGACAAGGGGAGAATCGGGTGCAAAGAGCTCTGGGTTTGGCTTGTTGAAGTTATGATCAACGATGTATAGACAACGAGAAAGAGAAGGTAGAATAGTGTCGGGCATGGATCAGAGAAACAAGTCGTAGGTGGGAAGAGAGCTGGTGATAAGATGTGTTGGAGTGAGGAGTAAATGAAGGTAGGATTGCTTATATAGGCAATGGGAGCCAACCGTTGCAAACCCACCAACGTCTCTCTCCCAACGGTCCTCAAGCACAAAAGACACTTTTTTGTAACGTTCACAAGCCAAACTGTCACAAAGGGAGCCAGTACAGAGCATGGATGCGCGTGACGAATTCGCCGGGCGAGGACGGGCCCACCTGGCCGGGGCAAGACCCGAGCAATGCTGGAAGGCATCCTGGCCCGGCCGACCTTGGCCGGGCGCTACCCGGCCTGGCGAGGCCGGGCGCTGCCGGGCCCACCCGGCCCTGTGCGCGGGAAAAGAGAAAAAGAAGAAAGGAAAGAAAAAGAAAAAAGAAAAAAGAAAAAAGAAGAAAGGAAAGAAAAGGAAAAAAAAGAAAGGAAAGAAAGAAAAAAAAAGGAAAAAAATGTTTATTTGTATGCCAGAGAAGCCCAGTAAGGAGTCCAAAGTGTTCATAAGGCCCAGCAATTGACCCTCATGAACAGGGGGCATCTGATAGAGTAGTTGACTAGAAGTATGAAACGTGTAACGTAAAGGATGGGTTCAAGGTGACGTGGATGGGAAGTCTATTTTAACCAGGACTTCTCTATCTCCAGGAGACAGTCTCTTACTATGACACGGCCTCACTTCACTGCTATAAATACAGAGGCGATTCATATACCAGGTAGGCGCTTAATACCCTCTGAGTTCCTGTACATCCTTTGAAACACCCTTCCGATTTCTGACTTAATCGTCGGAGCGTAGTCGGCCGGCACTGCGCCGGTTTTCTTTCGATTACTCTTCTCTTGTCTTTTTCACAGGTTGGCGTTTGACCAGATCGGGGTGGATTTTTGCATCATCAAAATTCAATATTAAAAATCTCTGAGACATTGCGTAAATGCTTTTCTTGCTGTCATTTCTCTAAATTGTTTGTGAAATTGTTCTAGAAATGGAATTAAGTAGTAAGAAAGGGAAATCGATTGGATATTTTGTATAGAATATCACGATGGATAATGTATTGTCCACTACAGTTGATGCTTTAAAAGAGCAACTTGGTATTGATGTGACGAAACAAAATATTCAATCACGTTTAAAGACTTGGGATAAACATTATGGAATTATAAGTGAGATGCTCAATAAGTCAGGTTTTTCGTGGGACTACACGAGAGGCACGATACTAGTTAGTGAAGAAGTAGTTTGGAATGCTTAATTATGTGAAAGTGAAATATATTTTTCTTTTATATTTATATAAATATGTAAATCATAATTTTTTTGAGATGAATTCTAATTGTTTTATTCTTAGGATCATCCCGAAGCAATACCATATTGGAGAAAGATTTCATTGGAAAATTGGGATGATATATGTTCATTTTGAAGCTCTTAGGCAAATGGAAACCAATGAAGTGTCTAATAATTTGGAAGAGACTTCAACGATGATTGGTTCCCATAATGGGGTAAATGATGATGCCACTAATGTTTTGGAAGACCAACATGGAAGATCCAATACCTCATCTTCGTGGGGTTTGCATTCTCAGAAAAGAAAACAACAAAGTTCAGATGCATTACGATCAACTTTGAGGCCTGTGGTTGAGTCACTCGATAAATTTTTATATTTTGAACCCCCAAAGGTGACTGCCAAGATGGTGTTAAGGTCCAAGGCTTGGACCAAACGCAACTCTTCAGGGCCGTCGATTTAATGATCTATGATCCAAAAGAGTTTGAAGCCTTCTCCACCTTTCCAGATGATATGAAAAAACCTTATATTTTGATGCATTGAACCAATGTGTAGTTTACATGTTTTTTTTCCTATTCTCTAATTTTTCAAATGGAATATTTCCAATTGAATTTCATTTTTCAAATGAAATCTTTGCTAGGCTCTAATAGTCATTTGAATTCCCAATATTTGCATCTACTTGGAACTGAGAGGTTAGTACCTCAAATTTTGGCTTGTGACCAGTTCAGTTCAATTCTGTTCTACTCTTGCTTTCAGGGGTGGGAAGATAGTTGCTTAGAGAAGTATCTTGGTTATTTCTTGTTTTCTATAATAGGGACTCAAGGGTCTCTAATAGGGCTTGTGAGCAGTTCTGTTCTGTTCTACTCTTTCTTAATGCTAAGAAGCTGCACATATATATGGTTCTTTATTCAACTAGGGTCTTTTGAGATTTTCAGTTGATTTCTTTGTTCAATTTTTTTAAATGAGTTCCAATTAAGCTTAGCTCTATCTGTGGTATGCATTTCAAGCGGAATGTGATTTTTTTTATGCCAGATGTGTGTCTCTGAATGTTCCAGAGTTTTGTTCTACCATAATTTATATAATATATATACAGACACATGTACATATATACATTTATATGTGATTTATTTATTGAAGATGTGAGACTAAGAGAACAGAAAAACTGAGAACACATAATTGCTAGGAATGTGAAGAAGTACGGGCAAAAGTCAAGAAACTCCTTCGTTAGCACCAACCTAAACCTTTAACTTTCCTTCCAAGTATATAATTTTTTTTTCTTTTCTTCTCTGGAAATCTCAAAATGCCCTTTAAGATGTTTGAAATGACTTAAATACCCTTATTAGACATAATTTTTGTGAACAATTTTGCCCTTTCCTCAATCCCTGCCATTAGGAGTGGCAAAATTGTAAACTGACACGTTGGGTAAACGGGTCGCCACGAACACGACACACAAAAATTGCAATATTCATATATTCTGATTTTATTCAAGCTTATATATGTTGCAATTGTTTATAATCTATGTAATGATGAGATTGTTATAGTGTCTTCTCAGTTGTTGAATCACATTAGTATGTTTTGGAGTTTATATATAGATACAGAAAAAAATTTAGGGGTAGAGAAACTAATATCATATAAGTAAAAGGGTTAAAAAAATTATTAAACGAGTTGTGTCATTATAAGATATATTTATTAAACGGATTACTCAGGTCAACACGTAACACGTTTAATAAATGGATTGGATTAATATTAAGGATTTCTAACACAATTATTATACTACCTGCCATTTCATTTTGATCCTCATTCACACAAAACCTTTCTCTCACTACAACTCTCTCTCTCTCTCTCACTCACTACAAACAAAGTAGAACCTCCCACTTTCAAAGTGTTTCACTTGTATTGTTTTCCTAGTGTATTTAGTACTGTTATTGAAGACAATTAATACAATAATCTCACTCTACTCCAGTTTGATAACTAGCTAATCAAGAAATTGAGCACGTGTTCATTGTTTTTCCTTTTTCTTTTCCTCATTTTTTTTTTATTGGGGGATGCATGAACAAAATTGCATATATTTCATACTATTTACCGCTATCCACGCCAACCATGGGAGCATATGTGAGTTCTGAATCCATATGTTTAAGAACCACGTCAAGTTTTCAACGCTCAAAAATCAAAAATCGTCATACAAACCTCCTGCATCAAACATGAAATAGTTTCTAGAACAATAAAACAAAGATAAAGGGAAAACAACTAAATCAATTATCCCTTTTTTTTTCCTTTTTTCTTTGATTTATTCTGATCAATTATAAACAATTGTGAGTTAAACTTAAAAAGGCAGAATTTCAATTATACCATTCATGCTCCTAAAAATGAAATTTTTTCTCCCAAATACTTTTACAAAGACCATCCATGTTTGAAGCATAGTTAACTTACAATTGAAAGGCCAAATTTATACAAAACAAGAAATTGTATAAATAGGAATGGCATAAAATCTATATACCCAATTTGAGTAGAAAGGGTAACAATACCAAAACAAGAAGGAAGAAGACAATCGAAAAAGGAAAAAATTGAAACCGACCTTTTATGAACCTAAAATAAGGAAACCAATGAAGTAATGCAAGAAGCAAATAAATTTCTATAGAGAAGCCAAGATTCCTCTTGGAGGCTCCATAAGTCCACCACCCAAATCCAAAGCTACCGAAATCAGTACAAACCCATCTCAGAAGCACATCAAATCTTTGCAATCCAAGAACTCCAACAAAATCTGAACTTTTCTCTCTCTCAACCCTTCTTCTGGTACAAAAAGCATAAAAAACAGAGGAACAGTAGTGGGCCTTTTTCGCTGTCCAAAAAGAAAATTTTGTTAATAATTTCCGCATATTGTCTAGCGAATAGATCTGTGAGTAGTACTAATTATTGGGTAAGTTTTGGAGTGCTCTCTCTTTCTTCACCGCCGCCGTCATGATTGCTTCATCGACTGTACATTTTCCATACACATATTTTATTTATTTCAAATTCAGATGTTTTTTTTTTTTCTTAATTTGATTTGATAATTTTTCTTTCTGCATAAAGACAAAAATCATGTGTTGTTTTGGATAAAAGTGAGAAGGGTAATTTTGTTCTTTTTCATAATCAGATTTTTCAATTAAAAAATAAGATATTAGACATTGATATAATTGTCATTTCACTAATTTGAATTTGGGTATCTGACAACACTGACATGTGTTATTTTTAAAAATATAAAGAAAATTTCTGTTATTTAACATTTTTACAAAAGATCAGTGTAATTTAATCAATTATATATATATTCCATTAACCATGGTTACATATGAGTTATGACTCAATGAGCCAAACATATACCATAATTGACCATATTAATCACTGACCGTGAATCCATTCAAAAGTAATATTTTGAAACTAATGGCCCACTACAAACAGTAAACCTTGCCAAAGAGCTAAAGCCTCCCGCCATAGAGATAAAGTTGCAAATTACACAAACAGTAAACCTTGCCAAAGAGCTAAAGCCACCCGCCGTAGACATAGAGATAAAGTTACAAATTACAACTGAATTCTAAATTTGATAATAACAATATATATATATATTCATAAACATACTCACATACATATTTCGGAACTAAATAATTGGAATTGTAATTCAATTTCATATTAATTCCAAAGTCAGTCCAAACAGTGAATTTAGAATTGAATTCGTAGAATTTCAATTCAATTCCAATTTCGTGCAGCCGAATGTGTCTAAAATCTATTTTTAGAAATGGAATTAAGGATCATGCTATTAAGCTTTTCATTGTTTCAAAAAACTCCGCGATATATAGAAAATGTGCAAAAAAACACCTCTTCTATTTGTTATGTGCATATAAATCTCTATAATTTCAAATTTTGGAGCAAATTGCTCCTGTTACATATGATGATGTCAGAATTTTTTGAAAAACCCAAAAGTACTATTTTTGTTATTTCACTTTTTTACTTTTTTTAAAGGGCAAAGTCCAAAAACACCCTCATTGGGCACCAAATGTGCAACCCCCCCTTGCAGTGCAAAAAAAAACCTATCACTCTTTACAAAATGTGTAAATAAGAACATTTTGTCAATTTAACAATTAAAATGTCTAAAACACCTTACACTCTAATGTCATGTTTGGATGTCCAAAAATGGCTCATCTGAATATTAATTTTTTATTTATTTAAAAAATGCGCGAATACTCCCTTATTTTCACTCATTGAGCCCATCTGAAATAATAAAATAATTAAAATATATTTTTAGTTAACATAAAAACAAAATATGCATCCAAACATTGCACAACGGTTTTAAAGGCTCTGATTTAAACTTTTGATGGAGGGGGCAGATTGTAAAAATGTAAAGATTCATTACACACCGCTATACAATATATACATTTAGATATTCTAATTAGAAAAACAACACATTGTTTTTTATCTTCTAGTTTTTCCTTGTGTTTTCCGAATGAATGTGGACTTCTCCATGATTAGCTGAACTATTTCTATGGACTTATTTGTATCTATATAATACATATAGAGAGAACTTGGAGAGAGAGGATGATGATGGAGTAGAAGAGTGACGCTGATGATGGAGTTCTCTGAACTAGGTCATCTGTGAATTCTCTGAGCTCGGTGCAGATGGAGTCCGACAATAGAGTGGAGAGAGTGATCGATGCTAGTGACGATGGAGTCGGGAAATTTATCTGTGTTCGGTGATGATGGAGTCAAGAGTTCGATTGAATTTTAAGTTGGAATTAAAATTATGACTCTGAGCTTTGGAATTATAATTGAGGAATTGGGCCATTTTGAATTCAAACTAAATTCTAATTCCATATTTGTGTAGTGAAACCAAACAAAACATTTGGAATTGGCCCCCCCAATTCCAATTCCAAGGGCCCAATTCCAAACATCCGAACAAACCCTTTATTCATTTTCTTCCCCACTTTGCCAATATCCATGTTTAGAAACAAACCTGTACATTTTATTTTCAAATTAACTAACCAGTCATTCCTCATTTTCAACTATAAAACATATGTTTCATGATTCATGAGCTCCCACATTGTGATAGCATGCTTGGGCAGTGGTGGCTTGCGAACAAGGAACTGTCGGCAAACCTGTTCCATTGTTGGCCGTGATTTTGGATTGGGATGTACACATGCTAGTGCGAGCCTTGTTACAAGAACCACATCTTGAGCAACCGATTGATTTGCAGGAAGGAGAGGACGTGGATCCATAACATCCTTTAACATTATATGTTGAGCTGATGCCGATGATAGTGAGGACAAAAGTTCTCCTAGATGTCTTCCCATTATTGTTTCGAGGGCCACAACTCCGAAACTATAAACATCACATTTTTCAGTCACAACCATGGTGAAGGCAAGTTCTGCATCAACAAAAAATAAAAAGTATGCAAGTGATGCATCAACAAGAAATATACATGTAAGAGGAAACCAACTTTTACTTTATCCTTTGCAATAAGAAAGAAAAACATTACAATGTTGCAAATAAATATTATGGAATTTATTCATCTATTTGTCTCCTATATCCATAGTGAAGCAGTTACAAATACATCTTCGTGGAATTGGAGTTTGAAATTGGAATTGAAAAAAATTTGTTAACGATTAACAGAATTTTATTAATACAATTTTATCCAATTTCAATTCCACGCAGCTGAACACAGCCTTGGTTATTTTTCCTTGTGATTTTTTACAGATAGTGCAGAGTGATTTTTTTTTTTTAAAAAAAATAACTAAAAGGCAGCCTCTGACTAGACAGACAGAATTAATTTCAACAACCTTAGTAAATTTAGTATAGTGTTAGAGTGCTCAAGGTTGTATGACAAGAGAGAAGTACTAATGTACCATGAAGTGTTAATATATGAGGAAAGAAAATTATACCAAGTAGAGACTGTTGTCCATGGACAAGATTATTTTGAGTACATGACTAGTAAAGCTATAAAACTGTTCCACTGGTGTGATATATCTAAGTTTAAGAAGCTGTGATATATATACTTGGCGCAACATATTCGTAAGTGGCTACCATCAGGGTTTTATTTGACGATCAGGATCTAAGTAATCAAGCAGGGCCAAAGTCAGAGACAGGCATCTAGTTTTGAATTCAAAAGAATGTTGTTGCTTGATTTATCAAGGTGAACAATAGGTGGGCTGCAATCACAATGCATGTAAGCTAAAGCATGGGCAATGCCTTTCACCACATTCACCCTCTTTATCCAATCCAATTCCACAGTTTCAACTTCTTTTATCAAGATTGAAGATAGGCTTCCCCTCTCCCTTGTATTCAGAAACCAGAAACATGCATAGCTTATTAGCTTGTGTAGACAGAATTTTCATTAACTTTCAAACTAGTATGGAAAACAGAAGTATTTTTATATATTATATGTATGTAGGTGTTCATATTATACTTGTTTAATACGCAATTTTGTTAATTATGTTTAGTAGAAAAGTAGAAGTTGTTATACTAATCAAACCATAACATCATTCCCTTTCACAGAATGAATGGTAGATACAAGTAAAGAATATCAGTGCTATACCTGGAGCAACATATCCATAAGTGCCTACTATCACGGTATGATTAGACGAATCAGGATCCAACAATCTAGCAGTGCCAAAATCAGCGACACAAGCGATCGATTCTGAATTTAAAAGAATGTTGTTGCTTGAAATGTCACGGTGAAGAATGGGTGGGGTGCAATCATGATGCATGTAGGACAAAGCATTGGCAATGCCTTTCACCACATTCACCCTTATAGTCCAATTCATTTCCACAGCTTCAAGTTCATTTCTCAAGACCAAAAACAGGCTTCCCCTTTCCATGTACTCATAAACCAAAAACATGCATTGCTTGTGTAGACAGAACCCATAAAGCTTGACAATGTTCCGATGCCGTATTTGTGATAAAAAGTGTGCCTCGTTCCTGAAACTTTTATCGTAAGCCGGATCTTCGCCTTCCAAACGATGAAGTTTCTTCAATGCAACTATTTTCCCACTAGGCAGCTGTGCTATATAAACACTGCCATAACCTCCGGTCCCAATACAATATCTAATGTCAAAGTCCTCTATAGCGTTGATGATATCTTCGTATGCCATTGTCCCGTCATAGTTCCATATTGAGAACAAATCTCCATGCTTTGTCACTCTTGATTGAGATTGGGTTTTCTTAACCTTACATTTAGAGTAGTACAAATAACCTAGAATTAGGAAGACAATGAAAATTGGAATTGGAAGAAAAATTGCAATTCTTTTAATTGCAATTCTTTTCTTGGGAGATTGATGGCAAGAAACAGAAGCAGATTGATGGGAAGAAACAGAATCATTCTCAAAAGCATTGTGTGACAAGTCCAAGGATGTTATGCATATAAGAGATGGGGGAATGATGCCAGAGAGGTTATTGTGAGAGAGATCTAGGAATGTTATGGGGTAGCAACGCAGTTGGGGAGGTATCTCCCCGCTAATTAGATTATGACTAAGGTCAACAGTTGATAGAGAAGAAAGGTTAGCTATCTAAAGCGGGATGCTGCCATTCAAGGAGTTGTGGCTCAAATTCAAATATTGCAAATTAGTTGGGACTGGTATGGAGCCAGTGAGTTGGTTTGAGGAAATGTCAAGATCAGTTTTGGGAAAGGTGTAGATTTTTCAAGGATTTCATATTCCCGATTTCTTGAGGTAGAGAACCATTGATTTGATTTGAAGCAAGGTACAAGTCCATCAGTTTGGACAATCGACCCAGACTAGAAGGAATTGGACCTGTGATTTGGTTGCTACTAAAGTCTAGATTAACCAAATTCTTCAAGTTCCCTATTTCTGGAGGGATGTAACCATTGATTGAATTGGAAGCAAGGGAGAGAGAAACCAAATTCTTCAATTTCCCTATCTCTGGAGGGATGGAACTATTGATTGAATTGGAAGCAAGGTACAAGTCCATCAGTTTGGACAATCGACCCAGACTGGAAGGAATTGGGTCTGTGATTCGGTTGCTACCAAAGTCTAGATCAACCAAATTCTTCAAGTTCCCTATTTCTGGGGGAATGTAACCATTGATGAAATTGGAAGCAAGGGAGAGATGAACCAAATTCTTCAAGTTCCCTATTTCTGGAGGGATGTAACCATCGATTGAATTGGAATCAAGGGAGAGAGAAACCAAATTGGATAAGTTGCCAAGAGCAGGAGGGATTGGACAGTCAAGGTAGTTGCGACTAAGATTTAGAGAAACCAAATTCTTTAGATTCCCTATTTTTGAAGAAATGGAACCATAAATTGTCCAATACTAAGTCTTAATGCCTAGGATCGGAGTATGTCCAATACTAATGACCCCTCGGAGTTGTCCCGGTCATAGGATGATTATCAGAGAATGCCCATGATTTGTGAGCCTCGGAGTTGCCCCCTCACTCTATGGCAATCATATATATTGCTATGGTAGAATGACTTTTCGGAGTTGTCCCAGTCATTAGATGGTTATCGGAGGTGTCCAAGGTTACATGATCCTCGGAGCGGGCCAATCATGTAGGGTATCGGATGAGGACCGAGAGAGAGAGCATTTACTCACTTTAATGCTTTTATGTTTGAACATGTTATACATGATTCGTGATATGTGCAATTCTCTTAAATTGCCATTATTGATGTGTTTGTGAGATTGTGGACGTGGCATGTAGTGTATTCATATGCATTCCATGTAGGTCGTGTCGGGTCGGCACTTAGAAGGGTTAGGGAACTTTTACTGAGCCGCAGTGGTGCTCACCCCTTTATTATAAACTCTTTTACAGATAAAGTGCCGATGACGGATGGGACATGAGTGTCCAAGTGGAGCTCCAGTGGTGTTTATGCTATCTTTTGGATGTTAAGCATTTTGTGGCTATCCATGCATTATCAGAAATGTCAAGCTCTACTAATTCGGTCAGGTTTGCCAGAGAGAGAGGGAACACACTGTAAAAATAATTGGAGGACAAATTGAGATGGATAAGTTTTGAAAGCATACCTATTTCATATGGGATACTCTCATTGAGTCCATTACCACTAAGATCAAGACGGACAAGGTTTGGGAAGGAAGAGAAGTTAAATTTCCACAACTTACCTCCCAACTTAAAGCGATAAGGGAGACTAATCTCTGTGACACTTCCAGCATCGTTGCAAACTATGCCAGCCCATTTGCAATGATCATCATCTGAGGTGTTGTGTGTTTGCATATCCCACCAGCCACTACTACGCAGAGCTTGTGCTTCCAATTCATTCGACGGTGGTGATGATAATTTGGACGCTGCCACCACATAAGCAGTCGAGATAGTAACATTAGATGCATAGTAAAAGAGTAATGTGGTAGACCATATTACTAGTATTTCAGAAATGGAATTGGAGGATGACATTATTAAAGTTCAAACTGATGGATTCAATTTGAAAGCAGCAGTTTGGTTCCGAGCCTCATCAAACCAAATGAGACTTTAAAGAGTTGCGTCTTCTTGACTTGGGCACCGGCAGGGGGCGAAGAACAATTTTATTTTTCAAATTCTTATTTTACAGGGTCCTAAAATAGTTGAAATTAAAATTACTACAAAAAATAATCTCAATCTGAAATATTTAATTTATATATATATATATATAGGGAAATATAATTTATATTTTTCTTCTCTTTGATTTACTATTTTTGAATTTTAGATTTTTTTTTATTCCACTTATATTATATATATGTATTTTATGTATGTCAAAATTAGATATAATTTTATATGCATAGAATGTTAAATGTATTTTTGTTTATACATGATTTTATTTTAATTTTTTGTTCATATTTAAAAGAAATATTTCTATGTATAAAGAATAATAAAATATTATTTAATTATATATATATTTAAAAATATTAATTTGGCCCCCCCAATTATCACTCTCTGGATCTGTCCCAAGCACTGGAAGTCAAGGTCTTATTATTGTTGACCAATTGGGGGCACCGTCAAGTCAGGCTATTTGAAGAGCAGGAGGGATTGGACCATCAAGATAGTTGTGACTAAGATTTAGATAAACCAATTGCATGCAAAAGATGGGGAGTTAAGGTTTTCCTATCAGGAAAAAAAATTTATTTATTTTTTCTCTCTCTCACTTTTTTTCCCTTCCTTTTTAGGTTGCAAGTAATATGCATTTCTTTTTTTCCCTACAAAAATAACTCTTTTTCTTTTTTTTTTCTTTTAAAATTTTTAAAAATAGGACACATGCAAATTTGCACTATTACTTATTTTAGCTTGAAAAACTATGCGTTCGAATTCACATGCAGCTGAAAGAAAGAGTAATATCAGATGGGAGAAGTTCAGACTGTTCTAGTCCATTTATTAGAAAATAATCTTAAGAATTCTAAAAACCAACAGTAATTAATTTCAAAAAACCAAAATATTTTATGAAATTGGGTTCTTCTCTTAATTGTGCTTTCATATATCAGTTTCTACACAAGTGTCAATTAAATAATTTTTCAGACTAATTTCAAGTTTTTTAATACAAATGAAAAACTGAATCAAATAGGCAATTACATTTTAATTTAGTTTAGAAGCTGAAATTTTGGGCATGGCCACTTGATGGCCATGGGGTCTTCATGAGCTTGTTAGCCTTCAATCTTTATCAATTAACTAAGAATATAAATATAATTAGTATTTGAAGGTGGTGGATATTGTCTTCAAATTCTGTTTCTATTGGACTGTTTCTTAGAGTTAACTTGTGAGAAAAAAGAATTTTGCTGAAATTAGTTTAGATTCATGTGAAAGATAGGTTTTTTGATAGTCTTTTCTCTGCTAAACGAATTGAGCTGCTTATAAACATCTCGGTTTTTGTTGTTAAAAAATTCATTCACACACATTCAGTAATCATGTATCAATCTAACGGTTTGAATTCATAAGGATTATATATACCTGGACAAGTCAAAATGATGTCTGTCACATGATCCTAAAGATCGTTCAAATTACATTTGTTTTGTTACCTTTATTATACAAGATAAAAGTGAGATCATTCAAAGCCTTTTTTATTTGATCACTAATTCGTTGTGATGAAATTTTTTCCACCGCATACTAGACTGGGTCTTTTCGTCTAGTCAATCTGATTGATGCATTAAGGTAACTGAGAAGGGAATGATTTTTCCTTGTATAAATGCCACAAAGTCTGTCCTTGGACCCATAAGCAACACCTTGGAAGTCTATTATAGAAAGGGACTCAGCTAGACAATTGATATAGATGACCCGTCATGCATGGCCACCATCTTGCACGGAGTCAAAATTAGATATAATTCTATATGTCTGGAATGTTAAATGTATTTTTGTTTATACATGATATTATTTTAATTTTTTATTCATATTTAAAAGGAATATTTCTATGTATAAAGAATAATAAAATATTATTTAATTATATATATATTAAAAAATATTAATTTGACCCCCCAATTTCACTGTCCCAAGGACAGGAAGTCAAGGTCTTATTATTGTTGACCAATTTGGGGCACCGTCAAGTCAGGCTATTTGATGCTTAAATACATGACAAATTACAAACACTACTTTGTCGGGGTAAAAGTCAAAAAGTCTACAATACTGCTACAGTAGCACACAACCGATTACTGTATGTCTGAATGGAATTTTTTGCATAAATGCATTGATGTATCTGTAGGTGGACCATAAGCATCATGTTTGGCCAAACCACAATAAGGAATATAAAGGGATACGGCAAAATTGTCCACTCAAAAAAACATTTAAACTAATTATGTTTTGTGGTTAGATGGTTTTATTCTTATATTTTACTTCAAAAGGTCTTATATTATTTGAAGAGAACACACTACAGTTCTGTTTGGATTGGCTTTTGAAAAGCGGCTTTCGGCTTTTCAAGCTCAAAAGTTATTTTGAAGAGTGTTTGGATTGGTAAGGCGGAAGAGTTTCGGAGTCCAAAAAGAGCGTTTAAAGGAAGCTGGGGGTACTAGCTTCCTGATTTAGCTTATGCTTCTCTTTTTCTTCTGCGTAAAAGGCGAAGCAAAAGCTTTGCCAAGCAGGGCCTACATATAAGCACATTCTCTTCTTCACAACGAGGTGTGTGGGATTGAACACCCTTTAATCTGCCAATATAATAACTCGACCAGTGTCTTTTGCACCCTTCCACAAGGCTCACTACAGCTTTCTTAAAATTAGTTCACATTATTTAGACCATTAAAATTTCACATCATTTGATCACAAGAATTTGGTTGATGAAGAATAGTCAGGTTGAACAAAATTCGAATAGATGACAGCTACCCCACTGGTGTTGTTGTTATTAGTGTAAAAAATTAGATTTAAGTGATCAAAATTAAAGATAATTGTTCTATATTGACTATAAAATCACAAAAAGACAAATAGTTATTAATTCTAAAACTATATTACTCTTTAGTGATCATTTTAGACTCAATTACAAAAATACTCATCCCCCATTTCTTTTTCCTCAACCGTAAATATTGTCTATACACACCTTTGCCTATACTTAAATACTAAAAATATAAATATGGTGAATCTAGATTTTATACACTCCAAATCATTTATTCTTTTAACTTTCCATCATATAGTAGTTATCCATTTTTTTTTAACTTTTCCTCATATGATAATTATTCATTATTAACTATCTCTTGTTCAATTGAACATTTAAATATTAGAATGTTTACAATTTTGAACTATCGGTGTCAACTGTATATCTCCATAAAATACAATCAAAATCCTAACTATATATATATATATATATATATATATATATATATATATATATATATATATATATATAGAATGCAAAATTGGATTTAATTATGACTATACTTTCTAATCCTATATTAATTAATTATTTTTAGTAACTAAATAAAATGCTTTGACAAATAGTTACTGAAGAGAAATTTAATTTTAAAATTGTATTTTTAAAGTAATTACTTTTTAATTTGGATCACTTTTCCCTTATTAATAAGGGATAGAACAACCAAATTGATCAAATAATAGAAGTCAAGTTGATACCAAACAAGATTCAAATGACCCGTCATGCACGGCCACCATTTTGCACGGAGTTGATTTTAGAGCATCACGTTATTATTGATCAGCCCAAAGATATAAAGTTAGTCTTCCTCTGTACATGATTATCGTCAACACGGAAAAGTGATGAAGACGCTTGCCGTTTAAGAAGTCAAGTCGTTTTGAATCTTTAACACATATCAGATTGGGACCACTCTAAAGAATCACCTAACTTATTCTGTCAACATCTCATCCAAAGGATAAAAATGGCGTGCGGGAAAATTCAAAACAATATATATATATATATATATATATATATATATATGTCACCTAACTTATATTTATTGAGTAGAATTAGAAGGTCCGTGGGGGCAGCCTTGATGTTCTCCAAAGATCAAGACACAAGACCGACAGAAGGTACAACTCAATCAATAAGTTTTGACATTCAAATTTGTCAATTACTGTTGCTTCTAGTTAACCAAGCAAAGAAATCGTGGGCCTTTTAGAAGAAAAAAGCTCTAATTTTTTATTAGGTAATTTTCATTTCCTAATCGTGGATTAATTTAAAAAAACTAGCTAGCTAGCAATTTCATATATTTCCAGTTATATATTAGAAAATGGTTCATAATCAATCATGTCACGAAGTTAATATGGAGAACTGTGATGAATCATACCATGACCACCGTACATTTGCCCTTCTAAATCTCTCTCTATATTTCTTGGTTAAATCTCTGGAAATTGTGAATAAAGTGTTTGTAAAATCTCCCTCTCTAATTTCTCGGTTGAAATTCTGAAAATTGCAAAATCTCTCTTTCTCCTTTTAATATCAATTGAAATAATTTCGAATGAAATTAAAATTCTTAAAATCAAATCTATATCACTGAATGGGCAAATTAGATTCGTCATCGTCATAGATGGTGTCGGAAGATGCGACGCCGACGACATCTATTCCACCAATTTCGTCATCTCTTCTGCCAACGCCATCGTCTTCGAGATCGTGAGCTTCATACGGAACATAAGGGTTGTCGATGGAGTCCTTGCGGCAGTGGCCTGATCTTTGTCGGCGGTGAACTGGTTGTGCATGTTCAACGGATGAGAATATCCGTGCATTGATGGTTTTTCAATGTCCATACTTATTACCTAATACAGTAAAATTTAACAAAAGTATGAATTTTACAACTTGAAAATGTAGATCATTTTGGCAGAAATTTACCACAATTGTATTGCAAATTAGCTACCTTCGACTGTCAAGTATATCATTCCATCTGACATATTGATGCGGAGCATGTGTCCATGTTAGGATCCCTAGCTACCTCAGTTGCTCACTCTTTCTCGAAACCATCTACTGGCTTCATCAAATCTAACCTGAAAATTTTCTCTATAGGTTCGTTCTTGTTATATTCCAAAAGCTTCTCAAGCGCATCATTCACCGATTCACCACGACCTTTCCATTTAGAACCTACTAAAAGATTTCATTTCAATAAATTTCAACTAATAAAATGTAGTTTTGCATAGATAGAACATAGGGGTGCACAAAAATCCGTCCAAATCGGAAATCCAAACCGGACCAGACCGGACCGGACAATTCGGTCCGGTTTTTTCGCGGTTCGGTTCGGTCACGGTTCCAATTTTGTAGAACCGTGTAGTAACGGTCCGATTACGGTTTTCAATCCCTTAGGACCGAACCGAACCGGACCGAACCGTTTCTATATATATAAATATAAAATATGTTATATCTAATATTTAAATATTATACTTATTATATACTTATAGTATTATAATTATACTATAATTATAATATAATTGCAATCTTTGCTTTTGAAATATTATACTTATAATATACTTATAGTATTATAATTATAAGTATTGTAATTATAGGTTGGTTAACCGTGGAACCGAACCGGACCAAACCGGTTCTTCGCGGTTCGGTTTGGTCCGGTTCCATACGGTTAAACGGTTCGGTCTGGTTCCATTTTTAGTGGAACCGGACCAAACGGTTTGGTTCCAAAAAATGCCAGAACCGGACCAATCCGGACCGTGTGCACCCCTAATAGAACATGACATACGGTTACCATTGGTTCATATTA
Source organism: Cornus controversa (assembly GCA_026545225.1). Lineage (NCBI taxonomy): Eukaryota > Viridiplantae > Streptophyta > Magnoliopsida > Cornales > Cornaceae > Cornus > Cornus controversa. Next base: position 37,595,878 of record CM048845.1, on the reverse strand, counting down.
AGGACAACTTCAGATAATGAGAATAGGTAAAAATGCAGTTGATCAACTTGATCAGCTATATCTCACCTCGATTGGTCGTTGGCCCAACATCAGTAGATATAGCACTAGTACCACCACGCACCATAGTCAATCAAGTGATGATCAAACCACAGAAATTGGAAAAGCCAGAGATCCAAAAATTCTCTAGCAGTAGCTATAAATATTCAATAAATGAAACCTGAAATAGTTATATAAGATCCACATGTTAGTTCAGTAGCTTATATTGTGTTGTTGCATAAGCATACTTGTAAATATAGTAAGTATTTAAGTTAATCAGTCTAGTTGCTTTGTCTAACGGGGTACCAATTTAAGTAAGCTTCTAAATATTCCACCACAAGAAAAGATTAATTCAATGAATACTCATTAGATTGAACTCCCAGTAGTAGTTTTCTTTTTTCCTTCGTCTTAACGTGAGAAGGTGAAAATATATTAAGTTAAGGGTCGTTTAGAAGCCTTAGGTTTTGAAAAAGCATACTACATGTCTTTGTAGTGGCAACTCAAACTTCGGGCATATTTGAAGACTAATCGAGTTAGAATGCCTCTAATAATATGCATCCAGATTGTCCATTTAGATAGTCATTTTGAATTGTTGTAAACACCACCAAACAACACATTCTGAATTATAGTCTCAGATAGAACAGTATTAACATTAAGATCTCTTATTCTTTGTTTTAGGTCATTAACATATCAAGGAGGTCTGATTAAAACCACACAGATATTTTTGCTAATCAAAGTTTGCACAAAAAATATTCAATTAAATACATCTTTTCTTCCAATCAGAACACACTAGTTTCATAAATGGCCACTAGGTTTAAGGGTAATGTTAGCTTATAAATTTGAAAGTGTAGGCTTCTTTGAAACGTAAAATTAATCAATACAAATTTAAACTATAGATCTGAAATAAATCCAAGCCTATATTTGATAATTGATTAAAACATTCAAATTGATACAATAAGGACACTTGGATTATATGAGAATTGTGAAATTTGACCAACTTGAATGTATGATTAGATATTCAGATTGAAGCGAATCAAATTGTCACTAGATCTAATATATTGAAATGTGGAAGCATTTAAAAGACAGGAGGTCGAAAACAATTCATAAACTCACCTTTTTAGAGATGAAATTTGAGAATGAAGATTCAGGAGCTCTAGGTGAGATCACAGTGAATGAACCGAGGACAGTTTACAAGCCCAACAACCTTCATTCGAATTTCTCGCCAACACCTTAAGAACTTAGAGATCGGAGATGATGATGGAAGAGGCTGGAGAAGATCAGTGGTGATTAGGTGCCAAAAAAATTTGTGGAGATTCGTCAAAGAAATCATGTGCCTCTAGAGCAATTTCGGCACATAGTGGAGAGAGGAGAGAGAGAGAGGGGGACAAGTGGGGAGGAGAGGGAAAATGAGAGACTCACAGAATGAGTGAGCTTGAACGTATGAGAGTGAGTGAGCGAGTAGTAATGGTTCAAAATGACGTGACGAAAATTAAATCGGTCACTATTGTAAAAATGTGTGACGAAATTCATTCCGTCACAAAATTATTTGTAATAGATAAATAATAAATGTAACAAATAATTAATTATTTGTAATGGATGATTAAAATATGTCACTATTATAAATATATGTGATGGAATAAATTTTCGTCACAAAATTATTTGTAACATATGAATAATAAATGTAACAAATAATTAGTTATTTGCAACGGACGAGTAAAACATGTTACAAATAATTAGCAAATGGTGACAGATAGTGATAAATGTTACAAATAATTAAACAATTGTTACATTTTTATAAACTGTATCTAAAGAATCATTTTTTTTTGATAATTTTTTTCTTCCTGTCACAAATACTCCTGTTTGTTGTAGTGATGCATGCACTGATTTATGGATAACATTATATTGCCGGGTGTCTTTAATGAAGAAAAATGATGTTTAACTACTAATTAAATAGAGATAATGAAGAAAAGTGATGTTTAACTACTAATTAAATAGATATATTTCGGTCATTATTAATGCACCTCCCACTTTTGCAGCTGGATAAACAACTTTTGCATGCAATTATTTGCATGATAACATATGATGTGATTGAATCAAAACTTTTTAAGTATGAAAATTGGATCTATAAGAATTTAATAGGATATTACAATATAACCGAGCATAAATTTTGATTAAGTTGAACCACCAAAATTTCTTGATGGTTTAAGATATGATCAACCTATAGTTTCTATTGATGGACCTCTCTTGTCGCTGTCCATACCCACGTGGTGGTCCAATACTGCCTTTATCACCTTAGAGGTTAGTTTTCGCTAAGAAACAACAATGTACATTGAGGGTCAAGCTACACTACTAACTATGATAAGGTGGCACGTTTCAGTTCACATACTTTTTTGTCAGTCTTTTTTATCATAAATATATGTTGCATCTCTAGCTTTCACTAGAAGCTTGAAGCAATTTTGAGATTTTGTGACTTGAGAATTTTCGTTATTAAAGCTTACCTAAAGATATTGCTCTAACATTTCAATGTAATTGTTACTAATAAGGGATAGAACAACCAGATTAGTCAAAAATTACAAGTCAAATTGATACACATGCATGGCCACCGTCTTGCAAAGAGTTAGATTTTAATGGATCAGTTCAACAAATAAACGTCTTAATTTCTTAGATGTATTACAAGTGCATAAAATCAAACAGCTTGCGCAAATCCAACAAGCAAGAAATTAACCTTATCATTCCGTATTTTCTATTGACTAATACCAAAGATACTAGATTATTTGATCAAATATCTATCTTGATTCATTAGCTGCGACAGTGAGATTTTCTGCAAAGGTTTAGCTAGTGAGTACTTGCAAGCAAGAAACTCTTGATCAACACGTCACATTGTTGGCCGAGACTTTGATTCAGAATGTAAGCAAGATCTCGTGCAACTAGTCCGCACACTGGCGCTTGGAGGCGTGGGTCTAACACATCATTTAGCATCTTATTTTGAGTGCATGTTGATGCCATTGATTGGAGAAGTTCTCCTGGATGTCTTTCCATGATGGTGGTTGTGGTTGTGGTTGTGGCAATGGTTGTGGTTGGTGGCAGAGGTGGTTGGTGCTTTGGTTAGGGTTTCTGATTGTGGTTGAAAAAGGTAGAGAGAGAAATGGTGGGATATAATCATGAGGGCATTTTTGTCATTTTCCAATTCTAATATTTTTTATATTAAAATTCATTTAAATAATTAGGGGCAATTAGGACATTTCACTTATGAAACAATTAAAAATTTTGACAAGGGGTGTTGGGAGCCTCGTGATAGTACATCAAACCTTAGGGGTGTTAATGATATTTACCCTAAATTTTTTTGGTTAAACTTCATTGACACCCCTGAGGTTTAAGGTATTATCAGGCGGCTGCAATTTTGTGCAATTTTGTCACCAATACTTCCTGAGGTTTGTATTGTATATCACATACATCCCCTCCTGCCAAAAATAGGCCATCTCAGACCACTTTTTGATGGTAAAAAGATCATACTACCGTTTGACTTTTGACCTAACATTTTTAATACTAAAATTATCTATTTAACCATACCTAATTGACCAATATGTCCTCAACTATACCCTATTATTACATACCCGCTGTTATTACATATTATATATATATATATATATATGCCAAGCACCACACTACCACCAACCACCGCCACCACCACCATTGCCACCGACCACCACCATTGCCACCGACCACCACCATCACTTCCATTGACCACCACCATCACAGGCGGCCACCAACCACAACCCCAACCACTGTTCATCATCCTTTCTAATATTTTTTCATACTACCAACAGTGCTAAATGCTGATAGCCTGTTCCAACCTATTCTCCGGTCACCTCCGACCTCCAATCAACCTAAATTTTATACCAATCAACTCCTCATAGATTCGCCTTCATTTTGATATAAAAATCTCCACGAATAATGGTCTAGATTGGAAATCCCTAATTCTAAAATTTCTAAGGTTCATGTGAATAATCCATTCTCTCTTCAAACCAGTCACCTATCACATCAAATTAGCACGGTTAATTACATACCTAGTTTATATTCCTCATCGACTTCCACTAATTTCATTCAATATAACCCATAAATATAAATATAAATATATATATATACACATATATATATGTATATACTTCTATACATGGGATTTATATAAGCAACCCATTCGCGGGCCAGGCACCAAGCACATCTATCATCTATGAACGTTTCACCTAGTGGCTGTGGCGGCGGCGGCTTGTTGTGGTTGTGGTGGTGGCGGCTGTTGGTGGTTGTGGTTATGGTTGTGGTGGTGGCGGCGGCTGTGGTGGTTGTGGTTCTGGTTTGTGGCGGTGGTTGGTGGCAGTGGTAGTGGTGGTTGTGGTTATGGTTGGTGGCAATGGTGCTCAGTGGTTTCCTCCCCCCTCTCTCTACATATGTATAAATATTTATGTATATATATATATATATATGTAGATATATATAATATGTAATATCAGTGAAATGGTTGTGGTTGTGGTTGTTGGAGGAGGAGATGAGAGAGAGAGAAGCGGTGGTGGTGGCAGCGGCGAGTGTGGTGGTGGTGGTGGTTGGTGTTAGGGTTTCTAATTGTGGTTGAAGAAGGTAGAGAGTGAAATGCTGGGCATATAATCATGAGGGCAATTTGGTCATTTTCTAATTCTAATATTTTTATATTAAAATTCATTTAAATAATTAGGGGCAATTAGGACATTTCACTTATTAAAAAATTAAAAATTCTAATAGGGGGTGTTGGTGACAAAATTGCACAAAATTGTAGCCGCATGATAATATCTTAAACTTCAAGGAGTGTCAAAGAAGTTTACCCAAATTTTTTTATCAAAATTGTCTCATTTTTGGTGCGCGCATATATTTTTGTGTTTTTTTCACTTAAACTTCTATAAATTTTACTTCAACTTGAATTTTTTGATAAAACCATTTTTGTTAGAAAGAGAATTTCAAGAGTTTCAATTTGAGTTAGAACATATGCTATGTTCTGACTTAATTTTTAAGTAAAAATAAAAATAAAAATTATTATTTTTGGTTACCAAAAATCTAAAGAAATTGTTGTAGAGTTAAATTTTGGAGATTCAATAGTAACGTGGTTAGCTAAAATGATGATGTGACTGCACATAATTTAAATCTGGAGAACCAAATTTAGAAAAGCCACGAGAGTTGCTCATTTTCATGTATATATCTAATTGACTTGTTTAGATTCTGCATTCTTATCTTGCATTTGACTATTAGAAAGTGAACATATAGTTTGCTCTTTATAACAAAGCAGCACTTACATTGAGATTGTTTTTTTCAAAAAAAAAAGTGCCAATAAGTTTTACTTTTTCTGAAGGCCTCTTTTTTGGTTCACTTTGTGATCGAACCTGAACCTTGGCCGATGCAGTTTCAGCCATGTAACTTGGTACCGCAGCAGCCCCATTATTCCTACTAGTTTTAGCTAGGATAGGTGTGTTGGGTGAGTGGTGAAAAAAATTGTGATGTGCTATGTGGAGGGGAGAGGCAACAGGATGTGAATTAGGGTTTTTTTTTTTTCTCTTTCATGCCAGTTGATGATTCATGGCTTCTATTTGCATTTCATCCAAATGGGATGTGTGGAGAAAAGTGAAAAATGTAGCTATAAGGAAAACTTAATAATGCAAATCTACATTCAGGTTCCTGGAAGTGGTAAAGATCTCTTATTTTGCTTTAGGCTTTAGCTTTAGTGAACATTCAGGTAATCAGGTTTGAGAACCACACTGGGTGAAATTGAGATGACTATAGAAACCATCAGATTTTTTTTTTGGCAAATAAATCATACACCCATATACTTTGCCCATATGACAACTTCACCATGTGTGGTTTTGGGGGTTGTATATTGCATGGGTTTAAATTGAAATCTCAACCAAATCGAACCAAATTGTACACTGAATTGACTATTTTGCAATTGGTTAACACTGAAGTGCCAATTTTATATCAGTAGCCTTACCATGTTTTTAGGACCAACTCTAGTGTTAGATTAGTGTAGGATGAATCGATACACATACATACTTATATATGTCTGTGTGTGTGGGAGAAAATCCTAAAGCATAGTAGGTGCCATGGAGAAACAGTAGCATACATGCATAACCTCACAGTTTGGCAGAGGTAAAAAGTACCATTCTCAATGGCAGGGACATGATATAAATCTTCTCAATTTAAATGTATAACCAAATCAAATTCAATATTAAAAATCTCTGAGACATTGCGTAATGGCTTTTCTTGCTGTCATTTCTCTAAAGAGCAATGCTACACGTCTCAAATAAATATCACGAATTTTAACTCGAATCTGTGTGGCAGATGATATATTCCATTATTTTAGGAGATAAAATTAAATGGTAAATTAGTATTGGTGGGATTTATCCCATACATGGAATCCCGGTGGTATTATCATCTGCCACATAGATTCAAGTTAAAATTCGTGAAATAAAATTGTGAAGTTTAGCATTTCCCTTCTCTAAATTGTTTGTGAAATTGTTCTACAAATGGAATCAAGTAGTAAGAAAGGGAAATCGACTAGATATTTTGTATAGAATATCACGATTAATAATGTATTGTCCACTACAATTGATGCTTTAAAAGAGCAACTTGCTATTGATGTGGCGAAACAAAATATCCAATCACGTTTAAAGACTTGGGATAAACATTATGGAATTATAAGTGGGATGCTCAATAAGTCAGGTTTTTTGCGGGACTACACGAGAGGCACGATACTTGTTAGTGAGGAAGTAGTTTGGAATGCTTAATTATGTGAAGGTGAAATATATTTCGCTTTCATATTTATATACATATGTAAATCATAATTTTTTCAATGCATTCTAATTGTTTTATTCGCAGGAACATCCCGAAGCAATACCATATTGGAGAAAGATTTCATTGGAAAATTGGGATGATATATGTTCATTTTGAAGCTCTCAGGCAAATGGAAACCAATGAAGAGTCTAATAACTTGGAAGAGACTTTGACGACGATTGGTTCCCATAATGGGGTAAATGATGATGCCACAAATGTTTTGGAAGACTAACATGGAACATCCAATACCTCATCTTTGTGGGGTTTGCACTCTCGGAAAAGAAAACAACCAAGTTCAGATGCATTACGATCGGCTTTGAGGCCTGTGGTTGAGTCACTCAATCAATTTTTATATTTTGAACCCCCAAAGGTCAGTTTGGTAGGAAAGAAGTAGAAGGAAAAGAAAGAAAGGTGATGGAGGGATATGGTTTGGTGTGTTTTGTATGAAATTTTTAATGAAAAAGAAAGGAAATGGAAGGATTTGGAGCGATAAATTAAAGATGAATAGTAACTTTTGTTATCCTTCCAAAAATGAGAGGAAGGGGAAGGAAAGACTACATTTTTTAATGAAACTTTGTTAACACCAACTTTGCCCTTATTTTGATAAAAACTAAAATTTGTTCTTTTAAATATAAAAGGGTATAATGGTAAATTTTTTAAATTGTTTCCTTTCCTTTCTTTCCCCAAACATGTTAACTATCTTTTCCTTTCTTTCCCTTTACTAATCAATAGAACATGATAAACGTTTAACACTATCATTTCCTTTCTTTTTCTCTCATTAGTAATGTTACATTTCTTTTCTTTTCCACTTTACCAAACATAGTTAGAGAAGATATCTTGGTTATTTCTTGTTTTCTCTAATAGGGAGTCAAGGGTCTTCTCTTTTTGTGTTTATTTTCTTTATGAAAAGCATGATGGTCCAACAGGCTTGATGTGGAGGAAAGAACCATAAGGGGGTTTTTTTTTTAGTAGGAAGATAATGTTAAGAAGGTGCACACAGTCACGGAGCTACTAAGGGCCGAGTGGGGGCGGATGCCCCCACTGAAAAATATTTTTCTTTATATTATATATACTAAAATTTGTAAAATTCCTAACACGCCCCCACAAAAAATTTTAAAATACTCCACTTTGACCCCACAACTTCACTCAGCGATTCGTGCCTCTTTCACTCTCTCTAAAGACTCTGTTATCACGATTGAAAGGGAACAAATTGCGATTCCAAGAAGATAATCGAAGGAAAGACTCAAAGAAACTCGAAGCATTAGGACTGCTTCACATGTCGATAGAGAACGGTTGAACGCGTATAATTTCTCTGACCTAAATCAACCACTGCCTACACGAAATACATGTAAATTTTGTTTTTCCTTTAACCTATTCAATTTTTTCTTTTGATAAAACTAATCAAAATCTAAATGTTATTTATGTTTTTGTCTTATATTGAATTAGGCATTGTTTATATTGGTTGGGTTTTGGTTGGTTGTGAATCTTTGATTTTTATTTTTTTTTTATTTTTAGGGTTTTCTTGTGACTTGTGAGTCTGTAACATGATATAACTTCTCTGACCTAATTCAACACTACCTACAGACAACATACATGTAAATTTTCTTTTTCCTTCAACCTATTCAACTTTTTTTTTTGACCATATTAATCAAAATCTAAATGGTATTTATGTTTTTGTCTTATATTGAATTAGGCATTGTTTATATTGGTTGGGTTTTGGTTGGTTGTGAATATTTGATTTTTACTTTTTTTTATTTTTAGGGTTTTCTTGTGACTTATGAGTCTGTAACATGACATAACTTCTTTGACCTAAATCAACACTGCCTACAGGACAACATACATGTAAATTTTCTTTTTCCTTCAACCTATTCAAATTTTTTTTTTTTTTGATAAAACTAATCAAAATCTAAATGGTATTTATGTTTTTGTCCTATATTGAATTTGGCATTGTTTACAATGGTTGGGTTTTGGTTGGTTGTGAATCTTTGATTTTTTCTTATATATTATTTTTAGGGTTTTCTTGTGACTTGTGAGTCTGTGACTTGATATAACTTTTCTGACCTAAATCAACATTGCCTAAACGACATACATGTAAATTTTCTTTTTCCTTCACCTATTCAATTTTTTCTTTTGATAAAACTAATCAAAATCTAAATCGTATTTATGTTTTCGTCTTATTTTGAATTAGGCATTGTTTATATTGGTTGGGTTTTGGTTGATTGTGAATCTTTGATTTTTATTTTTAGGGTTTTCTTGTGAGTCTATGACTTCATTGACTTCAATGACTTATGAAGTTAAATTAGTTAATTATTTAATTGTCTCTTTTATTTAGGATTTTTTTTTCATCATTGATTACTGAAATTTCTTCTAATCATCTGCTCTATTTTTTTTTTTGTTCTAAAAAGAATTTAGCTCAATTGGAAATTTGGAAGTTGGATACCTAAGTACTGAAGCTCTTTCTATTGCTGACAGCCTGACAGAAACACTATGAGTTCCCATCCAGACTTGCCTTTAATTTGTTGCTTGGGGGACATTCAATATGTTTGTTGCTTGTTGACTGCATTCTGTTATACTTTTTTATTTTTGTTTGTTTGAATCATATTCTTGCATATTCCAGTGAGCTGCGTATTTTTTTTCTTTCCCTTTAATGTGTTGGAGCTAGATGCTTTTGTTAGTTTGTTATGTTTTATGTTACTTTGTTGTTAGAAATATGAAAAAATATTTTCATTTAGTTGACTTTTTTTAGACGCAATTAAATATTTTACTTTTTACAATGTGAATAGCTAATTATATAAAACTCATATTTTAATCAGTAATGAAGAAGTATTACCAAAGATTGCCACCCTCTCTAGGAAGGGATGAGGGGTTTTCAAAGCAAAGTCATGTAGAGATCAACCTCAAGGATCTTCCTATAGATCCTGGACTACGAACTCGAAAATTAGACTACAATCCTAATGTCCGAGATGAAATTCGTAAAGCATATCTATAGAAAGGTGTCTGCCATCCCCGAAACCATGATTTTCCTTATAAGAGATTTGGGCAAGAGTCACGACGATTCAATCCGTGTTGGTTTGGAGAATATACTTGGTTAGAATATAGCATATCTAAAGATGCAGCATATTGTCTATATTGCTATCTCTTTAAACTAGATGTTGGAGAACAATCGGGTGGTGATTCTTTCGTGAGTCAATATTGGAGGTCCGAACAGTGCCCATAACCAATCTAGGAGTATGTGTCAAGCTTTAATGAATCAAAAGCAACACATCCAATCCATTCTCTCTAAGCAATCAGACAAGATGCGAATTGAATATCGAATTAGATAGACTGCGTCAATCGATTGTATTCGATTTCTTGTGACTTGTGACTCTGTAATATGATATAACTTCTCTGACATAATTCAACACTGCCTACAGACAATATACATGTAAATTTTCTTTTTCCATCAACCTATTCAAAATTTTTTTTTGATAAAATTAATAAAAATCTAAATGGTATTTATGTTTTTGTCTTATATTGAATTAGGCATTGTTTATATTGGCTGGGTTTTGGTTGGTTTTAAATATTTGATTTTTAATTATTTTTATTTTTAGGGTTTTCTTGTCATTTGTGAGTCTGTAATATGATATAACTTCTCTGCCCTAAATCAACACTGCCTACACGACAACAAACATGTAAATTTTCTTTTTCCTTCAACCTATTCAAAATTTTTTTTTTTGATAAAACTAATCAAAATCTAAGTGGTATTTATGTTTTTGTCTTATATTGAATTTGGCATTGTTTACAATGGTTGGGTTTAGGTTGGTTGTGAATCTTTTGATTTTTTCATATATATTATTTTTAGGGTTTTCTTGTGACTTGTGAGTCTGTGACTTGATATAACTTTTCCGACCTAAATCAACATTGCCTAGACGACATACATGTAAATTTTCTTTTTCCTTCACCTATTCAATTTTTTCTTTTGATAAAACTAATCAAAATCTAAATCGTATTTATGTTTTTGTCTTATTTTGAATTAGGCATTATTTTTATTGGTTGGGTTTTGGTTGATTGTGAATCTTTGATTTTTATTATTAGGGTTTTCTTGTGAGTCTATGACTTCATTGACTTCAATGAGTTATGAAGTTAAATTAGTTAATTATTTAATTGTTTCTTTTATTTAGGATTTTTTTTTCATCATTGATTATTGAAATTTCTTCTAATCATCTGCTCTATTTTTTTTTTTTGTTCTAAAAAGAATTTAGCTCAATTGAAAATTTGGAAGTTGGATACCTAAGGACTGAAGCTCTTTCTATTGCTGACAGCCTGACACAAACACTGTGAGTTCCCATCCAGACTTGCCTTTAATTTGTTGCTTGGGGGACATTTAATATGTTTGTTGCTTGTTGACTGCATTCTGTTATACTTTTTTATTTTTGTTTGTTTGAATCGTATTCTTGCATATTCCAGTGAGCTGCGTATTCTTTTTTTTTTTTTTTCCCCTTTAATGTGTTGGAGCTAGATGCTTTTGTTAGTTTGTTATGTTTTTTGTTACTTTGTTGTTAGAAATACGAAAAAATATTTTAATTTAGTTGACTTTTTAAGATGCAATTAAATATTTTACTTTTTACAATGTGAATAGCTAATTATGTAAAACTCATATTTTAATCAGTAATGAAGAAGTATTACCAAAGATTGCCACCCTCTCTAGGAAGGGATGAGGGGTTTTCAAACCAAAGTCAAGTAGAGATCAACCTCAAGGATCTTCCTATAGATCCTGGACTACGAACTCGAAAATTAGACTACAATCCTAATGTCCGAGATGAAATTTGTAAAGCATATCTACAGAAGGGTGCTTGCCAACCCCGAAACCATGATTTTCCTTATAAGAGATTTGGGCAAGAGTCACGACGATTCAATCTGGGTTGGTTTGGAGAATATACTTGGTTAGAATATAGCATATCTAAAGATGCAGCATATTGTCTATATTGCTATCTCTTTAAACTAGATGTTGGAGAACAATCGGGTGGTGATTCTTTCGTGAGTCAATATTGGAGGTCCGAACAGTGCCCATAACCAATCTAGGAGTATGTGTCAAGCTTTAATGAATCAAAAGCAACACATCCAATCCATTTTCTCTAAGCAATCAGACAAGATGCGAATTGAATATCGAATTAGATAGACTGCATCAATTGATTGTATTCGATTTCTTGTGACTTGTGACTCTGTAACATGATATAACTTCTCTGGCCTAATTCAACACTGCCTACAGACAATATACATGTAAATTTTCTTTTTCCGTCAACCTATTCAAATTTTTTTTTTGGTAAAATTAATAAAAATCTAAATGGTATTTATGTTTTTGTCTTATATTGAATTAGGCATTGTTTATATTGGTTGGGTTTTGGTTGGTTTTGAATATTTGATTTTTAATTATTTTTATTTTTAGGGTTTTCTTGTCACTTGTGAGTCTGTAATATGATATAACTTCTCTGTCCTAAATCAACACTGCCTACACGACAACATACATGTAAATTTTCTTTTTCCTTCAACCTATTCCAAATTTTTTTTTTTGATAAAACTAATCAAAATCTAAATGGTATTTATGTTTTTGTCTTATATTGAATTTGGCATTGTTTACAATGGTTGGGTTTCGGTTGGTTGTGAATCTTTGATTTTTTCTTATATATTATTTTTAGGGCTTTCTTGTGACTTGTGAGTCTGTGACTTGATATAACTTTTCCGACCTAAATCAACATTGCCTAGACGACATACATGTAAATTTTCTTTTTCCTTCACCTATTCAATTTTTTCTTTTGATAAACTAATCAAAATCTAAATCGTATTTATGTTTTTGTCTTATTTTGAATTAGGCATTGTTTATATTGGTTGGGTTTTGGTTGATCGTGAATCTTTGATTTTTATTTTTAGGGTTTTCTTCTGAGTCTATGACTTCATTGACTTCAATGACTTATGAAGTTAAATTAGTTAACTATTTAATTGTTTCTTTTATTTAGGATTTTTTTTTTCATCATTGATTATTGAAATTTCTTCTAACCATCTGCTCTATTTTTTTTTTTGTTCTAAAAAGAATTTAGCTCAATTGAAAATTTGGAAGTTGGATACCTAAGGACTGAAGCTCTTTCTATTGCTGACAGCCTGACACAAACACTGTGAGTTCCCATCCAGACTTGCCTTTAATTTGTTGCTTGGGGGACATTTAATATGTTTGTTGCTTGTTGACTGCATTCTATTATACTTTTTTATTTTTGTTTGTTTGAATCGTATTCTTGCATATTCCAGTGAGCTGCGTATTCTTTTTTTTTTTTCCCCTTTAATGTGTTGGAGCTAGATGCTTTTGTTAGTTTGTTATGTTTTATGTTACTTTATTGTTAGAAATACGAAAAAATATTTTAATTTAGTTGACTTTTTAAGATGCAATTAAATATTTTACTTTTTACAATGTGAATAGCTAATTATGTAAAACTCATATTTTAATCAGTAATGAAGAAGTATTACCAAAGATTGCCACCCTCTCTAGGAAGGGATGAGGGGTTTCAAACCAAAGTCAAGTAGAGATCAACCTCAAGGATCTTCCTATAGATCCTGGACTACGAACTCGAAAATTAGACTACAATCCTAATGTCCGAGATGAAATTTGTAAAGCATATCTACAGAAGGGTGCTTGCCAACCCCGAAACCATGATTTTCCTTATAAGAGATTTGGGCAAGAGTCACGACGATTCAATCTGGGTTGGTTTGGAGAATATACTTGGTTAGAATATAGCATATCTAAAGATGCAGCATATTGTCTATATTGCTATCTCTTTAAACTAGATGTTGGAGAACAATCGGGTGGTGATTCTTTCGTGAGTCAATATTGGAGGTCCGAACAGTGCCCATAACCAATCTAGGAGTATGTGTCAAGCTTTAATGAATCAAAAGCAACACATCCAATCCATTTTCTCTAAGCAATCAGACAAGATGCGAATTGAATATCGAATTAGATAGACTGCGTCAATTGATTGTATTCGATTTCTTGTGACTTGTGACTCTGTAACATGATATAACTTCTCTGGCCTAATTCAACACTGCCTACAGACAATATACATGTAAATTTTCTTTTTCCGTCAACCTATTCAAATTTTTTTTTTGGTAAAATTAATAAAAGTCTAAATGGTATTTATGTTTTTGTCTTATATTGAATTAGGCATTGTTTATATTGGTTGGGTTTTGATTGGTTTTGAATATTTGATTTTTAATTATTTTTATTTTTAGGGTTTTCTTGTCACTTGTGAGTCTGTAATATGATATAACTTCTCTGTCCTAAATCAACACTGCCTACACGACAACATACATGTAAATTTTCTTTTTCCTTCAACCTATTCCAAATTTTTTTTTTTGATAAAACTAATCAAAATCTAAATGGTATTTATGTTTTTGTCTTATATTGAATTTGGCATTGTTTACAATGGTTGGGTTTCGGTTGGTTGTGAATCTTTGATTTTTTCTTATATATTATTTTTAGGGCTTTCTTGTGACTTGTGAGTCTGTGACTTGATATAACTTTTCCGACCTAAATCAACATTGCCTAGACGACATACATGTAAATTTTCTTTTTCCTTCACCTATTCAATTTTTTCTTTTGATAAACTAATCAAAATCTAAATCGTATTTATGTTTTTGTCTTATTTTGAATTAGGCATTGTTTATATTGGTTGGGTTTTGGTTGATCGTGAATCTTTGATTTTTATTTTTAGGGTTTTCTTCTGAGTCTATGACTTCATTGACTTCAATGACTTATGAAGTTAAATTAGTTAACTATTTAATTGTTTCTTTTATTTAGGATTTTTTTTTTCATCATTGATTATTGAAATTTCTTCTAACCATCTGCTCTATTTTTTTTTTTGTTCTAAAAAGAATTTAGCTCAATTGAAAATTTGGAAGTTGGATACCTAAGGACTGAAGCTCTTTCTATTGCTGACAGCCTGACACAAACACTGTGAGTTCCCATCCAGACTTGCCTTTAATTTGTTGCTTGGGGGACATTTAATATGTTTGTTGCTTGTTGACTGCATTCTGTTATACTTTTTTATTTTTGTTTGTTTGAATCGTATTCTTCCATATTCCAGTGAGCTGCGTATTCTTTTTTTTTTTTTTCCCTTTAATGTGTTGGAGCTAGATGCTTTTGTTAGTTTGTTATGTTTTATGTTACTTTGTTGTTAGAAATATGAAAAAATATTTTAATTTAGTTGACTTTTTTTAGACGCAATTAAATATTTTACTTTTTACAATGTGAATAGCTAATTATATAAAACTCATATTTTAATCAGTAATGAAGAAGTATTACCAAAGATTGCCACCCTCTCTAGGAAGGAATGAGGGGTTTCCAAAGCAAAGTCATGTAGAGATCAACCTCAAGGATCTTCCTATAGATCCTGGACTACGAACTCGAAAATTAGACTACAATCCTAATGGTCGAGATGAAATTCGTAAAGCATATCTACAAAAGGGTGCTTGCCAACCCCGAAACCATGATTTTCCTTATAAGAGATTTGGGCAAGAGTCACGATGATTCAATCCGGGTTGGTTTGGAGAATATACTTGGTTAGAATATAGCATATCTAAAGATGCAGCATATTGCTATCTCTTTAAACCAGATGTTGGAGAACAATCGGGTGGTGATTCTTTCGTGAGTCAATATTGGAGGTCCGAAAGAGCCCATAACCAATCTAGGAGTATATGTCAAGCTTTAATGAATCAAAAGCAACACATCCAATCCGTTTTCTCTAAGGAATCAGACAAGATGCGAATTGAATATCGAATTAGATTGACTGCATCAATCGATTGTATTCAATTTCTTGTGACTTGTGGCTCTGTAACATGATATAACTTCTCTGACCTAATTCAACACTGCCTACAGAGAACATACAGGTAAATTTTCTTTTTCCTTCAACCTATTCAACTTTTTTTTTTTTATAAAATTAATCAAAATCTAAATGGTATTTATGTTTTTGTCTTATATTGAATTAGGCATTGTTTATATTGATTGGGTTTTGGTTGGTTGTGAATATTTGATTTTTAATTTTTTTTATTTTTAGGGTTTTCTTTTGACTTGTGACTCTGTAACATGATATGCCTTCTCTGACCTAAATAACACTGCCTACACAACAACGTACATGTAAATTCTATTTTTCCTTCAACCTATTCAAATTTTTTTTTTTGATAAAACTAATCAAAATCTAATTGGTATTTATGTTTTTTTCTTATAATGAATTAGGCATTGTTTATAATGGTTGGGTTTTGGTTGGTTTTGAATCTTTGTTTTTTTTTTATATATTATTTTTAGAGTTTTCTTGTGACTTGTGAGTCTGTGACTTGATATAACTTTTCCGACCTAAATCAACACTGCCTACACGACAAACATGTGAATTTTCTTTTTCCTTCACCTATTCAATTTTTTCTTTGGATAAAACTAATCAAAATCTAAATGGTATTTATGTTTTTGTCTTATATTGAATTATGCATTGTTTATATTGGTTGGGTTTTGGTTGATTATGAATCTTTGATTTTTATTTTTAGGGTTTTCTTGTGAGTCTGTGACTTCATTGACTTCAATGATTTATGAAGTTAAATTAGTTAATTATTTAATTGTTTTTTTTATTTAGGATTTTTTTTTCATCATTGATTATTGAAATTTCCTCTAATCATCTGCTCTATTTTCTTTTTTGTTCTAATAGGTATTTAGCTCAATTGAAAATTTGGAAGTTGGATACCTAAGGACTGAAGCTCTTTCTGTTGCTGACAGCCTGACACAAACACGGTGAGTTCCCATCCAGACTTCCTTTAACTTGTTGCTTGAGGGACATTTAATATGTTTGTTGCATTTTGACTGCATTCTGTTATAATTTTTTATTTTTGTTTCTTTGAATCGAATATTTGCATATTGCAGTGAGCTGCGTATTCTTTTTTTTTTTTTCCTTTAATGTGTTGAAGCTAGATGCTTTCGTTAGATTGTTATGTTTTATGTTACTTTGTTGTTAGAAATATGAAAAAATATTTTAATTTAGTTGACTTTTTTTAGATGCAACTAAATATTTTATTTTTTACAGTGTGAATAGCTAATTATATAACACTCATAATTTAATCAATAATGAAGAAGTATTACCAAAGATTGCCACCCTCTCTAGGAAGGGATGAGGGGTCTTCAAAGCAAAGTCATGTAGAGATCAACCTCAAGGATCTTCCTGCAGATCCTAGACTACGAACTCAGATATTAGATTACAATCCTAACGTCGGAGATGAAATTTGTAGAGCATATCTACAGAAGGGTGCTTGGCAACCTCGAAACCATGATTTTCCTTATAAGAGTTTTGGGCAAGAGCCACGACGATTCAATCCGGGTTGCTTTGGAGAATATACTTGGTTAGAATATAGCATATCTAAAGATGCGGCATATTGTCTATATTGCTATCTCTTTAAACCAGATGTTGGAGAACAATCGGGTGGTGATTCTTTCGTGAGTCAAGAGTTTTCAAATTGGAAGAAGAAAGACAGACTTGATATTCACGTTGGAGGTCCGAACTATGCCCATAACCAATCTTGGAGTATGTGTCAAGCTTTAATGAATCAAAAGCAACACATCCAATCCGTTTTATCTAAGTAATCAGACAAGATGCGAATTGAATATCGAATTTGATTGACTGCATCAATCGATTGTAGTCAATTTCTTGTGACTTGTGAGTTTGTAACATGATATAGCTTCTCTGACCTAAATCAACACCGCCTACAGACAACATACATGTAAATTTTCTTTCTCCTTCAACCTATTCAATTTTTTTTTTGATAAAATTAATCAAAATCTAAATGGTATCTATGTTTTTGTCTCCGATTGAATTAGTCATTATTTATATTGGTTGCGTTTTGGTTGGTTGTGAATATTTGATTTTTAATTTTTTTTATTTTTAGGGTTTTCTTGTGACTTGTGAGACTGTAACAAGATATAACTTCTCTAACCTAAATCAACACTGCCTACACGACAACTTACATGTAAATTTTCTTTTTCCTTCAACCTATTCAAATTTTTTTTTTTGATAAAACTAATCAAAATCTAAATGGTATTTATGTTTTTGTCTTATATTGAATTCGGCATTGTTTATAATGGTTGGGTTTTGGTTGATTGTGAATCTTTGATTTTTTCTTATATATTATTTTTCAGGTTTTCTTGTTACTTGTGAGTCTGTGACTTGATATAACTTTTCCGACCTAAATCAACACTGCCTACACGACATACATGTAAATTTTTTTTCCCATCACCTATTCAATTTTTTCTTTTGATAAAACTAATCAAAATCTAAATGGTATTTATGTTTTTGTCTTGTATTGAATTAGGCATTGTTTATATTGGTTGTGTTTTGGTTGATTGTGAATCTTTGATTTTTATTTTTAGGGTTTTCTTGTGAGTCTATGACTTCATCGACTTCAATGACTTATGAAGTTAAATCAGTTAATTATTTAATTGTTTCTTTTATTTAGGATTTTTTTTTCATCATTGATTATTGAAATTTCTTCTAATCATCTGCTCTATTTTTTTTTTGTTCTAAAAGGATTTAGCTCAATTGAAAATTTGGAAGTTGGATACCTAAGGACTGAAGCTCTTTCTATGGCTGACAGCCTGACACAAACATTGTGAGTTCCTATCCAGACTTGCCTTTAATTTGTTGCTTGGGGAACATTTAAGATGTTTGTTGCCTGTTGACCGCATTTTGTTACACTTTTTTATTTTTGTTTATTTGAATCGTATTCTTGCATATTGCAATGAGTTGCGTATTCTTTTTTTTTTTTCCCTTTAATGTGTTGGAGCTAGATGATTTTGTTAGTTTGTTAAGTTTTATGTTACTTTGTTGTTAAAAATATGAAAAAATAATTTCATTTAGTTGACTTTTTTTAGATGCAATTAAATAATTTATTTTTTACAATGTGAATAGTTAATTATATAAAACTCATATTTTAATCAGTAATGAAGAAGTATTACCAAAGATTGCCACCCTCTCTAGGAAGGAATGAGGGGTCTTCAAAGCAAAGTCATGTAGAGATCAACCTCAACGATCTTCCTGCAGATCCTAGACTATGAACTCGGATAATAGATTACAATCCTAATGTCCAAGATGAAATTTGTAGAGCATATCTACAGAAAGGTGCTTCCCAACCTCGACACCATGATTTTCCTTATAAGAGTTTTGGGCAAGAGTCACGACGATTCAATCCGGGTTGCTTTGGAGAATATACTTGGTTAGAATATAGCATATTTAAAGATGCAGCATATTGTCTATATTGCAATCTCTTTAAACCAGATGTTGGAGAACAATCGGGTGGTGATTCTTTCGTGAGTCAAGGGTTTTCAAATTGGAAGAAGAAAGACAGACTTGATATTCACGTTGGTGGTCCGAACAGTGCCCATAACCAATCTAGGAGTATGTGTCAAGCTTTAATGAATCAAAAGCAACACATCCAATCCGTTTTATCTAAGCAATCAGACAAGATGCGAATTGAATATCGAATTTGATTGACTGCATCAATCGATTGTATTCGATTTCTTGTGACTTGTGAGTCTGTAACATTATATAACTTCTCTGACCTAAATCAACACTGCCTACAGAGAACATGCATGTAAATTTTCTTTTTCCTTCAACCTATTCAATTTTTTTTATATAAAATTAATCAAAATCTAAATGGTATTCATGTTTTTGTCTCATATTGAATTAGGCATTGTTTATATTGGTTGGGTTTTGGTTGGTTGTGAATATTTGATTTTTAATTTTTTTTATTTTTAGGGTTTTCTTGTGACTTGTGAGTCTGTAACATGATATAACTTCTCTGACCTAAATCAACACAGCATACACGACAACGTACATGTAAATTTTTTTTTTCCTTCAACCTATTCAAATTTTTTTTTTGATAAAACTAATCAAAATCTAAATGGTATTTATATTTTTGTCTTATATTGAATTAGGCACTGTTTATAATGGTTGGGTTTTGGTTGGTTGTGAATCTTTGTTTTTTTTTTATATATATTATTTTTAGGGTTTTCTTGTGAGTTGTGAGTCTGTGACTTGATATAACTTTTCCGACCTAAATCAACACTGCCTACACGACATACATGTAAATTTTCTTTTTCCTTCACCTATTCAATTTTTTCTTTTGATAATTCTAATCAAAATCTAAATGGTATTTATGTTTTCGTCATATATTGAATTAGGCATTGTTTATATTGGTTGGGTTTTGGTTGATTGTGAATCTTTGATTTTTATTTTTAGGGTTTTCTTGTGAGTCTGTGACTTCATTGACTGCAATGACTTATTAAGTTAAATTAGTTAATTATTGAATTGTTTCTTTTGTTTAGGATTTTTTTTTCATCATTGATTATTGAAATTCCTTTTAATCATCTGCACTATTTTTTTTTTTTGTTCTAAAAGGAATTTAGCTCAATTGAAAATTTGAAAGTTGGATACCTAAGGATAGAAGCTCTTTCTATTGCTGACATCCTGACACAAACATTGTGAGTTCCCATCCAGACTTGCCTATAATTTGTTGCTTGAGGGACATTTAATATGTTTGTTGCTTGTTGACTGCATTCTGTTATACTTTTTTATTTTTGTTTGTTTGAATCGTATACTTGCATATTGTAGTGAGCTGCGTATTCTTTTTTTTTTTTTCATTTAATGTGTTGGAGCTAGATGCTTTTGTTAGTTTGTTTTGTTTTATGTTACTTTGTTGTTAGAAATATGAAAAATATTTTCATTTAGTTGACTTTTTTTAGATTCAATTAAATATTTGATTTTTTACAATGTGAATAGCTAATTATATAAAACTCATATTTTAATCAGTAATGAAGAAGTATTACCAAAGCTTGCCGCCCTCTCTAGGAAGGGATGACGGGTCTTCAAAGCAAAGTCATGTAGAGATTAACCTCAAGTATCTTCCTGCAGATCCTAGACTATGAACTCGGTATTAGATTATAATCCTAATGTCTGAGATGAAATTTGTAGAGCATATCTACAGAAGGGTGCTTCCCAACCTCGACACCATGATTTTCCTTATAAGAGTTTTGGGCAAGAGTCACAACGATTCAATCCGGGTTGCTTTGGAGAATATACTTGGTTAGAATATCGCATATCTAAAGATGCAGCATATTGTCTATATTGCTATCTCTTTAAACCAGATGTTGGAGAACAATTGGGTGGTGATTCTTTCGTGAGTCAAGGGTTTTCAAATTGGAAGAAGAAAGACAGACTTGATATTCACGTTGGAGGTCCAAACAGTGCCCATAACCAATCTAGGAGTATGTGTCAAGATTTAATGAATCAAAAGCAACACATCCAATCCGTTTTATCTAAGCAATCAGACAAGATGCAAATTGAATATCGAATTTGATTGACTGCATCAATCGATTGTATTCGACTTCTTGTGACTTGTGGCTCTGTACCATGATATAACTTCTCTGACCTAAATCAACACTGCCTACAGAGAACATACATGTAAATGTTCTTTTCCTTCAACCTATTCAATTTTTTCTTTTATAAAATTAATCAAAATCTAAATGGTATTTATGTTGTTGTCTTATATTGAATTAGGCATTGTTTATATTGGTTGGGTTTTGGTTAGTTGTGAATATTTGATTTTTAATTTTTTTTTATTTTTAGGGTTTCCTTGTGACTTGTGAGTCTGTAGCATGATATAATTTCTCTGACCTAAATCAACACTGCCTACACGACAACGTACATGTAAATTTTCTTTTTCCTTCAACCTATTCAAAATTTTTTTTTTTGATAAAACTAATCAAAATCTAAATGGTATTTATGTTTTTGTCTTATATTGAATTAGGCATTGTTTATAATGATTGGGTTTTGGATGGTTGTGAATCTTTGTTTTTTTTTTTATATATTATTTTTAGGGTTTTCTTGTGACTTGTGAGTCTGTGACTTGAGATAACTTTTCCGACCTAAATCAACACTGCCTACACGATATACATGTAAATTTTCTTTTTCCTTCACCTATTCAATTTTTTCTTTTGATAAAACTAATCAAAATCTAAATCGTATTTATGTTTTTGTCTTATATTGAATTAGGCATTGTTTATATTGGTTGGGTTTTGGTTGATTGTGAATCTTTGATTTTTATTTTTAGGGTTTTCTTGTGAGTCTGTGACTTCATTGACTTCAATGACTTATGAAGTTAAATTAGTTAATTATTTAATTGTTTCTTTTATTTAGGAGTTTTTTTCATCATTGATTATTGAAATTTCTTCTAATCATCTGCTCTATTTTTTTTTTTTTTGTTCTAAAAGGAATTTAGCTCAATTGAAAATTTGGAAGTTGGATACCTAAGGACTGAAGCTCTTTCTATTGCTGACATCCTGACACAAACACTGTGAGTTCCCATCCAGACTTGCCTTTAATTTGTTGCTTGGGGGACATTTAATATGTTTGTTGCTTGTTGACTGCATTCTGTTATACTTTTTTTATTTTTGTTTGTTTGAATCGTATACTTGCATATTACAGTGAGCTGTGTATTCTTTTTTTTTTTTCCCTTTAATGAGTTGGAGCTAGATGCTTTTGTTAGTTTGTTATGTTTTATGTTACTTTGTTGTTAAAAATATGAAAAAATATTTTAATTTAGTTGACTTTTTTTAGATGCAATTAAATATTGTATTTTTTACAATGTGAATAGCTAATTATATAAAACTCATATTTTAATCAGTAATGAAGAAGTATTACCAAAGATTGCCACCCTCTCTAGGAAGGGATGAGGGGTCTTCAAAGCAAAGTCATGTAGAGATCAACCTCAAGGATCTTCCTGCTGATCCTGGACTACGAACTCGGATATTATATTACAATCCTAATGTCCAAGATGAAATTTGTAGAGCATATCTACAGAAGGGTGCTTCCCAACCTCGAAACCATGATTTTCCTTATAAGAGTTTTGGGCAAGAGTCACGACGATTCAATCCGGGTTGCTTTAGAGAATATACTTGGTTAGAATATAGCATATCTAAAGATGCAACATATTGTCTATATTGCTATCTCTTTAAACTAGATGTTGGTGAACAATCAGGTGTTGATTCTTTCGTGAGTCAAGGGTTTTCAAATTGGAAGAAGAAAGACAGACTTGATATTCACGTTGGTGGTCCGAACTGTGCCCATAACCAATCTAGGAGTATGTGTCAAGCTTTAATGAATCAAAAGCAACACATTCAATCCATTTTCTCTAAGCAATCAGACAAGATGCAAATTGAATCTCGAATTAGATTGACTACATCAATTGATTATATTTGATTCCTTTTACGACAAGGGCTTGCATTTTGATAAGTAATGAATATTGCATATTCAATGCCCTTAAAATTATATGAATTAGTGTCTTAGTAATATTTATTTCATATTTTTTATTAATAATTTTAATATTTTTATGATTGTAGGTGATTAAGGGTAATTCTGATTAGGAATGGTGAAATCGGGCTACAAATGGTGCTCATTTAGTTATCACTGAAGCTTGGCCCATTAGAGATATGTTTATATTGAAGATCCAAACTAAATGGACTAAAGAAATGGGCTGAAAATGAATTTAAATGAAGAAAAGGAGCACGGGCCCATTCGCATAGAAGATTGGGCCAATTCAGGCCTAAAAAGTCCTGGACCCGTGTTGGTATTCAGACCATAACTCCGTACACGATTGTCAAAATGACCCAAACTCTGAGTGGGTTGAAGGAAATTCAATTCTGCACAATTTCATATTTCACGAAAATTTCCTAAAACGGACGTTTTCATCAACTTTCTGCCCTATTTGCGCAGCTGCCACTTTTTGGGCGCAAATGCCACTTTGTGAGGAGCAAGTGCCATTTTATTATGCGCACTTGCCACTTTGGGTAGGCCAGGTGTCCCGTTGGTTTGTTTTCGCAAAGTAAAAAGGAGGAAACGAAGAAAAACTAGGGTATTCTGGAGGGGGGAGAGCAGAGAGAAAAGACGGAGGCGATTTGTGACGATTGACAGAAAGAAAAGAGAGGCTTCAACAACTGCCATGAGGAGCTAACTTCATCCTAGGGGTTTAACGAAGCCCTAGCTAAGTATCATTGTTGATTGGGTTATATTTGGGGATTATTCTTTTTATGTATATAGTTGTATAATTTTGAGGACTATTTTGTATCATTTGTGTAATAAGTGACAATTGCATAGATATGCATTTATGGTTGTTTAAATGTTTATAATCATTCTTGATTTAATGTTGTCTTGTCTTAGATGGTATTTTATCTTGATTGAACTCAAATCATTCCCATGAGAGATTAAAAATGAGTGATAATTATACAACAAGTTTTCATTGCATGTATGAACATATAACTTTGACAGTTCATGCCTAGGGAAGACGAGTCGTGCTACACCCTAGTTTAGGTAGACGATTCGTGCCAACCAAAGATGGGTTGTAGCTTAGTGAGTGTTTGTATATATCCTCTTGACGATTTCATTGTGAACATGTGTGTATGAGACAAGGACTTTGATAGGCCATGCCTAGGAAAGACGAGTCGTGCTACACCCTAGTTTAGGTAGACGATTCGTGCCAACCGAAGATGGGTTATTGCTTAGACCTTAATTGTATGTTCATCGTTCCATGAATCTGATTTATGCATATTATAGAATTTTCCCAAAAGTAATTTCAATCGACAATGGTATGATGCTAGTGGTGAAGTTAAGACCCTAGACTTCTCTCTCTTGAATTTTATCTATCATTTATTTATGTTTGTATTTCATTTCATTTAATTTCAGCACCTTAGAATTAAAAACAAAACAAATTCTTTTTCAATTAAATTAGAAGAGATCTTGATAGCTTAACAACGAAACCAACGCAGTCTCTGTGGGTTCGACCCCTACTCACCACTTTACTAATTTTAGTAGAGTATTTGTAGGGTTTTATAAATTCTTTTTTGTCGAGGTGTAAAACAACAACGACATTATTCCATATTATTTTATCACGTTTTGCACGTCGAACACATTTCGTGGTGATGATGAATCTGTGGATTCAAGTAACCAAGGGAACTTCCTTGAGACATTGTGATTTCTTGCGGATCATAACGAGGATATTAATGCGGTTACATTGAAAAATGCTCCTGAAAATCTCAAATTGACTGCACCTGAGATTCAAAAGGACATTGTTAATGCCGTTGCAATGGAGACTCTCAATGTTATCATCAAAGATATTGGCGATGCTTTGTTTTCTATTCTAATTGATGAGTCTCGAGATGAATCAACAAAGGAGCAAATGGCTTGTGTGTTACGTTGCGTGGACAAGAATGGGCATGTAGTTAAACGTTTTGTGGGTATTGTGTATGTTACCGACACCACTGCCATCTCACTTAAGATGGCGATTGATGATTTATTTTCTAAACATGGGTTGAGCATTTCTAGATTGCGTGGGCAAGGTTATGACGGGGCTAGTAATATGCGAGGCGAGTTCAATGGTCTCAAAACCCTTATCTTGAAGGAGAACAAATGTGCTTTTTACATTCATTGTTTTGCCCATCAACTTCAATCGGCTCTCGTGGGTGTGGTAAAGAAACATGTTGACATGGTTTCTCTCTTTACTTTTGTTGCTAATATTGTAAATGTAGTTGGTGGTTCATGTAAGTGTCGTGACATTCTTCGAGAGAAACAAGCATCGATAGTCAGCGAGGAACTTAACAGTGGCGAGCTTTCAAGTGGGCAAGGCCTAAATCAAAATTGCTCTCTTAAACGATCTAGTGATACACGTTGGGGTTCACATTATGACACTTTGATTAGCTTGATCACCATGTTTCAATCCGTTGTTAGTGTACTTGAGACAATTGCAAATGATGGGTCATCAGAACAAAATTTTAAAGTAAATATTCTATTGGAGTTTATCAGATCTTTTAATTTCATATTTAGTTTGCATTTGATGAGAACTCTTTTGGGAATTACAAATGAATTGTCAAAAGCACTTCAAAGAAAATATCAAGATATTGTGAATGCTATGTCCTTGGTTGAAGTATGCAAGCAACAATTGCAAACAATGAGGGAGAATGGATAGGATTCTTTACTAGATGAAGTTTCTTCTTTTTGTATCAAATATGAAATTCTTGTTCCTAATATGGAGGATACATTTTTAGCTCGAGGACGACCACGACACAACATTCAAGAAAATTCAAACTTGCATCATTATCGTGTTGAGTTGTCTTATGTCGTCTTAGATAAGCAACTTCAAGAGCTAAATAGTCATTTTACTGAAGCAAATACTAAGTTGTTGCTTTGTGTGGCATGCTTATGTCCGGATGATTCATTCTTTGCTTTTAATAAGCAAAAACTACTCCGCCTTGCTCAATTTTATCCAAAAGAATTTTCTCCAAATGATCTTATGAAACTTAATGATCAACTTGAGACTTATATTGTGGATGTGCATTCTAGTAGCGAGTTTAAAGGATTGAAAGGGATTGGTGATCTCGCAAAAACAATAGTTGAAACCAAAAGAGATAAAGTGCATTCACTAGTTTATTTGCTTGTGACATTGGCATTGATCTTACCAGTTGCAACTGCCACTGTAGAGAGGGGATTTTTTGCTATGAATATTGTCAAGAATCGACTACGCAACAAGATGGGAGATCAATGGATGAGTGATAGTTTGACAGTGTATATTGAAAAGGATATATTTAATAGCATAAATAATGAAGCTATCATACAACATTTTCAAAATATGAAAAGTCGTCGAGGACAATTGTAAATGTACTTCATGGAATTATCAATGAATATTAAACTTCTTTTGCTTATTACAGTAGTTTGATTTTTTTTTTTAAATCTTGTTGTTAAAGACTGCCCCCCTACTATAGTTTTCTGGCTCCGTCCCTAGGTGCACATATATATGGTTCTTTATTCAACTAGGGTCTTTTGAGATTTTTAGTTAATTTCTTTGTTCAATTTTTTTAAATGAGTTCCAATTAAGCTTAGCTCTCTTTGTGGCATGCATTTCAGGCGGAATGTGATTTTTTTGATGTCAGATGTGTGTGTCTCTGATTGTTCTAGAGTTTTGTTCTACCATATTTTATATAATATATATATACACACACATGTACATATATACATTTATATGTGATTTATTTATTGAAGATGTGAGACCAAGAGAACAGAAAAAGTGAGAACAGATACTTTCATATTGCTAGGAATGTGAAGAAGTAAGGCCAAAAGTCAAGAAACTCCTTCGTTAGCACCAACCTAAACCTTTAACTTTCCTTCCAAGTATTTAAATTTTTTTTTCTTCTCTCCAAATCTCAAAATGCCCTTAAGATGTTTGAAATGACTGAAATACCCTTCTTTGACATAATTTTTGTGAACAATTATGCCATTTCCTCAATCCCTACCATTAGAAGTGACAAAATTGTAAACTGACACGTTTGGTAAACAGGTCGACAAGAACACGACACGCAAAAATTGCAATATTTATATATTCTGATTTTATTCAAGCTTATATATGTTGCAATTCTTTGTAATCTATGTAATGATGAGATTGTTAGTATCTTCTCAGTTGTTGAATCACATTAGTATGTTTTGGGATTTATATTTAGATACAGAAAAAATTTTAGTGGTAGAGAAACTCATATCATATAAGTAAAACAGGTTAAAAATTTTATTAAATGAGTTGTCATTATAAGATATATTTATTAAACAAATTACATTGGTCAACACGTAACACATTTAATAAACGAGTTGAATTACCAGCCATCTCATTTTGATCCTCATTCACACAAAACCTTTCTCCCACTACAACTCACTCTCTCTCTCTCTCTCACTACAAACAAATTAGAACCTCCCACTTTCAAAGTGTTTCACTTGTATTGTTTTCCTAGTGTATTTACTGTTATTGAAGCCAGTTAATACAATAATCTCACTCTACTCCAGTTTGATAACTAGCTAATCAAGAAATTGAGAACGTGTTCATTGTTTTTCCTTTTTCTCTTCCTCATTTTTTTTATTGGGGATGCATGAACAAAATTGCATATATTTCATACTATTTTCCCCTATCCACGCCAACCATGGGGGCATATGTGAGTTCTGAACCCATATGTTTAAGAATAGCATCAAGTTTTCAACGCTCAAAAATCAAACATCGTCATACAAACCTCCTGCATGAAACATGAAATAGTTCAAGAACAATAAAACAAAGATAAAGGGAAAACAACTAAATCAATTATCCCTTTTTTTCCATTTTTCTTTGATTTATTATGATCAATTATAAACAATTGTGAGTTAAACTTAAAAAGCAGAATTTCAATTATACCATTCTTGCGCGTAAAAATGAAAAATTTTCTCCCAAATACTTTTACAAAGACCATCATGTTTGAAGCATAGTTAACTTACAGAAATTGGCAGTTGAAAGGCCAAATTTATACAAAACAAGAAATTGTATAGGTATGGCATAAAATCTATATACCCAATTTGAGTAAAAAGAGTAACAATACCAAAACAAGAAAGAAGAAGACAACCGAAAAAGGAAAAATTTGAAACCGACCTTTGATGAACCTAAAATAAGGAGACCTGAAGTAATGCAAGAAGCAAATAAATTTCTATAGAGAAGCCAAGATTCCTCTAGGAGGCTCCATAAGTCCATCACCCAAACCTAAATCTACCGAAATCAGTACAAACCCATCTCAGAACCACATCAAGTCTTTGCAATCCAATCTAAGAACTCGAACAAAATCCGAACTTTTCTCTCTCTCAACCCTTCTTCTGGTACTACAAAGCATAAAAAATAGAGGAACAGTAGTGGGCCTTTTTCGTTGTCCAAAAAGAAAATTTTGTTAATAATTTTCGCATATTGTCTAGCTAATAGATCTGAGAGTGGTACTAATTATTGGGAGTTTTGGAGTGCTTTCTCTTTCTTCACCACCACTGCCGTGATTGCTTCATCGACTGTACATTTTCATACACATAATTCAGATTTTTTTTTCTTAATTTGTTTTGATAATTTTTCTTTTTGCATAAAGACAAGAATCATGTGTTGTTTTGGACAAAAGTGAGAAGGGTAATTTTTTTCTTTTGCATAATCAGATTTTTTCAATTAAAAAATAAGAAATTATACATTGATATAATAGTCATTTCACCAACTTGAATTTGAGTATCTGACAACACTAACAAGTGTTATTTTTAAAAACATAGAGGAAAACTCTGTTATTTAATATTTTTACAAAAAGATGAGTGTAATTTATCCAATTATATATATATATTCCACTAACCATGGTTACATATGAGCTATGACTCAATGAGCCATACAT
Organism: Cornus controversa; assembly: GCA_026545225.1. NCBI lineage: Eukaryota > Viridiplantae > Streptophyta > Magnoliopsida > Cornales > Cornaceae > Cornus > Cornus controversa. The sequence continues at coordinate 37,566,693 of CM048845.1, read as the reverse complement.
ATACCATAATTGACAATATTAATCACTGACCGTGAATCCATTCAAAAGTAATATTTTGAAACTAATGGTCCACTACAAAACAGTAAACCATGCCAAAGAGCTAAAGCCTCCCGCCATAGAGATAAAGTTACAAATTACAACTAAATTCTAAATTTGATAATAACAATATCTATATATATATATATATATAAACATACTCACATACATATTTATATATATATATAATTTAATAAATTTTTAATTTAAATTCCAAATGAATAGTTTATCGGAACTAAAAAATTGGAATTGTAATTCAATTTCATATTAATTCCAAAGTCAGTCCAATCAATGAATTTAGAATTGAATTCGTAGAATTTCAATTCAATTCCAATTTCATGCAGCCGAACGCGTCTAAAATCTATTTTTAGAAATGGAATTAAGGATCCTGTTATTCATGCTATTATGTTTTTCATTGTTTCAAAAAACTCCGCGGTATACAGAAAATGTGCAAAAAAAACACCTTTGCTATTTGTTATGGGCATATAAATCTCTATAATTTCAAAATTTGGAGCAAATTGCTCCCGTTACATTTGATGATGTCAGAATTTTTTGAAAAACCCAAAAGTACTATTTTTGTTATTTTACTTTTTTACTTTTTTTAAAGGGCAAAGTGCAAAAAATACCCTCATTGTGTACCAAACGTGCAACCCCCCCTTGCAGTGCAAAAAACACCCATCACTGTTTACAAAATATGCAAATAAGAATATTTTGTCAACTTAACAATTAAAATGTCTAAAACACCCTTACACTCTAATGTCATGTTTGGATGTCCAAAAATGGCTCATCTGAATATTAATTTTTTATTTATTTAAAAAATGTGCGAATACTCCCTTATTTTCACTCGTCGAGCCCATCTGAAATAATAAAATAATTAAAATATATTTTTAGTTAACATAAAAATAAAACATGCATCCAAAGATTATATTTTTAGTTAACATAAAAATAAAACATGCATCCAAAGATTGCACAACGATTTTAAAGGTTGTGAAGGGTATTTTGGTCATTTAAAATTTTGATGGAGGGGGCAGATTGTAAAAATGTAAAGGGGTTATATGCACATAATAAAATGTAAGGCAGTTTTCTGCACATTTTGTATATAATGGGGTGTTTTTTTGCACTTTACCCTTTTCTAAATTAAAAAAAAAGTCATAAAGTAAGGGTACTGTAGTCATTTCATTGTTCATTTTCTCCTGTATTGAAAATTTGTCCTCATTTGCACAAACTGAAAAATGTAAAGGGATTTTATGCACATTAGGGGGTATTTGTACATTTTTCATATAGCGGAGTTTTTTTTTGCACTTTACCCTTAATTTAATTATGTCTATAAGGATTAATGTTACTAAAATTCAAACACCCAACACGCTACTAATTACTCTCTTTCTCTTCCTTATATTTCTGTAAACATCAGAGCTCTTTTAAGTCTCTTGTGCCTCTAATGTCATTTTTATCTCTCTTCTCTAACTCATTCCTCTTGAAGGTGAGGTGAGGCAAGGCTAGGGTAGGGTAGGCTGAAGGCCAAGGGGTCAGCCTATGCAAAACCCAAACTTTTTATAAACCGATTGCTTCTCAACCCATATAGTACCATACGGTGAGAGTTGCTTGGTTGTTCAAAATTTTAAAACCTTACCAAGAAATAGAAAGTTACAAAAAAAAAAAAAATACTAAAGTAAATGAAGAACTAATAAAATAAAGAAAGATCTGTGTATACAATGAATGGTAGAGAGACACTTGGCATCGTTTGGATTGAAGGATTTGGAAGGATAAGGAGAGAAAAGGAATGAGAGGATAGTGTATTTTGTGTTTGAGTACTTTAAATGAAGAAAAATGAGAGAATTGAGAGGGATTTGAAGAGATAGTTATCCCTCCTAATCCCTTAGGGCTAGTTTGGTACGTAGGAATGAAATGGAATGGGAATGGAATGAGGCTGTGATTGGAATAACCATTTTTATTCCAATGTTTAACTGCGGATAGAGAATGATGTAGGAATGAAATGGTAATACCTTCCAACATATTATACTTTTTCATAAAACATAATCAATTTTAAAAATGGGACATTTGGCCAACTTTAATTTAATTATCATGTAAAAAATATTTAATTACCCATTCAATTAAAACTTTCTAAATCAAGATATAATCCGTGACATGTATATATATATAGGTGTGTTATATAACATACATATTATATATAGAGAGAGAGAAATTAAAGCTAATTACCTATTATATGTGCAATTTTCAAATATATATATATATATATATATATATATATATATATTCTGTAGTGAGTTGTAAAAGAGGGAGAGAAATTAATGAAGAGAGAGAGAGAATGATTTTAATAAGAAATGGGAATGTAATGACCATTCCATAGCTCAAGAAGAGGAATAGTTCTGTTGGAATGAGTATTTGAAAGGAATGACTAGGAATGAACATTCCATTTCTAATGTAGCACAACAAACAACAGAAAGGGAATCAAATGTGAAATGACCATTCTATTCCACCTCTATTCCTATGTACCAAACTAGCCCTTATATAATATCCTCCCAAAAATAAGAAGATTGGGAGGAAAAAGATAGTGAGTTAAGTAATAATTTCATAATTCCAAAACTACCCTCAACAATTAAAAAGAGAAAATTGTTATTCCACCCATGTCTCATTAAATATAAAAAGGTATAATAGTAATTTGATTGTTATCCTTTCTTTTCTTTTCTTTTTCCTATCTTATACAATCAAGAATATTATCATTTCTTTTCTTCTCTCTCATGTTTATTCAAACATAAAAAAGAAGTCATTGATATCATCTTATTTCATATATTTTCTTTTCTCTCATAACTAAATTATCATTTCCTTTCTTTTCTCGGTCCAAACGAGCCCAACTTCCATAGTACCAGGCAAAATCCATGACCTTCAAAATATTATATATTTTGCAACGGGATGCCACTGCTAAAATGGAATTACGCAAGTGCCATAACATCAGCATCCACCAAGATGAAGTAGACATACCGTCAGTAAACTGAATGAATTTTAAGAGGCATGTCCTAGTCGTGGTGGTATCTCAATTTAACCCAAAATCAAGATAACAATAAACAATTGAATGAATTTTGCGAATTTCTCAAAATTAAGGCCTTGCTTGGTTTGTAACTTGCAAAATTATTTTCAAGAATAGTTTTCAAAGAATGAGAATAGAAAATAGTTTTCAGTTTTTTCAGTTTAAAAATTCGCTTGGTATGAAAATTTATAAAACAGTTTTCAAAGAACAAAAACTCAAAAATCTGCTTGGTTGTATCTATTGAAAATAATTTTTCTGAACTAAGAAAATAAACAATATTACACATCACTCTTATATTTATTTATTTTTAAGATGTTAACTACTTATGTAATAAATTTTATTTTTCCTAAGTCTACTAATGCAATATTTATTAATAGGTGTTACTTGTTGGCTATTATTCTTAACTTAATAAATATTGCATAAATACAATATCACAAGTATAAATAAAACATAAGAAATACATGACTTAATTTAATTTAAATAGAGTTATTTCAAGTGTCATATGCACTTTTAGTTCTACAATCATTAAGTTTAGTTATACATACCAAAACAAAATATTAAATAATTAAAGAGACAGAGCTTCATCTATCATTACCTGCAAATGATGCCCACATGGAATTCATTATGTGATTTTTTTAGGCTGCCATCTGTATCGCACCATCATTAGATAAGTTGAGACAATTCAATATACCATATCCACTACTGTTACCATCCCCCCCCCCATCAACGACATTAACATCTTCTTCTCCAAACTGCATAAAAAAACTATCTAATGCATTTTGACGAATGAAATTGTGAATCATATAATAAGCAGTTACTATGAGTCATTGTCTAGTCAACTTATAAGAAGGAGGAAGAGGCTCGATTGGAGCCTTCCATTTTGGAAAGTTATTTACAATGGTGACATCAAGCATTGCATTTACATCTTGAATTGATTGCTCGATGTCAAAATTATTACAATTGAAGTGACTTAGGCATGCCTCTAAATGGTCTTTGGCTAAGATGTGAGGGAGCATTTCTTCAACTAGCTCATCCACAACATCCACCCAAAAGCAATAGCTTTCATCATTAGAAGTGTGGTGGGATGCATTGAAGATGCTCAACCTTACCTTTATATTCCTAAATGAGATGTCCATCACCCCGGCATGGAAATTAACACAAGCTTTAGTTGCAGCCAAGAAGGGACAACCTAGAATGATTAGAATACGTCAAGTAGGGTTTTGGACGGGTTCCGTATCAAGGATTATAAAGTCCATTGGGAAATAGAATTTGTCAACTTGAATGATTACATCCTCAATGATGCCACATGGTTGCTTTATCGAGCGATCGACAAGTTACAACACTATCATGGTTGGCTTAGGTTCCCCTAGCCCTAGTTGCTTGTAAATTGAATAAGGAAGTAAGTTAATACTATCTCCCAAATCAAGGAGAGCCCTCTCGAATTCTTTGTCATCGATGATACAAGACATTATCGGGGCACCTAGATCTTTGAATTTAAGAGGGGTGTTATGTTGCAAGATGGAATTCACTTGCTCGATTTGAAGGAATTTCTTAGGAACTTGATTCCGTTATTTACGCTTTTGCGTACATAAGTCCTTTAAAAATTTAGCACATGGGGGGATTTGCCTTATAGCATCAAGGAGAGGAAGATTAATTTTTACTTGATTGAAAATCTTCATTATATCCAAAATCTCCTCTCCTTGCTTCCCAAAATGAGAAGACTCACTTAATCTTTGTGGAAATGAAACTCTAGGTTCAAATGAAGTTTCTTGATTTGGAATAGATGATAATTGGGCTTCAGTTGCCTTTCCTTTATCTTTTGATGAATTTGGATGTTTGGAAGAAACATTTGGATTTAGAATTGAATTTTAATTGATTGAGCTTGTTCTTGAAGCATATTCAAGGAAGAAGAAGAAGACTCATCAACTATGTGTATTCTTTTAGGGTTTACCACCAATTGGGTCGGCAATCTCCCATCCTCTCTTCTATTCAATGCATTTTCTAGTTGTCCCATTTGGGATTCTAGATTCTAAATGGGTTAAGAGTAGGAATGCAACAATTGAGTATTGGACTCAAGGTTGCCTAAAGTCGCCAAGACCTTGTCCTCAAATTTTAGATTTCGGGGAGGAGGTGGTGGAATGGTGTAGAAACTTGAATTTGGTTGATAGGGTCTAGGTTGGAATTAAGATGGACCTTGTTGTCCTTGAGGTGCCTAAGGTCTTTGATTTTGATAATGACCTTGGTTTCCATATTGAAAATTGGTTTATTCTCTCCAACCCAGATTATAAGAGCTTGATAAAAATTTTGGCTTAGCCTAGAATAGAATGCATTTACATGCTCTTGAGTAAATTCAGGGTATTGCGCTGCTTGAGGACAATCCCTAATATAATGAAAGGGACTAGAACAGAAGGAACACACATCATGTGTAGGAGTAAGAATGGAACTCGGAGGAGTAGGAGAAGGAGAAGGAGAAGAAGTCCCTGCCAATATAACTTGGTCTAGTTTCTTAGATAGAGCATCTATTTTCATTTTGTTTGTGTATTCCTTACACAATTCAAAGATACTCTCAGCTTTGGCATTGGAGGGAGCAAGATTTTTACCCTTCCTTTCAATTGAAGAACATCGAGATGAATTTTCACTCAAGTTCTCGAAAAGAGTCCACACCTTATCAGGACTTTTAAGAAAGAACGTACCCCCACAACTAGCATCTACCATTTACTTATGGGCTCACCTAGACCATTATAGAAACCTTGTACCAATTGCCATTTAAGAATAGCATGGTGTGGGAATGATCGTAAAAGGTCTTTCATTCTCTCCTACATTTCATGGAAGACTTCTCCATCCCATTGAGAAAACTAAATGATGGCTCTCCGTACATCACTAGTCTTTCCCATTGGAAAGTATTTCTTTAGAAACTCCCGTTGCATTTCTGCCTAGGAGTTAATAGAATGAGGTTTTAAGGAATTGAACCATTGTTTGGCTTTATCCTTAAGTGAGAAGGAAAAGAGACAAAGCCTTAGGTCATCTTCTATGAAGTATGTTCAATCGGAGGTTGAACATACTTCCAAGGGTCTTCATTAGGTAGCCCATGGAAATAATTAAGAAGACTAATGGTGGAGGATTTGATTTCAAAGTGATTTGTCGCCACATTTGGGAAACGAATACACGATGGTGATGTATAGGTAGTTGGAACATAGAAATCCCTAAGAACCTCCACACCCAATGGGGTGGTGGTCAAAGTTTTGGATTTTGCTGTGCATGTATATTATCATTATGTGCCATGTTTTCTCTCCTAGTTTCTCTAAACAATATAGGGTCCCTAGGAATGCCGTTATGTTGTTTAAGAGTTCGTTCAAGTTCAAGATCACAAGACAATAATGGTAATGATATGGATCTCCTACCATGCATATAAAAGTTACACTCCTAAATTATATGCAAAAATATAATTTAAATAATTAAGTGCAAAAAATGGATACTATACTCGCAAAGAATCCGAGCTTAAGTCCCGAAACCTTAAATGAGTGATAAATACCTAAAATGTAGCACTAAATAAGTAAGAACAAAATACTTATAATTAAAGGATTTAAAAAATGAGTTAGGTTAAAAATAAAACTAGACTCAATCTTATGATTTAGTAATTAAACCATAATCCTCCGCAACAGCACCAAAAATTGATGCGAAGACTTTGTGTTTTGGCAATCAAAGTAAATTTTATCACTCGCAATAGAACGAATCCTTAGTATGATAAGGCTCTATATAGAGGGTGTCGATCCTATAGAGACTATGTTGATTTAATAGTTATAATCAAAAATTGGTTCCAAATCAAATAGCAAATGATGATTGTTTGTTTGCTTAAGCTACTTGAATACACATAAATACATAAAAACCCCCCAATTCATTACAAAATTGACATAGTTACATGGCTAAGGTTTTGTCCAATCCTAGAGAAAGAGTTAGTTGATCATGATGGTGAGTAGGCACTCTATAAATAGAGATGATTCTATCTCCATATGGTCTTCAAGGCTTTGTCAAGACCTTCTTTGAAGCTTCCCTCTCTAGAACTTTGCTTATCTCTCTAGAACTACAAAAATCCTCTCTATTACAAAAAAAATGTTCTATATCTAACTATGAGACTAAAATTGTGTTTTTTTTTTTTTTTCCTGAATGTTTTGTTGTATTATATAACCATAACTCAAAAGAGTACAAAAACCTGAATGAGGAATCCCTCAAAACCGGCGTGAGACTGGATAAGGAAGAATCCTTTCCAATACATCAAAGAAAACTGAACAAAAATTAAAAGATTAGAGAAAGATCATGAATCTGTAGGTCCAAAAGCAAAAGACACTCTAAAAGGATGCCTTGCGCCACTTCATGTGAAGTCTTCTTAAAACCGAGATGTAATGCTGCATTTCGTTGACCCCAAATGGACCAAATCACTGTGGGGAAGAGACATTTCAACATTTTACTCCGCATAGTATTTGAACTTGTGTGATGTAGGAACCAATCCAGTAAATGTGACATAGAGAGGAAGATAGGATAGGAGATATGAATAATATCGAAAATAAAATGCCATATCTCAACCGCGAATGCGCAGTGCACGAACACGTGATCCACCGTATCGGAACCAGCATAGCATGAATGACAAATTGACGGAATCTGGATCCCTCTCCTTTGCAAGTTAACGAATGACGGGATCGCATTGTGAAGCACTAGAGCTGTGGTAAACGAAGCTCTGATTCTACACTTACTCCACACCAGATTATACCAAGGAACCCGTGGCCCAGAAACACGGCTAGCATTCCAGATTGATTGAAACGAACATGACCCATGCTTCCATTGTATGACATCTCGACCACCCCATATCCGAACTGACTGGAAATAGGCGATAATAGCCGGTGGGGCATCAGGAAGGTGCCACTGACCAGCCTCAATTATAGACGCAAGGTTTGCCTGCCTGTCAAAATCTCGACAAGACCTTCTGCCAAATTTTTGGGACATCATTAAACCATCGCACCAAGGGTCTGTTAATAGACCAATTTGAGACCCATCACCAATCTTGTAAGAGATCTGCGTGATCATAAACTCTCGAGCCTGCAGAATACTTAACCAAATTGAAGACGAAGAGGTTTTCGGAATGCAAGACCAAAAACTTCCCTTAACATATCTTTTCTTGAACCAGTCAACCCATAATTTTTCTCCATTTGTGAGAAAATCCCACACCAGCATACACTTGGCAGCAAAATCTAACTCCCCAATTTTTCGAATGCCAAATCCACCTTCTGATTTTGGAAGGGTAACTTTAGACCATTTAAGAAAATGTAATTTGTGAACTGTGTCATCATGACCCCAAATAAAAGCTTTAATCTTTCTCTCAATGTGCAGTCTACAAGACCATGGAATCTTAAAACCAAATGCCCAATAGTAGATAAAAGATAATACCACTGATTTAATCAATTCAATTCTTCCCGCTAGCGATAAATTCAGCGTATTCCAACTCGTTAATCTTGACGAAATTTTATCCAACAGAGGATTAAAATGAGATTTCTTAAGCACGGTATCATTTAAAGGCAAGCCCAAATACTGAAGAGGGAAAGTACCTCTTTTAAAAGGAAGAATTCGTTCCAAAGTTCTGGACCGCCTCACCGCCTTAGAGAAGATGATTTCACTCTTCTCTTTACTAGCGTGAAGACCTGTATCAGTGGAAAATTTACGAAGAACAGCGAGCAGTCCCTGGGCAGTAGATACATCAGCTTTCACCACCACAAAAAGGTCATCAGCATAAAAAATATGGGAAAGTTTAATACCCGTTTTCTTTGCAACTTTAGAAAGAGCTATTGAACCTTCAGCAACTGCCACATTCATCAAATTACTAAAATATTCCGTGACTAATGTAAAGAGCAAGGGGGACAGGGGACAACCCTGCCTAAGACCTCGTCCAGAATTAAAAAAACCCGCCGGCACACCATTTATAAGAAGCGAGAATTTAGGAGAAGTAATACAGGTTGTCACCCATTTTATCCACCGATCACCAAAACCATGTAGCTTCAAAACATGCAGAATAAACGTCCAGGATATTGAATCATAAGCCTTCCTTAAGTCCACCTTCACTGCCATACTAGTTGCCCCCCGCTTGTGGTTAAAACCTCTCACCATATCTGAAGCCAACATTATGTTATCATGAATACGTCGCCCTTTAATAAAAGCTGATTGTTCAGGACCAATCAACTTATGTAAACAAGTCCCCATTCTATTTGCCATGACCTTAGAGATGATCTTATATAAAGTAGAACAAAGAGAAATAGGCCGATAATCTGACATCTTTAGGCCGTGGTCCTTCTTTGGGATTAGAGTAATAAGAGTACTGTTGACTGCTTGAGGAAGAGATGCTGTGAGGAAAAAAATTTCACTGCTTGAATCACATCTTGCCCAACCACATGCCAAAATTTCTGAAAAAACCGAGGAGGAAACCCATCCGCACCAGGAGCCTTATCCGGGCTCAACGCCATGACCACCCCTTTAATTTCTACATGGTCAACTTCTCTCTCAAGACCCACTTTCTCATGCTCTTCTAACCTTCGTCTAACAGGACACAAATCTGATGAAGTAGATGGGGAGGCCTTATAAAGATTCTCATAATATTGGACCAACCATTCTTTAACCACTACAGGATCTTCAGTATAACCTCCCTCCTCATTTAATAAGGATGTGATTGCATTTCTGGAGCGCCTCTGCTTAGTTTTTTGGTGAAAAAACCGAGTGCATCTATCATTCTCTTTAGTCCATGTCACCCGTGATTTTTGAGCCCATAGCATTTCTTCAAAACCATACATATTTTCCAAGTTAAACGAAGCCTCTTTCTCGGCTTGAAGTAAACTAGGATTTAAAGGCTCTGCCAACAACTGATGTTGTATGTCACCCAGCACCTTTCGAGCGTCCAAAATTTGTTGATTAAGATGGCCCTTCTTTTTATTCCACTCCGTCATATGATTCTTAAAAATACGTAGCTTCTTGAGGAGTTGATGTATAGGATTTCCAGTAACTGTAACTCCCCAGGACTCCAGAAGCAATGTCTCCACCTCCGGCATAAAACACCACATCTTTAGGAATTTAAAAGGTTTCAGACCAGAAGAACAGTTGGAAGCCCATTTTACCACTAGTCCATAATGATCCGAAAGTGACGCCACCGACATAGAGAGTTTAGAATCTGTAAATTGGTTCAGCCACTCTGTATTTACAAGTCCCCTATCAAGTCTAGCACAGATCCTTTTGTGCAAAAATTGTTTATTTGACCAGGACCAAGCACCATTATTCACTGGCAAGTCATCTAACCCCACCTCATTTAGCACATTATTGAACTCTTCAATCAAAGCCTGAGGAACACGATTACCACCCACCTTTTCAGCGTGGTATCGAACCATATTCCAGTCCCCAACAGCCAACCATGGACCCGTGATGAGAGTCGATTGAGACTTCAAACTCTTCCAAAGCTCACGTCTCTCACTAACAGTGTTAGCTGCATATACAGCGGATATAGAACAGCACACCCCTCCAGACAAGACTTTGCAATTGACATGAACATGTTGCCCTTCCGAGTGTAAAACATCAACATTAAGGACTACAGGATTCCATCCCACCCAAATTCTACCCCCTGGATGAGCATTATAATTGGCAATCCAACTCCATCCAGGACATAGATTATGTGAAATTCTAGCAAAATTATATTCCTTTACTCGTGTTTCAATAAGAATGACCAGAACACATTTTTCAGAGGCAATCCAAAGCTTTACCTCTCTCTGCATATGAGGCCGATTTAGACCCCGAACATTCCAGCACCCTATCATTGAGAATTGGAAGATGGAATAGCTCCACCAGCAAGTTTACTTCTAGTAACCCGCAACACCGGTTCTGTACCCTCCTTCTTTTTCTTTTTTCCTTTATCCACCAATTTAGAGTCCACTCCAATAGGCTGAGGAGAAACCCGAGTCGTAGGAGAATCCCCACCACTTAAAGACTCAACCTCCTGCATCACAGCAGTATTCCTAGAGGAACCACCATGCTGCTTAGCTACAGCAGTACCGCCATTGAAACCAGATTTTTGAACTCCTCTGGATGGTAGAGATCCTGGAGTCGTAACCAGAGTAGGAGCTGAACCAACAAATTCTCTAGCCCGTTGAAGCACATCTTGAACAGGTGATGAAGACATATTAGCAGCCTGTGGATATTCAACAGATTCTGCAGGCCTCTGAACCACATCCTGCCCAATTACATGTGAAGAGGAAGAACTATCGCTCATTGGGATAACCTTCTGTCCAGTAGGCATAGATATCTCAGCATCCAGGTTCGGAACAGGTAACCCACCTTCATCTACATTAGCCAAAACTGCAAAAGAATTCTTTGCATGCTTTGCATCACCCGGCCCTTGCCCCTGAGTTTTCTCTTCATTCTGCTGTTGAGGACGGAGCCGTCTATTAGCCTTAACAACCCATTTCCCGACCCCGTTCTTTGTTGGTTTTTGCAAATATTTCTGTGGACATTTATCAACCAAGTGGTCTACACGTTTACAATATGAGCAGACCTGAGGTTTCCATTCATACTGAAAATAAATTGTGCAATCAATCCCATGGAAATCCACCACCATCGTTTCAGGTAAGTCTTCATGGACATCAACTTCCACCATGACTCTAACATACTGTCCTCTGTCTCTAGAACCGGAGGGATCATCCATATAAATAGGCTTAGAAAATTGGGAACATACCTTCGATATCACCGTAGAATTCCTGCAATGGATAGGTAAATCAAAAATCCGCAACCATATAGGAACCGACCCAAGGATTTCTTTCTCAAGATTTACATTTGTACTCCACTTCTTCAAGATGATCGGGCGTCCCTCAAAAGTGTGAACTCGCCTTAAGATCTTTTGCATATCTGCCTCCCTGTCGAAGCGAACCAAAAAGAAACCCTCTTTCAAATATACAAGAGTAATATCTGAGCTCCATCTGCGTTCAATGAAAGTTTTGAAAAAGGGATAATAAGGCTTCTTTCCCATGACATATCCAATCACGGAATGTTGCCAATAATCGATTTCATCAGTGACATCCTCTAACTGAATACTAACTTTCGTTGCACGTAAACCTTCATGATACTGTAAATTCTGAAAAGAAGAATCCGTGACAGTTGTCTATTGCAGGCATTGGCGATGCATCATAAATAGCATTACGATGTATCTTGATTACAAATACGATGCATCATAATTCCTTGTATTTGAAACTTGATTTCTTCTAGAATTGTAGCTTTGACTTTCACAGGTACTCTACTAAACCTCATTGTAAGCCTTCAATCAAATGGTCATAAGCTTGGAATGCATTTTTGAGATAATAGAGGAGTCGAATTAAGCTAGTTTTCATAATAGAACTTGAAATCATGAAGAACATGAAAACACATAAAAATTATACAATATGTGCAACTATGAGATCAAAATACATAAGTAAAGGTGTGAGAATGCATAGCATTCAACGCTTATCACACCCCCAAAGTTAGAAATTGCTAGTCCCATAGCAATACAAGAGGATTTAATTTAAAACAACTATCCTACTTCCACTTTTATGGGAAGTGCGGTTGCATTTAGCGAATACAACAAGCCTTTTAAACCCCTAGACACGTCTAGTGGATGAGTGAAGTCTTATTGGGTTTAACTTGCTTGTTAAACTCACAAAAATATGCAAAAATGGTTGATTAGCTCAATCATCAACTAGTAAAGGATGATTACCTAATTTTCATTCAAGCGACGAATACAATAAGTATTAGGGAACTAAATGAACATCAAAATCAAAATGCTTTTGAAACAACGAATTAGACAACAGTCCCTACATAATGCTCAACTTGATACAAATACAAGTGCTAACCCTAAAATCCTCTTAAAAAAAGTGAACGTACATCATAATGCGCAATTTATTGTTGCAATTTGAGAATAAATACAATGCCCGTCTTTAAAAGAACGTCTTCTTGAAAAAGATTGCAAAAGCATACTATTGAAACATAAAAAAATTTCAAAAGCTTATTTATAGGTGGTCTTGCAATGTCTAAGTCCATTAAGCTTTCTAGTAAACTCATATAGCGAGCTTTAGGCCAATGACTCCCAAACTGAACGGTTTTAGGGTATTAGGTGAAGAAACACCCAAAAGGACTTAATAACTCGAGCTTACTAGGCTATGAACTCAAACGGGCCATTTATCGTATTATTGCTCAATCTTGCACACTTTTTGATGTACCTAGAGGGGGAGGAGTTGAATAGGTTCATCGATTTTTCTTCTTAATAATCCAAGGTTGGCTATAAAAGCCAATCACATATTCTGACACAATAGTTTATAGAGAAAAACTCCAGGGTGGGGTAAAAAACCTCTTGGCCCTCAGGACTGAACTGAGCTCCACTGTATCTAAAAGGGTAGTACAGTAATTCTTCAATCACTCTTTCACTCACCCAACTCAGCACATAATCACTCCAACTCTCAATCCAGATCACATCCTCCCTAGGCTTGAACCACTCTCACCAATCCTCACAATAGTTTTTCAGCTTTCAACCTAGCCCAGGCTTCCCAAAGCCCAAGCTATCTCCTATAATTCTCACCACAATCACTCACACTCCCCCTGTCCAAAGTATCCCTATACTTGGACTATATATAGTGAATGTGGAGTTAGTTCAATGTAGCAAACAATAACTCTTCAAGCTTTAATTTGTCAGTCTTTAAGGTCCAGCTTGATAACGACACAGCCTCTTGAATTCTTTGTACACAATGAGGCTTGAATTTCTTCAAAGATAGTCTTCAGTGTGAATCACACAATGATGCTTAAAATTCTTCAAAAATAGGCTTCAATAACTACACCCTTGAGTGTAGTTTCAATGGACTTGTAGTAGAACTGATGGTCCAGAAAGCCTATGAGAATGTTTGCCCAAGTTTTAATGTCAAAAGGATCTATAAGGGCATTAATGTCATTTGTCTTTGAATATATTTGATGGATTTAATTTCAAATTTTAATTAAATTAATTATCTTGTGTTATTATTTTGCACTAATCAAATTGCAGGGGGAATATTTTTTTAAGAAAAAATTGTAAATTAGTGCAGGGGAGATTTGGGAATTTGTCATTAGGATTTCATGTTTTATTAATTAAAAAAAAAAGAGAAATGTTGCTAATGGGGTGCCACTATTCATTTGCATAGTAGATACATATATGTGAGTTTTTTTTTAGTTAAAGCGAAAAAAAAGGAGTGGTAGTTTTGTAAATAAAAAAAGTGATATATTTACACCACTTTTCGGATGACTATTAAAAGGCACAAATATGTTTAAGATAAAGTGATAGCATTCCATATACATATCTATATAACATTTCAGCATTGACTTTGAATTTCCCCCCAAAATAAATTTATCATCTAAGGGTCACAAATGCTTAAAAAATTCATCCAACGGTGCAAAATATATATCCCTATCTACGGTCTAAAAATAACCCACTAACAATATATCCCTATCAATGGCCCTGATTAATCCAACCCACTAACCTATATTTTTATTCTTTTCTCTCTCCAGCAGATCCACTCTATCTCTATCTCTATCTCTATCTCTATCTCTATCTCTCATCTATCTCTCACATCTCTCTATCTCTATCTCTATCTCCTATATGTATGAGTATCAAACTGGAGCGACGACGGCGGAGCGACGACTTTCACGCTGGAGCGATGACGGCGGCACTGTCGACCGTTGGAAGGTCATGGACGATGCCATTAGAGGGGTAGGCCGCTGGGATCTACCACGGACGATGACGGCGAGAGATCTGTGGAGTGAACGGTTGCGATCTGCCACGGACGATGACAGCGGCGGTGCTGTCGCGGTCGCTGGACCGCGCAGTCACAGCGATTGGACTACTGGAGGGGTGGGTCGCTAGAGAGATCCGTGGGGCGGCGCTGTCACGGCCGTTGAACAGTTTGGAAGAAAAAGCCGTTCGGCGTTGTTCTTGAAGCTCTGGACACACCGATTCTACGATGACGGCGGCGCTATCACGTCGATCTAGATCTCTTGTTGTAAAGGTGAGTCTCAATTGTTGTCATAATTTGTTGTGAGGTTCATTGTAAGGGTTCATCCCTTTCTTCCCCACATCGCTTGCTTCTCTGATTTTGGGTTGTGTGCGTATAATTTGGTGTGTGCCGTAGGGATGGGTTATATGTTGTATGGATTCATTCTTGCTGGTTGCGTAGCTTGGTTGTGTATATTATTTGGATTCATTCTTGCTGGTTGCTTAGCTTGGTTGTGTATATTATTTATTTTATTTATTATTTTATTTATTATTTATATATTATATCTGGTTACTCTCATAGATTAGTTGGTTGTTGGTTGTGTATATTTTATCTGGTTAGTTAGTTGTAATCTGGTTTGTTGGTTGTTGGTTGTGTATGGAGTTAATCTGGTTAATCTGGTTACATATTATTAGCTGGCAAGCAAAAGTAAAAAAAGAGAGGGAAAAATTGTGGGATAGTGTGGGCTGGAAGCACGAGTGAGAAAAGGGAGGGAAAAAAAATATGTATAATAATATTTGTATAAATAGATATATTTGTCCAACTGTAACTCTGCATTCCTTCTCTCTCACACTATCCCCTTCTTTTGCTCTTTTGCTCTGTGTCACGCATCCTCTTCTTTTTTTCTCTCACTCTCTTTTTTTTCTCTCTCTCGCACGCGAGCTCCTCCTTCCGACACACACCACATCAGGTCAGCGCCGTGGCTATAAGATCCCCTGCCGCTGCAACTCCCGAGCCTCCACCATCCCTCCAGCACACACCAGCTCCGGTGACCACTACGCCCACTCGATCTCCTCCCACTGCAACTACAGTGTCCCCACCGACTGTCATTTTTCAACCAAGGTATGGTTATAGCTGGACGTTATTTGATAGTATGTTATTTTTATTTTTACCTAATTAAAATTTTAGACGTGATAGATGAATTATCTTTTTGATGTGTTCAAGAAAAACCAAGATAGATGAATTATCGGTTGTGGGTTATGGTGTTGAAGGTGCGGTGATGGTTGGTTAAGGCATGATAAAGGTGGTGTAGGTGAGGTTGTGTGTTGGTCCACGACTGTTGGTGGAGAGCTGAGGTCACGGTTGTTGGTGGAGAGGTGAGGGATGCGATGGTGAAATGGGTCTGTCATGCAATATGTGTTGATACATGGTTGGTAGTTGTTTTTGGCTTGCATGGAGGTGGTGGGTCATCGATTTTGTTTGGCAGTGGGTTTGCTTGGTGTTGGTGGATAGAATGGAGGAAATGGGTGGATATTTCCCTTCAACTATTCATTCCAAATTATATTGAAAATCTGTTCCATCATTTGTTTGAAAATATTTTCCTATATTTCATCATTTTGGTGCATCTTTGCTTGGAGCATGCCCTCAAAATGGGTTATGAGGTTCATTCTCTGCCTGAGTCAAAAACTTTTCTTGCTTCTTAATTGATCCACTGGTTTAGCATTAGAAGGATTGTTGATCAATTACCTGTTTTCTTTGTAACTTGGTGCTTTCCTTTTTGAGTTCCACTATTTAAGGTTTTATCTCAAGTTTTCAATTTTCTTGATAGAACAATATTAATTGCTCAAATGTATATGTTATTTTTAGTAGGTTTATGTTAATCAGGTCCTAAAACACAAAAATAACTAAATTCATGTGTAACCCATGTGTGGAATTAGATTTCTTCTGAAATTGGAAATCAAAATAAAAAATAAAATAAAAGCATTTGGAATAAAATCTCATCTATGTATTTGGAATAGATTGGAATTTGAGATTCTTAATAGAGGTAGAGTTGTTTAATTAAAAATTTAATATTCTTTTGTAATTGTTAAATATCATTAAATGTGTTTTTATGAGATTTCAAAATAATATTTTTTGTCATTTGAAATTAATCCAATCCATTTGGAAAATGATGTCAAATTCCATATCTTCATTCCTTTTTTGTTAAAAAAAATAATAGAATTTCCAAATAGCCAATCGAATTGTGTACTTGAATTCAAGAAATTTAATCATTCATGCATTAAAAGAGTTCAACAAAAATGTTAAATTTGTGCATTTATTTGTTTCCATGTTTGTAAACTAATTACTCTATCATAAATAAGAAAATAATATTGCACCTAAGGTTGAAATCTAATGGTATCTCTTCTACCTCTCCAAGTGGAAAGTGAGAGTTCAAGTTCCCATGTATTGAATTTTTTGTCAAGGAAAAAAAAACAATATTTTTCACAAAAATTTTAAGAGGCTGACCTTATTTCATCATTAACTAAGCTATATGGATTGAAAAAAAGTATATTATATTAAGGTCCCACTAATTTTGTACTAATTTAAAATGTTTAAATTTTTTTTTTTTTAAAATAAATTTTCTAAAAGCTAAAATTAGAATCCACTCATCAAGGAAACCAACTCTTTGTAATGAGATTAAATTTGATGAATCCTAACCTATTGTTAATTTTATTTTTAGAATTTGTGCTCTTTTGATGTGTAAAAGTGAATACAAGAAATTAGTAAATTTCAATAGTGTTCATGAACTGCTTATAAAGGGTTAAAGGCATGGAAAAGATTTCTGTTGATTAGGCTTTTGGGCCGTAACCCCTTTATAGTAATTTGAGAGACAAAGAAAGAAGGAATTTTGCTTCATCCTTTCAATTATCAAAAACTCACCTATACTATTGTAGCTTATTTTCGGAGCTTAATGAAAATATAAGTACATCTGTCGAGCAGCGTACTAACATGCCTTATTTTTTTACTTGCAAAAAAAAAAAATATTCAATTAAAGAGTCTTGATGTTTGATTGTCTTAATTATTTGTATAAATTGATGTAAATAGAATATTATAAATGTTAAACTCACCGGACAATAGCGAAAAGACTTTGGATGTTTAAATGAATATTTTAAATGGATGTGAAAATATGAAAATAATGTTATAATAGTTCTGACAAAACATGACACGAATAGAAGGAAAGAAGGATCCTTTTTATTTATATTTGGTAATTAATTACATTTGGAATGACATAGTTTCATGGGATTGGGCTCAATGTTATGTGAAAAATATAAAACCATGCAAATGTCTATTTTTTACCAATAGATTTTAATTAATCATCTATTTATGTCTATTTTTGACCAATAGATTTTAATTAATCATCTAATTTTTTTTCTTTGGTTACGAATGGTGCTTTTAACTTTAATTTGCTTTCTCTGTCTCTTTTTATTTTTATTTAATGAATTTTAATTAATCATCTATTATAATCTGAATAGTAACAATGTCAAAATTAAGTTTATTTCTCCATTTATTAAACTAACCTTATTCATTGGACATTCTTTTTCCTCTCCATTTAGTAGTGGTACACCAGTGGATAATTTCACCATATTTGGCAATGTAAGTTAGTTTTTTTATAAAATTTTATAGATTCCTTTTAGACTTAGCATTTTCTATGTCTGATTTTTAAAATTTTTTCTATATCAGGTGAATCATGATGTCGAGTGCACAGTAAGAATTTTATTTATTTATTTATTTTTTAACATCTATATCTCATCTTATTTTTAAGAATTCATTGGATTTAATATATAGGTTAATTTCTTGAAAAAAAGAAATTATTCTATTGTTATTCATGATGAACGTGAGCTCAATATCATTAGAGCTGCAAAGGTGAGTCCACTCATTACATTTCTTTATTTGTTATAATTTTAATTAACTTTTTTTTTCATACTCAGTTTTTTAATAATTTTTAGGTGGCCAGGAAACATTCAGAGGCTTGCACTTCGCGCAAGGGAAAGGAAAAAGTGGGGGTGTGTTTTTTATCATTAATTTTGTTTTATTTACTATACACATGTAAATATTATTTTATTTTATTTTATTTTATGCATTTTTAACAATTACCATCTTTTAGAGACCTTTTGCTTATGTTATATTCAGTTTATGTAATTATCATATTGTCACTTTTTAAAAATATTTAGTAAAGAATGCTAAAACCAACGTTTACAATTATTTTAACAATTAATTGACATCTTATAGGAACCTATTCCTAATGTCTCAAAAGTCGCGTTTGCACATTCTATGGTACCATCTTTTGGAACTACCATATCAACACCTTATCAGTTGCTTTCTATTATTCCTCTACAAAGAACTCCGATAACATTGGTAAATGTGACATCTAATATGCAAGCATCACCTCAATTAGAAGTGTCTTTTGATCTTTCTCCTAGAAATCTTAGTCAAGTGTTTCTTACTACTAATCTAAATTAGCAAATTTTGGAACATGCTCCTCCATCAAAAGCTGCAATTGCCCAACGTTTACGACAGGAGAGAGAGAGAGAAATGAACGCCCTCTAGTACAACCAAGATTTTTTCCTGGTTTGCCTCGGCGTGGGCATCGGCCTCGGCGTATCTTCTTAGACCAGGAATTAAATGGATCAAATATCATTCAAAATGATCATCTGAGTGATGAATTAGAAAACACATGTGCCAATGCAACAGTCAATGTTTGGTCTAAACATAATATTGGTCGGCATTCTTTGGCTAACATGAATGTAGCATGTCCTTATTGTAAAGCCTTACACTGGATGGATGAAAAATTAAAAAACTCATCTCGCAGGCATCCTCTTTTTGGAACATGTTGTCTGCAAGGAAAGATTCAATTACCGGCCCTACTTACACCCCCTCCAGAACTTGCATCATTATACAACGGTGATGATGATAAATCAAAATCATTTCGTCGTTATACTCGGGAATATAATGCAGCTAATGCATTTACAAGTCTGGGTGTTCAAATAGATGACAGAGTTCTTAGTGGCAGGGGTCCAACATCATTCACCATTTATGGAGAACTGTGACATCGTATAGGGACGCTTTTACCCTAATCAGGATAGGAAGCAAGTTCTGCTCAGTTGTACATTTATGACCCTGAAGTGGCTTTAGACATTCGTAGTCGTAAAAATTCGCATCTGAGGAGGGATATTCTCGAAGATATTCAAAAAAAATTGTTGCAGTATAACGAATTTTCCAAAAAATTCCGTCAAGCATTTGCAATACTAGAGCAATTGAATTCAGCAGTAAAAATATACCGGCCTATCTTCATTACTCTCCATCTTCAACAGCAGATCGACGAAGGTATAATCTGCCGACAGCAAATGAGGTTGTAGTTATATTGCCAGGAGATGGAACTCAAGTCAATGGAATGAGAGATATTGTTGTGCGCTTGAGAGGAAATAATGAATTGATGCGAATTAGTGAATGTCACCCTGCTTATTTGCCTTTGCATTATGTTTTGTTGTTTCCTTACAGTGAGCTTGGATGGGAACCTGAGTTAAAATAGTAGAACATCCTAGATGGGAGACATACAACTCATAGACTTACCCAGTTACAGTTCTATGCTTATCGTTTGTTTGAACGTTCTTCTGAGTACTCAACCATTTTAAGAGGCGAAAAATTATTTCAGGAGTTCATTGTAGATGCTTGGGCCGCTACTGAGCAAAAACGACTAACATACTATAAGTTAAAGCAGCCTAAACTCCGTCGGGAACTCTACCAGGGTCTGACAGATATTTCTGTAGATGGATTTGAACCACATCAAGTTGGGCAACAAATAGTTTTGCCTTCTTCATTCAGGGGTAGTCCAAGACATATGTTTGAGATCTTTCAAGATTCAATGGCAATTACTCGGTACAATCAACATCCAGATATCTTCCTTACAATGACTGCAAATCCTAAATGGCATGAAATTACTTCAGCTTTATTACCACATCAACAGGCCACTGATCGTCCTAATTTAGTTGCCCGTGTTTTTGAATTGAAGCGACACGCTCTAATGATGGAGTTAGATAATAAGAAGGTGTTTGGCAAAAAAGTGGGTCATGTCTTCACAATTGAATTTCAAAAACGGGGGTTGCCGCACATGCATTTACTTATATTCCTTAAAGGTTGAAGCAAAATTCGAACATCTGCTCAAGTGGATAAAATTGTGTCATCTGAATTTCCAGATCCAAATGAAGATCCCACACTTTTTGAAACTATCAAGAGTTCTATGGTTCATGGACTGTGTGGTACTCGAAATCCACACGTATCGTGTATGGAAAATGGTAAATGCACTAAGAGGTACCCTAGACAGTTTTCAGAAGAAACAAGTATGGACCAAGATGGTTACCCACTATATCAACGACGCAATGATGGTCGCGTTTATTCTGTGAGGAGACATGATGTTGATAATAGAGATGTTATGCCATAAAATCCGTATTTGTCCAGAATGTTCAACTGTCATATCAATGTGGAAGTTTGTGCTGGATTGAGATGTGTAAAATATATTCACAAGTATATTTACAAGGGTCATGATTGCACAACAATGATTTTGGGCGGCGTAGATGAGATTCAGCAATACCTTGATGCAAGGTACATTGGGCCGACAGAAACTACTTGGCGAATATTTGGCAATCTGATGCACGAGGAACTTTCAAATGTTGTGAGATTACAACTTCATTTACCTGGCAAACATCAAGTTGTTTACAATGAAGCTAATTCAATGCATAAGATCATGGAATGGGCTAAGGCTAAAGTGTCAACTCTTACTAGTTTTTTTGCATGCTGTACTACCAATGCAGATGCCCACGCATTTACTTATCAAGAATTTTTCCAACATTATGTATGGCACATTCAAGAAAAGAAATGGACAAAAAGACAGAGGGGATTTGCAATTGGTAGAATGTACTTTGCTAACCCCAATGAAGGTGAGAGATTTTACTTGCGTTTGCTACTTACTGTTGTTAAAGGACCGCGATCCTTTGAATGTTTAAAGATCGTCAACAATATATTGCACGAAACATTCAAATCTACATGTGTTGAAAGGAGACTTCTGGAAGACGATGAAGAATGGGTGCAATGCCTTAATGAAGCAGCAACCATAAAAAATGGACGTTAGTTGAGAAGTTTGTTCTGTGTTATTTTGACACACTGCTCCCCACTACAACCACATGTGTTATGGAATAAATTTTCAATGCATATGTGTGATGATTTTGCTTGCATAATTTCTAAAGACTTTGCGATTCCCAATCCAATTGAGTCTCAAATCACGGATTATGGTTTGTATCTTCTGAATCAACTACTAAAGGAATCTACACTACAAGAAAATAGACTTTTTACCGCAGGCAAAAAGGTCTTTTACCACGGTTTTCGCCCGTAGTGGTATCCGGTGTCGTAATTGCTGATAGACTTTCTACCACGGGCTAAGCCCGTGGTAGAAAGTCAATTTCTACCACGGGCGTAGCCCGTGGTAGAAAGTTCAGTATTCTACCACGGGCTTAGCCCGTGGTAGAAGATCTGGCCATTGAAATTTTTCTACCACGCGCTCAGCCCGTGGTAGAAAGTAGGTATTCTACCACGAAAATAGCCCGTGGTAGAAGATATTTTTGATAGGGGGTTCAATTTTTTTTACCACGGTCTAAGCCCGTTGTAGAAAGTAGGTATTCTACCACGGCTTAAGCCGGTGGTAGAAGATCTTTTTTTCAAATGTTTCTACCACGGGCTAAGCCCGTGGTAGAAAGTAGGTATTCTACGACGGCTTGAGCCCGTGGTAGAAGATCTTTTTTCAAATGTTTCTACCACGGGCTAAGCTCGTGGTAGAAAGTTTCAATATTTTTTAAAAAAAAATTAATGCCTACATATACAAAAACCTGCCCAACAAACATCACTACACTCATATTCTGGCAATACACAACAAAACTCCACCCAAATCCATGCATATTCACACCGAGCTTTACAAAACCAAATAGTACAAAATAATTAAATGTCACTTTACCATATTGTCCACAACACAATACAACAATGCGTTGGATATTCCACCAATATACAACACCTAAGCCTCACAAATTAAGAATATGATGCTATATATATACATAAGAGTTAAAAGGCATTAAAAAAGGTAAATTTGCATCTAAATATTAATCCAACCAATCACAAACAAATAATTTCCAAACTTCTTTCGTATTAAAGAGTTCGGAGTATAAAGTTCTAATCATTGTTAACATGCCTATTCAATAACTTTCCCATCAACCAAAACATTAAGATGTATCAAAACTACATTAAAAAAGAACTAAACACTTTGCTTACACATAACACAACTATACCAAAAAAGCTGACATAGTGTCCAAAAGTCATTCACTGTCCTTCACTGTCCAAAATATTTGTTTAGTCTTCAAAAAAGAGTCATATGTCCAGAACTTGGCTGAAATGCAAAAACCTGCATTATTAAATATTCTCCATCATAACCAACACTTAATGTAATAACATTATTAAATTTTTTAAAAGTTTGGCGCTCTCAAAATGATCTTGAGTTCTATCTCCCGAAGCTGAGTTTACTTGGAGGGAGATTTCTGCTATTCAACTTCATCATTATACAAGGAAAAAAATTATAATGGATTGAACAAGAAAAACTAAATATTGTAAAGGAAATATATACCATGCCTTTGATATTCTCTACTTCTTCCATTATACCTCTAAAGTTCAAGCTAGTCCAGTCCTGCAACAAGGATAAACAATTATACACAAGAGACATAGTACCTATATATACACATGGCCAACTAAATAATGACATGGATGAAAAATTCATGATTTTAGGAAAATTAATTACTCGCATATTTTGACGAACTTGATAGGCCATGCAATAGTAAGTCCTATAACATCTTTCAAAACACAGTATGGAGACTGAGCCCTATACAACGGCACATTTTCTTGATTGACATCAGTGATCCACACATTCCAACATTCGGAACCAAGAGGAGCTTCACCTATGAGAGCATTAGGATCGGTTGAGTCAACTTCACCCTTAGCGACAACTAATCCTGTCCCATTATAATGCAATAATTCACAAATGGACCCGACAACATTTTCAGTAGGTGAGACTTGACGTGGAGCATTCTGTGCCTACCACAATAATGAAAAAAAAGAAAACAATAAACAATGCTTTTTTGATTAACATTAGCGTCGTAATGTGTGTGTGTGTGTGAGACAAAGAGATTTCATCAAATTAATAGAGATATTTTTTACCCAAGTCGATTGAAGCAGTCCCATTTGTTGTAACACATTTTGCAATTTCTCTTGCATTTGTTGGTTAACTTGTTCTTGCATTTGCAATTTTTGTTGCAAGTCTTCAATTGTCCTCTCATATTTTCGAGAAGTGTCATTTTGGGCATTCATTTTTCTTAGGGTTACCCCAAATCCAAGACCTCTCACTCTTCCTCTATGTTCAGGACCTAATACATGTGTGAGTGCATCATCATGAATTCTAGAACTCTGAGTGGTCTGGGTATATTCTCGCATTTGTTCCTGAAACAATAATATATGTAAAACACATGTCTTAGTATAATAACTATATGTAATGATCAACTACTAAAACTAAAAATGAATCATTTGTTACCACTGCATTCTTGACCGTTTCATTTATAAAATTTCCATCCTTTCTTGTATGGCCTTTGATCCACACATCTACTCTTGAAATGGAATCAGGTGTGTCTGAATTTTTTTTCTTCATAAGAACATAAAGAAATAAAAAAATAATACTTAATTAATGAAACCAAAAAATAGAAGCAACAAGCTCTATTTCAGGATTACTGCTAACCATAATACCTGGGTGCAGCTATCATGCTGTTTATCTGCCAAATGCCTCATACATAAGATTGTTCATTTTGCAATAAGAGTACATAAAAACTAGTTAATGTATCTGATTAATCTCACTTTATTAGTGCCCTATGTTGGTAGTTGGTCCTGCTCTTTTGCATGTCTACATAAGATTGATTATGATACAAAATTTTGAATGCCTAAGGAGGTGGTTACTATGCCCTTGCAAATCCAAGATTCAATAAGCAAAGACAAATAGTTTGGTTTTCAGAGCTTGAAAGTCTTTTTTGGCGACTATATATTACTAAAAATGGTTACTAGTGGAATGCATGCTAGGCTTTGACTATTGCTGTCATCTCAAAATTTAATATTTTACGAAGTGCCTAATGTTCGGTGGCTAATGTTCTGCTTGGATACATATATCTGCCACAAAAAATGCATCGCAAGTATTTAGCTAATAACAACAATAGTAATATAGTGTCCCATCTCCCGTGGTAGAAGATATTTTTGATAGGGGGTTCAATTTTTTTTACCACGGTCTAAGCCCGTTGTAGAAAGTAGGTATTCTACCACGGCTTAAGCCGGTGGTAGAAGATCTTTTTTTCAAATGTTTCTACCACGGGCTAAGCCCGTGGTAGAAAGTAGGTATTCTACGACGGCTTGAGCCCGTGGTAGAAGATCTTTTTTCAAATGTTTCTACCACGGGCTAAGCCCGTGGTAGAAAGTTTCAATATTTTTAAAAAAAAAATTAATGCCTACATATACAAAAACCTGCCCAACAAACATCACTACACTCATATTCTGGCAATACACAACAAAACTCCACCCAAATCCATGCATATTCACACCGAGCTTTACAAAACCAAATAGTACAAAATAATTAAATGTCACTTTACCATATTGTCCACAACACAATACAACAATGCGTTGGATATTCCACCAATATACAACACCTAAGCCTCACAAATTAAGAATATGATGCTATATATATACATAAGAGTTAAAAGGCATTAAAAAAGGTAAATTTGCATCTAAATATTAATCCAACCAATCACAAACAAATAATTTCCAAACTTCTTTCGTATTAAAGAGTTCGGAGTATAAAGTTCTAATCATTGTTAACATGCCTATTCAATAACTTTCCCATCAACCAAAACATTAAGATGTATCAAAACTACATTAAAAAAGAACTAAACACTTTGCTTACACATAACACAACTATACCAAAAAAGCTGACATAGTGTCCAAAAGTCATTCAATGTCCTTCACTGTCCAAAATATTTGTTTAGTCTTCAAAAAAGAGTCATATGTCCAGAACTTGGCTGAAATGTAAAAACCTGCATTATTAAATATTATCTAGCATAACCAACACGTAATGCCATAAGCTGGGATTGGAATGAAATGTCAATTTCATGTCAATCCAGCCATTCAAATCTGGACTGTATGATGTCAACAAATACATTTCTTATTTTCTGGTTGATTATTAGAAAAAATAGGATAAAAATGGGATTCATTGTGTTATCATGTTTCTATTAAAGATTTGTTTTTTTACTTGATTATATTTAGGATGAGCTAGAGGCTACATACAATTTCTTAAATTAGGTAATATATTAACCAAGGTTCTCCAAAAGGATTCTAGATTGGACTGACAGGTGCTCCTTTAGCCCAAATCAGAATTTTAAATTCTTAGAATAGGTTAAAAAAAATTGAATTAGAGTACATTTTTTACATATTAAAAACTAAAAAATCGTAAAATGCTTAAGAAGTTGGAAACACTCATTATCCTCTACTAAACAATGAAACATGGAACAAAATTTTTGATGCCCAAACTATCTGCCACATTCCAAATGATATTCCTAGCAGTTTGAAGAAAGTTAACAGAGACATTATTATGAAACTACTGATTCCTGTTCAACCATAAATGCCATATAGTAAATATGACTACAAGTTTCAACAATTAGCTGGGATTGGTTTTGGGCTTCAAATAGCAAACAAACCACTCCACCAGCTGATCAAAGTTATTGACACAACCCCAATCCCAAATGAACAGATCCAACAGCCATCTCTATATGACTTGAGCATGACCACAACTAAAGAAAAGATGGTATCTCGAGTCTAAGTTCAACCAACAACTATGACAGATAGGCACAACACAAATGCCCCTCAGCTGCAAATTAAATAGGGAGGGCAATTTGTCTTGAATAGTCAGACATGTGGTCACACTGGCTGCTGGTTTTCCACCATTCCAGACTTGCACCATGCATCCATTTTATTCTATCAAAACCATGTATAATAGGCACAGAAGAATTTGATTCCATGTCTATAAAACTTCCTCAGCTAAGAACTCAGGTTTAGACCAACAACCATTTTGAAGAACTGAACTTATGGTAGCTCCTTCAGGCAAATAAAACAATCTAGCAATTCTATGAGCATACCAAAGAATTCCCATTCCACCAAGGGTCCAGGAAAAACTTCAAAGATTGATCATCCCCAATCTGAAATTTAACATTTGTTGCCATGAATTTTCTAACCTCTACCAATTTTTCCAAAAGGAGGAGGTATCGTGTATAGAAGTATATAACCAAAAGATATGCTTTTGAGATGCACATATTTAACTACTGCCTAATGTAACTAAAAAGTCATTACTGGGAGGGGTATACTGGTACAAACTTCACTTTTTGCACTATTTACATCAAGTGGCTCCCATACTTGAACCTATGTTCTTAAGTTTGTGTGTGTGTCTATATATATATATATATAGACACACACATATATATTGTTCCTAGCATGTATTTTCTCTTTGTAACTAAGACCACTTCATACCAAAAACACTCAGGAGCACATAGCCTAAATCCTTATGCTGCAGTACAGTAACTATAGCTAACTAAATCATATACTTTCAATAACAAAAATCATTAAATTTGATAAAAATCACAACTACTCTGCTCTAAAGCATGATCAATAATCCTTCTACCTATTTTGCATGTTTAATTCATCACATTCAATCTATAAAACAGATATATATAGTAATCCATATATATAACAACATGACAAAAAATAAAATAAAAAAGGAGAGAGAACGGACAGAATCAAATCAACATCAAGGGGCAAAATCAAATATAGACCATGTCATCATCAACATTAATAGGCGTACGACACTTCTTGTTTGTACTGATATTCAAAAAATTCTCCTCAACATGTTTGTGTTTTCACTACATTGCTCGAGTGTTCATTACTCATTTTGGGCATGATATTTTTAAATGACAATTAGTCATCCTCCAGGTTCTCCATATATATATATATGGTCAATGGCATCCTTTGATTTCATAGGAAGTCCATCATGTTCATCATTCTTAGCATGCATATCTAGAACCATTGTTTTAAAGGCATTTGTTGCATACTAGGAAAACATTTTCCAGTATGTTAGATAATTTGTTACTTTTCTCATTTTTTTTTTTTTACAATTTGTTAATGGAATTTATTTAACTTACATATTTTAATTTTTTATTGTATTTGAAATTTTAATTAATGAAATTTTTTTTGTAGTGACTTTTAGTTGGATAGATCCTGCCGGTGAACTTGTCATGGGCTTCAGAAGGCATCAAACTCTGTTGAGATTTAGGTCAAGTGTTCATAGGCTAATATATTTTCTCAATTATTTAGGACCCACCAGTTTTTGGGAAGAGGACTATATTCAGAGCTGAACCATCTGGGTAAGTGTCTTTATGATTTATTTTGTTTCAATTGTCATAAAAATTTGTAAAAATATTTTGGCAGCATGTTGTTTATACATGATTATTCTGCTTCTAGTTCTAAATTTATAGACTGCAACATTGGCGCTAAGTCCTACTAAGGAAACTATATCCAGAATTTCAAATGGCAGAAACACAATGTGATGCAGCAGAATCTCTCCTTCATAAGATTGTTGAGCTTCAGGGCATGCACTTGTGCCCCAGCGTGCGCATGCTGTCTCTCATTCTTTTGTGTAATTATTTTTTTCTCATCCCTTTTTTCTTCCATCATGTAAGATGGTTAAAGCCTTGGGGCATGCTCTTATGGAGAACATAATGGATGGTACAAAGAACTTGTGGCTCTAGACTCATGCCTTTTTATTTCCCACTCTTTCTTCTTCTTCTTCTTCCTTTTTTTTTTTTGGGTGGGGAGACCATTGATGCTCACTCTCTTAGTGGACTCATGCTCTTCTCATCCTTTTATTCCCTGGCTTTGATGTACATGATGAATGAATTGCCCCAAACTGGCCTCCCTTACCTCTTGTGATAAATGTATTTAAATACAAGAGGTGCCACTCTCTCAGTTCAGTTTCACTTCAGTATCCTCATTTTTTCCCTCCCCACCAAAAAGAAAAAAAGGTTTTAATATTATTGTTAGGTGGATTGTATCCATTCAAGGCTAAATCTATAGAGGATTAATTATTATGTAGGGAAAAGGAACAATGGGCTCAGTGTGATAGTTGCTCCAAGTGGCGAAAGTTGCCCTTGGATGTTCTTCTCCCTCCAAAGTGGACTTGTTCAGACAATATTTGGGATTTAAGCAGGTCTGTAACATTTTTTTATCTTTTCCCTTCTTTTATTCTGGCAAATACAAGGGGGGGGGGGGAACAATATGTGAGAACTCTTTATGCTCTCATATCAATGGGCTGTACAAGGTGCCAGATAGTATTGGTAGGAAAGTATGACCAGTGAGGAGCAAATCCTGCCTTCAATTGGGTTGGGGTGGGTTAGGGGTTGTTCTTAACTAATCTTGTTTATGTAGTCCCATATGTAGGGGTCTAGATTTGATTTTGCAACTCCCTATAGGAGCAGTTGCTACTACTGCTGATACTACTACTACAATAATGGAACTTAGGATGACAGACATGTTCTTTTGGCACAACTTCCATCACCATCACCATCACCAAGGTGAAGCTGCTGCAAATAAGCAACTCCAGCAACCTCCACACCATTCAAACTCAACTCATTCATTTATAAACTTAACTCACACTCGCTTTAAACTCGTGACGAGTTTACAAAACTAAACCCGAGGGTGAGCTTTGACAAAACGATAAAGTTGTTTCATTATTATTTCATTATAATATGAAGGTCACGGATTCGAAACAAAGAAACACCGCCTCTCCACATGCATGTGTATTACTCCAAAATTATGTTACTACTACATGAATAAATGGGTAGTAAAGTATTAAAAAAAATGAAAGATAAAGAAGTTTTACGCATGTGTTGACAAAGATACCATTCCAACAGAAGATACGAGGATAGATTTCTCAGCAGCCATTTGTATTATAGCGTATAAATTATTGAACTCATGTTTCACTTTAAAAAAACCATATGTCAGGGCACTTGACTGCTTTTAAATATCATACGATCCTACTAAATCGTGTTGCTTTTTTATTTTCTATATTTATTTGAGCCTACAACCCATTCTTGAAAAATAAATTTAAGGTTTTTAAGGATAAAGTCCTACACTTTAGCCTAATTTCATTTAAAAAGAGTAGAAGGCAAAGAATCTTTTTTGGTCAACTTTAAGCAAACATTAATTACCCATTTCATTAAAAAAAAAATACTAAAAGCTTTGACATTACCATCTCATCTGCTGTCCTAGCATAGCCTTTTCGGCTCATTGTGTGTGGAGTTTTGTTTCTAGCCTGCAAATCTTGCTTCTTCTTTCTCTCCACCTATAAATATAAAAGTTTAGTTAATTTATATACGTTATACAAAAAAAAGAAACACATAACAGGTACATATAATTTAAAGTATATACACTCACAGCATGCTCAATTGATAAACGTTGCGCAGCGAATCTTTGCCACTCCTCCAATGTGGGCACATTGGGTGGCTTCATGAGTTCTATGGTTCGTGGATTATTTCCCACCTCTAGCAACTTGTTTGTCACTTTTGATTTATGGGTGCGCCAAGCACCTCCCATCTTTTGGAATGCGAGATAGGATGCACTATCAGGAACATCATATCGGTTATGCAATAAAATGACAAAATTAGAAGAAACAAGCCAAAATTTTTGTATATTTTAAACAATTAGGTTTTGCACTGTTCATTTAGCTAACTATTAGAGTAAAAAGTAATAAATATACCTGTACAGCCTCCCATACTTCTTTAAGCAAATTATCTGGCACTTTATCCCATGTTTCAATAGTAACAGGCACCATCTCACGTGCTAATATCGGAAGGGATGAGTTGTATTTCGTAGCATTGTCCCCAATTGGCTGCCCCTTGTCATCAAACTCCACACAAGGCCTCTTTTTATCCAACGGAACAATACCACTCAATTTAGACTTTCCCCTGACCTTTCTTTTAGTACCACTAGTTGCTTGGTCATCACTGGTAGGGACTTGAGAGGTAGGTGCACGAGGAGAGTTTGAATCCCCTTCAGAAATGTGTATGGCGGAGGGTGTACGTACTATTGCAGCCTCAATTGCTCGACGCTCCCGTTCTACTCTTTTTGCCGCCCCTCTAGAAGACTTCATTAATTTCAACTAAATGCAAATTAATATAAGAATATTTAACATTACAAAATGGTGATACATAAATGTAAACACTAAAGAAGGAAAAATAACAACATTAACTAAATGCCATCGTTGCTTACCTCAGTATGTCCAAACATAATAATAACAATGTAAGAACTTAATTTGTGGACAAGCTCAAAAACCTGCAATATATATGAAGTTGGCAAAAAATATCAAGCATATGCATACGAGAATTAAGCAATACTAGGAGGCAAGTCAATCATCATCTCACTATGAAGGTAAAAGTAGTAATAAAGAATAAAACAATTTCAGCAATCAAAACCATATTTTATTAATAGATAGGCTAGATTACAAACAAACCAAGGGACATATAACTAAAAACAAACCAAGTATTTCAATTCCAAAATCTAAATTATTATGCCTTCACAATCATCTCGTACATATTGATGATCATCATCATAAATACTTGAGTCAAGTCTTGATATATCTAAAGGAGCATAAGGCACAAAAGGATTATCTTCAAAGGTCCCCACATCATGATAGCCTCTGGGTGGCGCTTTAAGTACAACATACCAACTTGAGGTTTCGGTATCCCTGGAATAAAACACTTGCTTAGCCTGTGACGCAAGGATAAATTGATCTCTTTCAAACTGACTTTGACCTTCGTGAAGGTTCACCAATGTAAATCCATCCTCAACTTTGATACCATTTCTAATGTTTGCCCAATCACAGTGAAATAACGGCACTTCAAATGTGTAATAGTCCAACAAAATTATATCCTTCAGCACGCCATAATAAGATATTTTTTGAACAACTTGATTTGTGTCTCTTACACTGGATTGGCATATAGTTTCAGCTTCAATAGAAACACCACTATTTTGCGTGCTTCTCTCGATATCCTTGGTGTGAAATCGCTGACCATTCACTACATAGCCAGAATAAGAAGTTACTTCTTCCCTAGGCCCACATGCAAGAAACCTTAACCTACTTGACACATTGCAACTTGAAAAAATATTTTTTCTTAACCATGAACTGAAAGTCTCCATATGTGTCCTTTGTAGTGCATTTTCATTCCTTGCTAGACGACTATCAGAATTCTTGAGTTCCTCCAAATGCTTCCTAACATGTAAAACAATATGGTTATGCACATTTTTAATTAATTGCTATAAATAAACAAAATATTAGTAACATCTTACTCTATATATGGTATGACCTCATCACTATTGAATAATACGTAACGATGAGCAATGGCTAACATGTTAGTGGGCATGATTTTTAAAATTCTCTTATTTATATGGTGTCCTACTTCCATGCTTCCACATTCAATCTCTTCGTTTCGAGAAGGACGAACACCTATTTCAACTGCTTTCTCAATGTACTCACTACAAAACTCAACGCACTCTTTGACCAAATAGTTTTCTGCTATACATCCTTCCGGTCTGGATCGATTCCTAACATATCCTTTATAAACCTTCATCATCCTGAGAACGATGAGATAATATTAAATATATAAAAAAATAAATAATATTTGAAACCACATATAATAAAATAAACTTTATAAATTAATTACCTTTCAAATGGGTACATCCAACGAAATTGTACTGGGCCACATAAACGAGCTTCTCGTGCAATATGAATGGTAACGTGTATCATAATGTCGAAGAAAGACGGTGGAAAAAACCTTTCAAATATGCACAAAGTTTCGACAATTTCATTTTCAAGTTTTTCCAATTGTTTCCTATCAATCACCCTTTGGCATATTTCATTGAAATACGCGCATAAACGAAATATAGCATTCCTCGGACCCTTTGGTAGTAATCCACGTAAAGCTACAGGCAGCAATTGTTGCATAAGAACATGACAATCATGGGATTTTAGGCCACTGATCTTACATTCATCCAATGATATTCGTCGCCCAATATTTGAACTATAACCATCAGGTAACTTCAACTGTTGTAACCTTTTACAAATTGTTCCCTTTTCTTTCTTTGATAATGTATGGGGTGCTGGTGGCAAATAATGTTTCTTCCCTATCTCCTTTGGGTGCAAATCTACCCTGATGCCCATCGACTTCAAATCCTTACGAGACTTAAGTCCATCCTTTGATTTTCCCTTCATATTCAATAAAGTGCCGAGAATGCTCTCACAAACATTTTTTTCAATGTGCATTACATCCAAATTGTGATGAAGAAGTAATGCCTAACATAAAAAACAAAAAGATGTTGGATTAGTTAGGAGTGTAAATCCTCAGTGAAATAGTAATTGCCAAAGAAGTTAAAAATTCACAATAAATTAAAATTATATACCTCCCAGTATGGTAACTCAAAAAATATAGATTTTTTCTTCCATGGCCAAAAGGGATCATCCTTTGATTCTTCTTCAAAATTGTTGTACTTTTTGGGAGGATTTTTTTGGAAATGCTTGCGTTTTTTGGGAGGGTTGGGGTTTTTACTTTTTCCCCAATTATTCTCAAAATTCTCAATACGACAAAAAATTTCTGAACCAGATAATACTCTAGGTGGATCCCCCAGTTCTTCTTTTCCATCAAACCAAGTTTTCTTTTTTCTATACGGGTGATTGTGTGGAAGAAATCGCCGACTACCCCTGAACACAGTTTTCATACTACATGGCAAATACTCTGAATATGTGTCTTTAGCACATACTGGACAACCACACTTACCCTTTGTTGCCTGACCAGACAAATTAGAATAAGCTGGTAAATCACTGATTGTCCACATCAAAACTACCTTCAGATTAAACATGGACTTAGTGAATGAGTCATAGAGCTGAACACTTTTTTCCCACAACTCCTTTAAATCTTCCACCAGTGGCTCCAAAAACACATTAAGGTCATTCCCCGGTTGCTTTGGTCCTGAGATCAACAATGTCAACATCATATTTTC
This sequence comes from Cornus controversa, assembly GCA_026545225.1. Taxonomy (NCBI): domain Eukaryota; kingdom Viridiplantae; phylum Streptophyta; class Magnoliopsida; order Cornales; family Cornaceae; genus Cornus; species Cornus controversa. The sequence continues at coordinate 37,532,571 of CM048845.1, read as the reverse complement.
TTTAGACATGCAAAGCAAAGGGTCAAAATTGTATACCACTAAAATTACAGGCCAATAACTATGTTTAGTGCTAAGGTCACCGAATGGATTAAACCCATCAGCCGCAAGGCCAAGCCTCAAATTTCTAGGATCTGATGCAAAACACAGCCACTTTTTATTTATCATATCCCATGCAAGTGAATCAACTGGATGTCGCATCTTCTTATCTTGACTTTTATTAGTCGAATGCCATAATACTTGTTCGGCCTTTTCAACTGATCGAAATAATCGCCTAAATCTTGGTACCATTGGAAAGTACCAAATCACCTTTGTCAAAATGCCTTCTAGAACCTTCTTAGACTGCGCGTTCACTTTCCACCGTGAAGCACCACATTTTGGACATGCATTCATATTCTCATTTTCTTTTCGATCATCACCTAATTTGGCGTCAAAATCATTTTCTTTGTAATCTTTCATTACAAGAGGTGAAACAATAAAATTTTTCTCACAATCAATCTCCTTAAAAGAACTAGTGACTCCAATAAAATTACCTTCAAACTTTTTCGTCCAATCGTTGATAGACATATCCTCTTTCCTGTAATTATGATATTTGTTATACATCATCTGCTCATAATCTGGTGGTAAAAACCTGCTCATCAGAAGTTGTTTCATTCTCCTCCAGGTTCGTATAGGAGCCTTGCCTTGTCATCGCCTATCGTTTTGCAACTTCTCCCACCAAACAGCAGCCCCGCTTCTCAACTTATACGCCACCATCTTGACTTGTCGATCTTCCGTAACTTCAGTCATCTCGAAAAACCTCTCAACCTCAGAAATCCAGTCCAGAAATTCTTCAATCTGCAATTTACCATAGAACAGCGGTATGTCTGCACGTATTCTATAGTCAGGTTGATTTTGGTTTTGATTTTGTTGACGAATCCCTTGGTGACCCGCAACGTCCTCATCAGAGTCTTCATCACTCAAATCTTCGAACTGCTCGTGTCTCGCCGCTCTAGGAGGATGTCCACCTCCAGGGCGGCCAAGGGCAACTCCCTCGACTCTAACTCTGTTGGCAGGGGCTTGAGCGTTACCAATAGGGATGTCGAGATTAGGCTGCCGCTCCATCAATTGCTGTAACGTGGCCGTCAACCTCTCCATCGCCTGTCGTTGCTCGTTAATCACTTCCCATATATCTGTATCCCTACGACCAGCGTCGCCAGGGTTAACTCCTCCGTCTTCGTTGTTGACCATCGTACAAGGCAAATTCTTAGGCTCTGATACCACTTAACGCAGAACGAAAGTATAAGGGGTTACCAGCGTAAACCCTAAGAACAAAAACTGGAATCCACCAGCACAATTAATTGTAAACCAAAGTAAAACTTTATTGATAAATTGATTGCCCTCTGCCCTATGGCAGTACATATATTTATAATAGAGAAATCATAATCCTAACAATACTAGGAAACCTAAAAATAAAGGAAACTTGTACAAATTCTAATCCTAATATTACTAGAAAACCTAAAAACAAAAGGAAACTTGTAGAAATCCTAATCCAAACAGGAAAAGGAAATCTATTTTCAAAAGGAAACTAAAATAAAAGAAAATTAGTACTTAAAATTAAACTTTCTTTTAAAAAAAATATTATATATATATATATATAAATATATATAATATGAAACCTACTAAAACTGTCCTACATCAACAAATCAGCAACATGAATTTTGTAAACCAGTTTCAGCAAGAAACTTAAAAATTCAGCAATATCAAAACTAATTTCAGGACTTGGAAATTCATAATTTAAACAGGGCATTAGCACAATGTATACAACAACTCAGAAATTAAACATGACATTAGCAACATGTATACAGCCATTCAAGAAGTGTGCCCGTGTTTGTGAGCATGCATATATATGTATATATTCTTATAACTGTGCACTTGTGTGATGTGAACGAGAGATGATCAGAGAGATTTTACCATTGATTCAAGCCTTTGACTTAGGTTCTTAATAGACCAAGACATTGCACAACCAATAAAGCAATAAAAAAAATAAAAATAAAAATAATAATAATAATAATATAAAAAGGTCATGTATTCATGTTTGGAACTATGATTTCAATAAGGGGAGCTAGTGAGTTAAAGGGGTATGTGACTTAATATATTTGGAGCTGGGTTATGCCACATGAGATGATAGCTAGTTAACTTTTCACGAGGGAGCTAGAGTTGGTTGCTTTGAGATATATTGATGTGAATTATGCATGCAACCATTGCTTTGAATTATGGAATTTGAAAGTTTGAAATTATTCTTGAATGCATGTTTGTAACTATATATTATAGTCTTCTTAATTAACGTTTAAACAGGAATTTTGAATGTTTGTGGGTAACATTTCTGAAAACCCTCACGAGACTATAACTCGTCCACTAAGGGAACCTAGGGGTTTAAAGGCTTATTGCATACCCTAAATGCAATCGTTTCTCCCACGAAAGAGGAGTTGGGTAGTTTAGTTTGTGTTTAGTTAGTTTTCTTTGTTCTAGTTTTATTTTGTTCTATTGCCAAGGGACTAGCAGTATGTAAGTTTGGGGGTGTGACCGGTGTTGAATGTTGTGTATTCTAACCTCTTAATTTGCAAATTTTATTTTCTTAGTGATAGTTTATTTATGATTTTATTCTATTTTTGTGTTTTCTGTATTTTCAAGACTTTAATGATTATTTCAGTTAAAACCATAATTTTTAGGCTTTTAAAGAAGACATTCACGAGGGTTAGATGAAGCCTCCATCAAATTGATTCATTCAACTCCATATTTTAAGTCAAATCAGCCCAAGGAAGAGGTCCAAAAGAATTATAACTGCTTAAAGAGATTACGGGCCTGAAGCCCAATTATGTGCATATTCTAGTTTTAATCCTATTTTGGAAAATGGCGCGAAAGTCTTATTAAAGAGCATCAATTTGACTTTATTTTTGCATAAGTTGAAGAAAATTCGATTATGGACACTTTTGTATTTCACGTAAATTCTGTGAATTAGACTTCTACTAGGTCAAAACTTGGGCTAAACGTTAGTAGGAAAATCCACCTGTTTAGGGTTGCGAAAAAACCTTAATTATTTCCTAATTGGATTAGGACTTTATCTCCTAATTGGATTAGGAGTTTATGTATTCTCTTGGGTATAAATTTGCGAATTGGAAGTTTTGGAGGAGAAAAGAAGTGGAGGCCAGGGCAAAGAAAACAGAGACAATCTGGGTTTTATTTATTTTATTTCATTATATCTTTTATTTATTTGTTATCTTCTTGTAATACCCTAGAAATTTGGAAGTAAATTATTTCTTTTAAAATTTAAATTGCTTCATATATATGTATTTTTTTTAATTCATGTGAAATGGTCTCTGCTTTTCCTTTATATGCATTTTATCATTTCATGTGAACTGTTTGTTCTTTTACATTTTATTTGTTTATGTAAACTGCATTGCTTTATATTTTTTACTTATTTTATCATTTTATGTGAATTATTTTATTGATTGTGTATTATTTAATTTTGAATGTTTTAGATTGGGATAGGGAGGAATCTAGGCAGGAATGGTTGGGCTAGGGGTATACTTAAGTAGATGTAGTCTCTAAATTCATTCCTTGTTACACAAGGATTACAATTACTTGAACTCCAAGACGTGCTTAACAAGAAATTACCAAATAAATTATAACTCTAAATAGAAACTAAATTACAATGTAAATTTGGAACGCAATTCCCAACAATCTCCACCTTGACTCAGATTCCATTGATGCATAGTTCCACCTCGAACCAATCTCTATCACATCATCCCCATAGGTATTCAATTGCTCACGCTTGACAACCGACAATCCATCAATCAATCTTTTCATACAATAATCTTGCCCCATCTTGGAAGTGAGCATCATTTGGTTTGTCCCAAGATTTGTTCCCCATGGGCTTCACACTATCATCATTTCCGTGTCATCATCAACTTTGATTATATCTCTATAGCTGTTCACGATCAACCTTCTACTCTAACACACCACCAATTTTTGGCTTGGGTGTATGGTTATGATATTTGAGTTCTCTTTTATTTTATATTTTTTAGTTTATTTAGTTTTGTAGAAAATAAATACAAAATAACAATTAAGACAAAAGAAAATAAGAGGCTAGGGCTTCTTCCGTTTGCGTTACGCACAGAAACTAAGAGAGTAAACGAAAGAGAGAAGGGAGTGAAGGAACGATCGGGTGAACGAGTTGTTGAATCGTTAAAAAGGCAAGTTTAATTCTTCTCTTCCTTTTTGAATCTGTATGCATAGTTTAGGTTTAAGGATTATGTTTACATTAGAAATTTTTATATAATTGTATTTTTTTTCTGTTGCTTCTTGTTGATAAATTTTGTGAGAATTTATTATGCTCAACTGTATATAGGAGTATAGATATATATATATATATATATATAAGAATATATGCATATATATTTCATGTATGTGTAAATTGTAAAGGAATTTGTTCATGCATGAATTTGGGATGGGAAAATATTTTAATTCATAAACCTTCTGTGTTGTGATTGTCTAATAACCGACCCTTAATCTTTAGGAAAACAGATCGTGAGGAATTTGGGTTTAAATCTTTGAATTTTGTGAAGAACCTTAGGACTTGTGAATTGGGGGTTTTTGATTTCGATCATTTTTTATAGGGCTTTTTGCACCAGAGGGTAGAGGGGATCAAGCGGAGAAGATTGGTACAAAATTCAAGATGAACGGACGTCAGAATTTTCCAAAAAAATGCACCAAAAAAACTCCTAGTGCGCTGCCATGCACGCTAGGAAAGATGACCCCAGCCGGCGTGTGACCCAAACGAGCGCTGCCAGTGCGTGGGGGCGCATGCAGCCGACACCAGCGCTGTCGAAATAGAATATTTGGGCCCCACTCATGGGGGCCCACCTATGGGTCCAATATGGGCCCATTACGAATTGTTTTGATATTTTTTTAGGATTTTTGAAAGTTTTTGAAAATTTTGAAAATCATTTTTTTTTAAATATTTTTATGCTTCCAAAATTTTACTTTAACTTTCTGGATGTTGAAAGACATTGAGTTTAAATTTTCATGCCGAAATGATCTTCCCTTGTAGTTCAATTCTTTTTAAAGTGTCTAAAAGTTGGGTTTTTCCCATTCTTTTATTTTAGAAAATACGTAAAAATTTCCAAAAATTCTCAAATTTCTATTGTAACTTTCTGGAGGTCAAATGCACTTGGGTTTAAATTTTCATCTCGAAATGAGCTTCCCTTGGAGTTCAATTGATTTTTAAAGTGTCTAAAAGCTGGGTTTCACCTTCTTTTATTTTTAAAAAATATTTTAAAATTCAAGAAAGATCTAGAAAAATTTAGGTAAATTTATATAGTTGAAATACACCTGGGTTTTAAATTTTAGGTGGAAATGGGTTTCCTTAGTGGTTTTATCGATTTTAATGTATGCCTCAAAATTATGTTTTATTTTATTTAGCTGAAAAAATATTTTTTTAAATTTTCAAAAATTCTAGAATGTTTAAGTAGGGTTCTTAGAAGCAGAATAGGCCCAAGAACTTAAATTTGAGTTAGGTTTTGACTCCTTTGAAGGTTTAGATAAATTGGAAGTTTGATTGGGTGTTTGCTTCTAAAGTGGATAATTGTGTTATTTGATTTACTTGAATGTATTTTCCTTTGAAGTTATAAATTTCTATGCAATACTTGATTTTAGATTACTTGTGAACGAGATGTCTTGTGGTAATGATTGCATATCGAATAACTTAAATCACTTTATTTGTGCAAATAAAAATCATAATGCACCTTGTTTTAATTTATGTTTCATATTGGTAAGGTGGCATGTCAGGAATTCCAGATGTGTTAGGATCGCCCATACCTAATAAGGTATCTATAAATTATATTTGGCATATCAGGATTGTCAGGATCGTCCATACCTAATAAGGTATCTATACATTATATTTGGCATGTGAGGATTGTCCGGCGTGTCATGATCGCCCATACCTAATGAGGTATCTATATATTATATTTGGCATATCAAGATTGCCTAGATTTAATAAAATTCATGCATATATTTCTTTACTTTGAACTTAAAGAATGTGTTCATTGTTAAATGATAAGGATCTATTAAGATAATACATAAAAGGATTTTTTTTTTTTGAAAACATGAACTGAATAAAGAATGACCTGAATGTTTACATCTATATTTATCTCTTGTGTCCCTCACATTGAGGGTATGTATATTGGTTCTCTAATTGGGATGTAGTAGATAGAATTTGCTCATGGGTTTAACCCACTTTGTTGATATTTCAGGTCTCAGGCAGGTTCCCCCGTGAGGATAGAGTACTAGGGTTGGTTGTAGCAGGCATCTACTCTCATTGGTCATAGGGTAGGAACCTATCTTATTATTCAGGAGTCAAACTATGAACTCGTTTGGAAATTTTGGTTGCTGGTTTAAATTATAGTTTTAAACTTTTGTTCATTTTGGTTAAGGGGTCCTTGGGTTACGGGACTTCCAAATTGTATTACCAGATGTATAATTTATTTATCGATTATTTTAATTCAGAAGAACTTTCCATTCAGCTTTTAGAATTTATTTCATTTTGTCTTTTATCTTCTATGCTTGTTACTACCCGTTGTATGTATCTCCCGGGGGGGGGGGGGTATTTCATTTGGTATCAGAGCATTCCAGGTTTAAGTGCCCTCGATTTTTAAGGGTCCATCGTAGGTTATCTTTCGCGTTGCATATTCTAATAAATTGAATTCTAAACATAGAGTCCATCATGTTTTTAATCTATCCTCAAAGGTATTGATGTTTATCTATTTCCTCTGCAGATGTCACCCCGTAGAAAGAGGAATATGAATGATATTCTAGGTTAGGGTTATGCTCAGGGTGGAGATGTAGAGATTCCTCTTGACTTGGTAATCATTATAACACAGGCTGTAGTTGTCGGAGTGGTGACTATTCTTTAGAATCAACAGCCACCTCAGCAGCCACAGCAGATGGCACAGGTTCCATTACCTATGGAGCAGCCCAACACTTGGGAGAGGGTACGAAATTCCTTCACAAAAGGGAATTCGCTAGAGTTTTCAAGGTCTGTGGAGGTTACCAAGGCATATCAGTGGAGGAAAAATATTGAGCGCCATCTTCGTATGGTTACGTGCACTTAGGAACAGAAACATATTCTAGCTACATTTAAGCTATTGGGAAATGCATTACAATGATGGGAGTCGGTGACTACACCGGAACAGTGGACCATGTTCACTTATGCAGATTTTCAAGTTCACTTTGATGCTAAGTACTTCCCGTATGTAGTGAGGGCAGCTAAAAAGAAGGAATTTCTTGAATTACAACAGGGGGACAGAACTGTGGTAGCTTATGAATAGGAATTCACCAGTCTATCATTGTTTGCACCTGAGGAGGTGGACACCGAAGAAAAGAAGTTGTGATGTTTTGTGAATGAGTTAATTTAGCCTATTCGACAGGTCTTTCTGGGATGTCCAACTTATACTACATATGCTCAGGTGGTGGATGTTGTATTGCATCACTGTCAGTTGAGGAAGGATTACAAGAAAGGGCAAATAAAGAAATGACATGATAGAGAATTCACAAATCAGACAGTGGAGAGAAGGAATGGGAATGGCAATAGAGACTTTGAGAGGGGCAGTTATTTAGGGCAGCTGTAAGGACCGGAATATTTTGACCGGTTCCGAGTGATTTTGGACCGGACCGATTTTTTTTCGAATAAATTAAAATTCGAAAATATGTTATATATATATGTATATATATGGAATTATATATATATATATATATGAAGATGGAGGATATAATTATATATATATATATATGGTTGCGTGGTGAGTGTGTGTATATATATATGGAGACATGAGTGTATATATATATATATCTAAGGGGTCTATATGTAATTATAGACAAGTATAGAGGGACCTATATGTTTATATAGGTAAGTGAGGGGAAATACATGGAATACATGTATTTTTGTGTATAGTGTAGTACATTATATATATATATAATATATATATAATGTGTGGACCAAAAGAGTGATGAGAAGATAAAAGACCCAAGTGGGTCGGCTGAAGGAGAAAAAAAAAGAAAGAAAAGGAAAAAGAAAAGAAAGAAAAGAAAAGGAAAAAGAAAGAAAAGAAAAGAGGAGAGAGAAGGAGAAGTCGGGGAGAGAGGGAAAGAGAGGCCGAGTGAGATCGGGGAGAGAGAAACCCGGGGAAGGAGGGGCCGCCGATCTCGGCGCCGGCGGTGGCTTGGCTGTCGGCGGGTTGCGGTGGCTGAAGGGGTTGAGGTGGCGTGCCGGTGAGCGTGATGGGCTCGGTTCGACCGAGCCGTTGGCGAAGGGGACTTCGGCTGGCCATCGGCGACGGTGGTGAGCAGCAGCGATGGGAGTTTCTGGGTCCGTCGGCGATGGGCTCGGTTCACGGCAGTGGCTGAGTTTTGGGTTTCTTCTCGGCGACCGTGGTGGTAACGATTGGGGCTTGCTCGGCCGTGTATGGTGGTCCGACTTGGAGCTCCGATCGACGACCGACAGAGGCTCGCGGTGGTCCGCAGGCAGTGGGGGTTCTCGGCTGTTGCAGCTGGGTTCGGCGGAGGTCCTTCTTGGGCTTGGCCCGAGCCGACTGATGGGTTATTCCAGGGGGATTTTCCTTGGTTGTTTCTGGTGAGGTTTGGGTGTTCACGGGTTTGGGATAGCAGCAGTAGTGGCTACCACGGTTGGGTTGTGTTTGGATGGTTGGCTGTGGATTTTGTTTGGTGATTCATAATGTTTGGGTCAGCCATTAATGGCTGTGAATTGTTCATGGAGCTTCAATGGGCTGGTTTGCATGGTTTTTGCTTGGGGTTGATGATGGTGGGGGTGACCATGGTTGATGGGTTATCATAGTTGATAGTGAGTATATGGAGTTCGGCTATGGGGCCTTGGCAGCCATGTGGAGATTTCTCACGGTTTGGGTATCAATGGAATTGGCCCCATGACAGTAAATAGTTCAGCTGGGTTGGGCTTCCATATTAGGTTTGGTTGATGTGAATTGGGCCTCAAGTTGATTAAATTGGGCAAGTGGGATAAGCATGGTTTATGAAGCAAGTTTAGAGTAATGAATTGGACCTTAGAATTGGGTCAATTTAAACGAAGGTTCAGTTGAATCAGTTGGGTGGGTTTTGACACAGAACTGGACCGGACCTGGAAGAGGACCGCTTTACAGGCACAGACCGGTTGAGAGCTGGACCTAAGGCAAGTTGATTCTTGCCTCTATCTCATACAGATATTTTATGTATGTTGAGTAATTTACATAGGTCTCAATTTAATCATATGTGATATGTGTATATACATATATATGTAGGCGCTTATATATATATGTGTATAGGGAATGTGGCATATACATGGGATGTGAGAGGATATACATATGAATGTGTGTATATATATGTATGTGCGGATTTGGGAAGCGATAACATGTTAGATTAATCGCCTATTTGCATTGTTATATGCATGTATGTATAGATTAAAGTCTATGGAAAGTATGCTAAATAATACCTGTTTAGCTCTGTGTTGTCTTGTATGCATATGTGGTTCTTATGCATGGTGTTCAGGAAGTATATATATGTATGTGATTATATATATATATATGGTTGCAGCGGTAGAAATGCATGCTAAGCATGAATTTACTTTTGGCGAGTATTTGAAAAGCATGAAATGTGCTAAGTGCTTTATATGTTCTTGATACATATGTGGGTGGTGTAACGTATATATGTGTATATATATATTGTGATTAGAATGCATGTTAGCTACCTGTAGTGAATACATGCATTGAATGAGAGCATGACTGTATTTATGCTAGCGTAGGTGCATATGTGATTTATATGCATGATTTGACATGTACGTGATTACATGTGGGTTTACGGGAATGAAATGCATGCTATCTGTTTATAGAAAATGCATGCATGGGTTATAGCATGATAAATAAGTGCTAGGGTTGAAATTGTTGGCATATGTGATGTGTTATGCGGGTATTGAACATATATGTGCTATATGTGTTGGGATGTGATGAGAAGCATGTTAGATACTTCTTTTTAGTATTCAGAAGCATGGGTTGAAGCATGAAAGTATTATGCTGTGTATATATGCATCCATATCGCATGTATAGGAGGGAAATGACACATACGAGGTTGTACGTGGGTTTACATGTATAGGTAATTATATGTGTGGTTATGCGGAGACGGAATGTACACTATGTTTTCTTAAAACTAGCTTGTACATTGTGAAGCACAAAAATTGAATGCTTAGTGTTTATATGTTTGAAATGCATATATGGGGCCGTTGTGAGGAAACGGGGAAGTGTGGTTGAATTACCTAGAGTAGGTTAACACTCGGGTATGGTTGTGGTCATAAAGTAGGCAAATCACCCAGAGTAGGTCAATACTCGGTCACGGTGAGGGCGTTGGAGCGGTTATGTCACCTTGGAGTAGGTAAATACTCGGTGACAGTGGTCTATCCACCTTGGAGTAGGTAAATACTCGGTGGCGGTGCTGATATGGTCTAACCACCTTGAACCATCTAAGACTCGGTGACGGTGCTGATATGGTCTAATCATCTTGAGTCAAAATAAGCTCAGTGGCGGTGCTGATATGGTCTAACCACTTCGAGTTACCCAATACTCGGTGACGGTGCTGATATGGTCTAATCACCTTGAGTAGACAAATAATTGGTGACGGTGCTGATATGGTCTAATCACCAATGGGCAAACCAAAATATTGCCCCGAAAGTATGACGTTGGCGAAGTAGGTCAAGGTCATAGGATGGTTATCGGAGTTGTCCTAGGTCACATGATCCTCGGAGCGGGCCAATCATGTGGGGTATCGGATGAGGACCGAGGGTGAGAGTATGTGCAAGCTTTGATGCTTGTCTTATGTATCGGATTATGACCGTGGAAGGTGAAAAATACCTTTATGCTTATGTGTTTATCTGTTAAGCAGGTTTTCCTGTTTAAATGCATCTTCATTGCATTTGGGATTGCTACTTGTCGAGTAGGAAATGTGGTAGATGATTTACATTGGTCATGTAAATGCTTTGACATGTATGTTCTATATACATATCGGTGCTGAATGTTTACTGCTTTCAAGCATGTTGAAAACGATTTCAAAAACCATATATAGTGGATTTTGTATGTTCATATGTGCTAGAGTAGCCATATACATCATTGGTTCATGCATGCTAGGTGGGGCATGGTCTTAAATATTGTGATATATTTAAGTGCATAAGTATATTTTTTAGAAAATGTGAGGATCGACCTGCTGCAGCAGTGATAGTATGGTTCTACATACCTTGTTGGGCCTTTGAGCTCACCCCCTCCCAGGTTTTGCAGGTGTTGCTGGTTTTGGAGTCAATTGGGGAAACTGATAGCACCAGTTACAGAGGTAGTAATTAGATTCCTTAGAATCTAATTTATGTTCAGGATTTTGGATAGATAGATGTATTACATTTGGATTAAATGTATGAGGCAATTACGTAGATTCAGTTCCTTTAGTTGTATTTTATTCATGTGATGTATGTATTTAATACGGACATTCAAGGACTGAGGCATGTATATTTATGATTGAATTATGCATGTTGTAGAAATATTGGGGGGACACGGGCCCAGAAGTGTCCATTTTTATTGTTTAGATATAAATGCTGGGGGGACACGTGCCCAGAAGTGTCCATATAAATTGTAAAGCAGGTATATCATGCCAGGAGCTGATTATTTAGAGTGGGTCATGCCCAATTTTTGTAAAAATGATAGGAAATTGAGGTTGCATGATCAGGTGGTGGTTAGAGCGTGAGGGTGATCTCACGGGGTTCACACCTCGGTTTTCGGGCCTCGGGAATCGGGGCGTGACAGCAGCAACCGTGGAAGAGACACAAATCCAACGATGATGCTCAGAGATGGGGAGCCTCTACTCACAGGAAGCACAATGGGGTACCGCAGGCAAGTCGTGGTCATCAACAGGGAAATCAGTTTAGGAGGCCTACCGGTGTGCTTAGTGGAAATTGTTATAGTTGTGGTGAGCCAGGACATTCAGCTAGGTAATATCCTAACACCAATCATCGACAGCATGGTCAGTAGAGGTAGAGACAGCAACCACCTTTGCTAGTACCACAAATCCCATAGATACAGGCACAGCATCGTTCAGCTTTACTTGCACAACCATCGCCCACGGGGCAACCTAGACAACAAATGCATTATGGGAGAGTCTACAACGTTATGCCATATGACGTGATGGCTCCTCAGGTGATTAAGGGTATGTTTTCTATCAATGGTAGAGTGGGTCGCATTTTATTTGATAATGGTGCATCACATTCCTTTGTATCTAGAGCATTTGCTAGCTTTTCTGGTTTAGATATTTAGCCATGTACTTCTCCACTCACTATATCTACGCCAATGGGGGCTAGTACGGTTCTACGGGAACAGGGTAGTTAGGTTCCTATAAACATTGTCATACTCAAGTTCTTTGCAAATTTATTGATCCTAGATATGCGATCATATGATGTTATACTCGGGATGGACTGGTTATCACATTACCATGCTCAAGTTAATTGCCACGATAAGGCAATTATTTTTGCTATATCGAGTCAGGAGATGTACTTGATTGCTATGCCACAATCAAAGGGAGGGTCTAGTACGCACTTGTTCTTTGTCAGTGAGGAGTCTCCAGAAAGAACTACAATATCTTTAGATTCTATTCCGGTGGTGTGAGACTTCCAGGATGTGTTTCAAGAGATCCCAGGGTTACCACCTAGTCATGAGATTGACTTCGTGACAGATTTAGCTCCAGGTACTAAACCTATTGCTAGGGCTCCATACATAATGGCTCCTATGGAAATGAGGGAGCTGAGGAATCAGATTCAGTAACTCCTTAGTCAAAAATTTATTCACAGGAGTACTTCACTATAGGGAGCACCGGTGTTATTTGTGAAAAAGAAGGATGGGTCTCTTCGTCTTTGTATTGACTACAAGGAATTGAATAAGGTCATAATCCACAACAAGTACCCGTTGCCTAGAATTGATGATCTATTCGATCAGTTGAAGAGAGCTACCTATTTCTCGAAGATAGATTTGAGATCCAGGTATCATCAGCTTCGAGTTAGGGAGTAAGATGTACCGAAGATAGCCTTCCGTACCAGATATGGGTCGAATGAGTTTCGGGTTATGCCGTTAGGGTTAACAAACGCCCCAGCTGTCTTTATAGACTCGATGAATAGAGTGTTCAGGGCCTACTTGGACCAGTTTGTTATCTTTATTGATGACATTCTGGTTTACTCTAAGTTAGAGGAGGATCATGCCAGATATCTTCATATTGTCTTGTAGACACTGAGAGATCATCAGTTCTATGCAAAATTTGAGAAATGTGAGTTTTGGCAGAGAGAGGTGAAGTTCTTGGGTCACGTAGTTTCTGAGAAAGGGAAAGCGATCAATCCAAGTAAAATGTCAGCGATTCTAGAGTGGGGACAACCTACCTCACCTTCAGAGATTCATAACTTTCTTGGGTTGGCTGGTTATTATCATCAGTTTATTCAGGGCTTCTTTAAGATTGCTTGCCCGCTTACCTATCTCACTAAGAAAGGTGAGCCTTTTATTTGGGATGACCCGTGTCAGGTGGCGTTTGATGAATTGATGACCAGGTTTACTACGGCACCAGTTTTAGCTACTCCTCACAGCGGCATTGAGTACTTGGTGTATACTGATGCGTCACTATAGGGTTTGGGATGTGTATTGATACAAGAGGAGAGGCCGATATCATATGCGCCATGTAAGCTTAAGCCTCATGAGCTTAATTACCCGACGCATGATCTGGAGTTAGCAGCTATGGTTTTTGCCTTAAGGATTTGGAGACATTACCTTTTAGGTGAGACCTTCAGATTTTTCAATGACCATAAGAGTCTGCAGTATCTATTTTCACAGAAGGAGCTAAATATGAGACAATGCATGTGGTTAGAATTTGTGAAAGACTATCATTTTTTCATCCAATCCCACCCAGGGAAAGAGAATGTAGTAGCTGATGCGCTTAGTCACCAACCCTATGCTAGTCTATCGGTCCTATTCGAAGAAGAGTGGAATAACTTGAGTAGTGTTGATGCCTTTGTAGCATGTATGGTGGTTACACCTATGATCATACGAAGGGTAATCACAGAACAGCTTACTGACCCATAGTGCATAGAGAAGGTGACCGAGTTGAAATCCGGGGAGGTACCATTCTATACAGTGGGTAGAGATGGAAAGGAAGATTGAGGTACAAGGGGCGATTGGTGGTTCCTCACAATGAGGACTTGAGGAGGGCAGTGATGGGTGAGGCCTACAATTCTCAGTTTTCGGTACACTCGGGAGGGGATAAAATGTACCAAGACATGAAGCGGCAGTTTTGGTGGGCAGGCATGAAAAGAGACATCGCTATATTTGTCTCTAAGTGTAGCACTTGTTAGATGATCAAAATTGATCACCAGAGACCACCGGGGTCTTTGCAACCACTGCCTATACCAGAGTGGAAGTGGGAGAGCATCTCTATGGATTTCATTATGGGACTTCCCACCTCACAGTGAAATCATGATGCTATTTGGGTGATAGTGGACAGGTTAACAAAATTAGCACATTTCTTGCCAGTTCGCTCGAGTTACACCTCAGAGCAATACGCGAAGCTTTACATTGCAGAGATAGTGAAGCTTTACGGTGTGCCTTTGTCCATTATATAGGATAGAGATCTGAGTTTTGTGTCAGGGTTTTGGGAGAGCTTTCAGTAGGCAATGGGTCAGCTCTGCACCTCAGTACAACTTATCACCCTCAGACCGATGGTCAGACTGAGAGGGTTAATCAGATTCTGGAGGATATGTTGCAAGCATGTGTACTCGACTTCAAGGGCAATTGGGAGAGTTATTTGCCACTGGTTGAATTTGCCTATAACAATAGTTATCAAAAGACTATTGGTATGGCACCATTTAAGGCACTGTACGAACGACCATGTAGATCGCCAGTTTGCTGGTTAAAAATTGGACAGAATAGGTTTTTGGGTCTTAAGTTCATGAAGGACACATCAGAAAAATTTGTCCTTATTAGAAACTGTATACGTACTGCATAGAGCAGACAGAAGAGTTATGCTGACCGAATAACTCGTGCACTAGAGTTCAAGGTGGGGGATCAGGTTTTACACAAGGTTTCTCCCATGAAGGGAGTCATGCTGTTTGGAAGGAAAGGGAAGCTGGCACCTCATTTTGTAGGTCCCTTTATGATTACCTACAGAGTTGGAGCGGTAGCGTACAAACTAGCATTACCAGACACAATGCATCGGTTGCACAATGTTTTTCATGTTTCTATGCTACGGAAGTTCCTTAGAGATGAGGATACTTACCAGCACAGTGAGGTAGGAGAGATTGAGTTACAGCCAGATGCAACATATATGGAGCAGCCTTATTGTATTCTTGACCGTAGGGATCAGGTCCTTCATTCTAAGACAATTTTGTTAGTTCAAGTTCAGTGGAGTCACCACAATGAGGCGAAGTCCACTTGGGAAAGGGAGGATGAAAAAAAAGCAAAGTATCCAGAGCTTTTTCTCTCAAGTATGTGTTGAATTCCGAGGACAAAATTCCTCTTTTTAGGGGGGAATAATGTAACACCCCAGAAATTTGGACGTAAATTATTTCTTTTAAAATTTAAATTGCTTCATATATATGTTTTTTTTTTAATTCATGTGAAATGCATTGTCTCTATATTTTATTATTTTATGTGAGTTGCTTTTCCTTTATATACATTTTATCATTTCATGTGAATTGTTAAGTTTGATATTTTATCATTTCATGTGAACTATTTGATCTTTATACATTTTATTAGTTTATGTAAATTGCATTGCTTTATATTTTTTATTTATTTTATCATTTTATATGAATTATTTTATTGATTGTGTATTCTTTAATTTTAAATCTTTTAAATGTTTTAGATTGGGCTAGAGAGGAATCTGGGCTGGAATGGTTGGGCTAGGGGTATACTTAAGTTGATGGGCTCGGGTGTATGGTTATGATATTTGAGTTATCTTTTATTTTATAATTTTTATTTTATTTAGTTTTGTAGAAAAGAAATATAGAATAATAATTAAGACAAAAGAAAATAAGAGGTGGTTTCTGCCATTTGTGTTACGCACAGAAACTAAGAGAATAAATGAAAAAGAGAAGGGAGTGAAAAAACGATCGGGTGAACGAGTTGTTGAATCGTCAAAGAGGCAAGTTTAATTCTTCTCTTCCCCTTTGAATCTGTATACATAGTCTAGGTTTGAGGAATATGTTTACATTGGAAATTTATATATAATTGTATTTTTTTTCTTTTTTTGTTACTTCCTATTGATAAATTTCGTGAGAATTTATTATGCTAAACTGTATATATGAGTATAGATATTTATATATATATATATATATGTAAGAATATATGCATATATATTTCATGTATGTGTAAATTGTATAGGAATTTGTTCATGCATGAATTTGGGATGGGAAAAGATGTTATTTCATAAACCTTTTGTGTTGTGATTGTATAGTAAACGACCCTTGATCTTTAGGAAAACAAATCATGAGGAATTTGAGTTTAAATTTTGAATTTTGCGAAGAACCCTAGGACTTATGATTTGGGAGTTTCTAATTCAGACCATTTTTGATAGGGCTTTCTGCACCAAAGGGTAGAGAGGATCAAGGGGAAAAGATTGGTACAAGCTTATGATCATGATGAGCCAGGAACACTTCGATTGAGTATGTTGTCTCAAACTATGCGAAATCGTATTATTTGCCACTTGAGGCAGAGAGAGGCGATCGGGCCTATGAATTGGATTCGTTGAGACCAATGCCGCCTGATGCTTGTACGCTTTTGCACATTCTGCCAAAGAGAGATTCCGCTTAGTATGTAATCAAGTGTGAAGCCACATGCTTTTCAGGTCCCCATTCAGTCAGCCTATCATGCGCGCTATAATTAACCAATGACACACTATAAGATATTAAGAAAGTAGAACTTACATTACTGGAGCGGGTGAGGTAACGCTAATTAAACCGATCGACCATCCCGTAAGACAATTCCTTCAGAAAGGTTCATCGGGCATGACCTAGACCGGGAGAAAAGAGCTGCTCGCTGCCATGCGCTTTGGGGAAGATGACCCCAGCCGGAATGTGACCCCCACGCGTGCCGCCTGCGCGTGCCATCGTCACTAGCACCGGCCAGTAGCTGAAAAAGCATTTTTGGGCCCCACTCACAGAGGTCCACCTCTGTGTCCAATATGGGCCCATTCCAAATTGTTTTGATATTTTTTTGGATTTTTGAAATTTTTGGAAAAACTTGAAAATTTGAAAAATCATTTTTTTAAAATATTTTTATTCTTCAAAAAATTCCCAAATTTTTCCTGTAACTTCTTGGATATTAAGATACAATGAGTTTAAATTTTCATGCCGAAATGATCTTCCCTTGTAGTTTATTTCATTTTTAAAGTCTCTAAAAGTTAGGTTTTTTCCCTACTTTTATTTTAGAAAATACTTAAAAATTTTCACAAATTCCCAAATTTTTATTGTAACTTTCTGGAGGTTAAATGCACTTGGGTTTAAATTTTCATCTCGAAATGAGCTTCCCTTCGAGTTCAATTGATTTTTAAAGTGTCTAAAAGTTGGGTTTTAACCTTCTTTTATTTTTAAAAAATATTTTAAAATTTCAAAAAATTCTAGAAAAATTTAGGTAACTTTATAGAGTTGAAATACACTTGTATTTTAAATTTTAGATGGAAATAAGTTTCCTTTGTGTTTTTATCAATTTTAATGTATGCTTCAAAATTATATTTTATTTTATTTGGCTGGAAAAATATTTTTTAAAATTCCCAAAAATTTCAAAAAATCCAGAATGTTTAAATAGGGTTCTTAGAAGCAGAATAGGCCTGAGAACTTAAATTCGAGTTAGGTTTTGACTCCCTTGAAGGTTTAAATAAATTGGAGGTTTGATTGAGTGTTTGCTTCTAAAGTTGATAATTGTTTTATTTTATATTTCATATTGGGAAGGAGGCATGTCAGGACTGACAGGCTTCTTACGATCGTCCATACCTAATAAGGTATCTATACATTATATTTGACATATCAGAATTGTCAGGCGTGTCAGGATCACCCATACCTAATAAGGTATTTATACATTATATTTGGCAAGTCAGGATTGCCAAGAGTGTCAGGATCGCCTATACATAATAAGGTATCTATATATTATATTTGGCAAGTCAGGATTGCCTAGCGTGTCAGGATCGCCCATATCTAATAAGGTATCTATACATTATATTTAGCATGTTAGGATTGCCTAGATTTAATAAAAGGCATGTATATATTTCTTTACTTTGAACTTAAAGAATGTGTTCATTGTTGAATGATAAGAGTCTGTTGGGATAGTATATAAGAGGATTTTTATTTTTTTGAAAACATGAACTGAATAAGGAATGACCTAAATGTTAACACCTATATTTATCTCTTGTGTCCTTCACATTGAGGGTATGTATATTAGTTCTCTGATTAGGATGTAGTAGATAGAACTTACTCGTGAGTTTAATCCACTTTATTGATATTTCAAGTCCCAGGCAGGTTCTCCCGCGAGGATAGAGTACTAGGGTTGGTTGTGGCAAGCATCTACTCTCATCGATCAAATGGTAGGAACCTATCTTATTATTCAGGAGTCAAACTATGAACTCATTTGGAGATTTTGGTTGTTGGTTTAAATTATAGTCTTAAAATTTTGTTCATTCTGGTTAGGGGGTCCTTGGGTTACGGGACTTCCAAATTGTATTACCAAATGTATAATTATTTATTTATCAGTTATTTTAATACAGAGGAACTTTCTGTTCAGCTTTTAGAATTTATTCCATTCTGTCTTTTATCTTCTATGCTTGTTGCTACCCGTTGTATGTACCTCTCAGGTTTTGTGTATGAGACTGGCCACCTTATGCGCTAAATTTTCTAGGGGGGTATTTCACTTCTTCTTCTACCATGTATAACTAAACTCCTCAACTAGGGTTGAGGAGGAAACCTCCATTAATGAAGTGAAGTTCTTTTGTTCATTAATTGATTCTCATGTGTAAAATTTTTGTTTCTTGTGATTAATTATTTTGTAGTTCTTTCAATACCTATATCATGTATATGTGGTAGTTAGAAAGTATTATAATTAATCTAAGCTTGGGTTTGTATTTCATAAAAGTAATAATCTTTGATCTTATTTTTTTTATTAAATTGGATTCATAGGATGCTTAAAATTTTACATTAGTGAAGCGAAGGAAAATCTACCTTTTTGATATATTTTTCATAGTGCTTTATTGTTAAATCTTGAGTAAGCAATAGATTGATTTCTTGATTGCTACTCTAACTTTGGGGATTAATAAATGAATATTAGGAGCTTCATGGATTTAATGGTGGTGGAATCCGACACCTTATTTATTTTCTCTATTTGATTTCAATTGTATTATTTTATTTGCATGTTAGTTAAATCTCTGAAATCAACCAACTTTTATTTAAACTAGATTAGTTTTAAATTAATTTGAATTTGTGTTAGTTTTTCTTTTCAAAGTATTCCCTTGGGTTCGACCCGTTCTTGCCGATCTATACTGTAATAGATTTATACACTTGCGAGTTATTTTATACTTTTAAAACAACATCAAGTTTTTGGCATCGTTGCCGGGGAATCGCAAACAAGAAACTAATCAAATTTCGATTGATTTAATTCTTCTACTAGTTGTAATTTAGTTTTTTTTTCTTTCTTTTTTTATTATTATCAAAAAGAAAAAAAAAACTTTCTAATTTTATTTATTTTTATTAAATTCACTGTTCTAGGTTTTAAAAAAAAAAAAAACTTTTTCTTTATTATTATAGTTTAGTTTTAGTTTTATTAATTTTATTTTTATTATTATTTTTCTTAGTTTAGTTTTAGTTTTAGTTTTATTTTATTATTAATTTTTTAACTAATACTTTTGAAATTCTATAGGTGGTATTCTTGAAAATTGCTTTTTTTGCATTTTTTGGGCATTACTTTGGGATTCAAGTACTTTTTTTTTTCGTTTATTTATATTTTTCTCTTAGATTAGGAAAACATAGATTTTTGTTTTAGGTTGATAACTTTTGTATGAGAACTCTATGATAGAATAACTTAGAAATAACCTTAGGGTCACACTTTCTTCAAGTTTATATTTTATTTTATTTGTTTTATTTTTTTTCTCTATTTAAAAAAAATAAGAAAGACCACACACTCACTCACTTTTTATTTTATTTTTATTTTTATTGTGTGCTTTTTTTGTGCATTTTAATTTAGGATTTTTGCATTAAAATTTTAGTAAGGGCACTAATAAGCGTTGAATGTTATACATTCTCGCGCCTTTTAGTCCCTTGATAAGTGTTAAATGTTATACATTATTGTGACTTTACTTATGTATTTTGATCCCATAGCTGCACATATTGTATAGTTTCTATGTATTTTTATGCTTTTGATGATTTCAGGTTCAAACTTAGAATTTGACGTAATTCGACTCCTTTATCAATTCAACAATGCACTCTTATTTCCTATCATACTTCATAAAAAGTTTACATCAAGGAATGGTGTATGGCGTATCAAGACCGGGGTTAGAAAGTTCGAAAGTTGAAGATCTGCAGAAGAAGGAAGATCGATGCATCGAAGTCCCCACTTCGATGCATCGTAGCTTCGATGCATCGAAGTTCCTACTTCGATGCATCGCGCGAACCTGCTGAAAATATTTTTCTGCAGATATTTTCTCCACCTGTCACTTGTCCAATTTTGCTTGGATAAAGCCTTACACGTAATTTCTATGATATTTTGAGCCTCAGATCACTTATATAGCTAGAGAATATGTAATAGAGAGATATCACAATTCTTGTAATAGAGAGCATATATAAAATTCTAGAGAGAGAAAGTGAAGTTCTAGAGAGAGAAAGTTTCAAAGAGGGCTTTGTAAGGCCTTGAAGACCATTTTGAGCATGGGATCACCTCTGTCTATGGAATGCTTCCAGTCCACCATGATCAACTAATCCTTCTCTAGGGGTTTGACAAACCCTAGCTTTGTAAATATGTTCTAACTTCAATTTATTGGGGATTTTCATGTATTTTGTGTATATGTTTTTTTGCCTTGAGCCTTATATAAATATAATTTTACAAATTCTTCATGCTCATGTGTTTGATTTATCTTCTTGTCTTAGAATGCTTAAATTCCTCATATGATCTTCAAACACTTGTAAGTTCCACAAGGACTACAAGTGATGACTTGAGACTAGTTTTCACTATAACATACATAGCTAGATTTGCATAGTCCATGCTTAGAGAATGTGATTTTGCTACACTTAAGTAAGTAGGGTAATTAGGTAGGTAAGGAAATCAAGAGACGGTGATTTCGCTACACTTAAGTAATTAGGGAAATCACGATTTTTAAGATGGATTATAGTATATTAAGGTGTGTGTATTCTCTTGGCGACGTCGTTGTAGGTGGGACTTGTCAATGCGTCATTTAGTATACATTTGCATAAATTCCTCCAATTTATTATAAGTGTGACATATTACGAGACTAGTGGGGAAGTCTAACCCTAGTCCTTTATTCTTCTCTCAAACCTTGTATTTCAATTATCTTTTATGCTTTCAAAGTAGAGTAAGAAAACAACCAGCCTCACAAGACGATAAAGAAACATGATGAACCTAGAAGGGGAGGGGGTGAATAGGTTCTTTAATTTTTCTTCATAATATAGCAAGTTTGGCTAGCAAATACAATCACAAAATTTCGAAAACAGAGATTTATAGAGGAAAACCCTAAGGGGGGAAAAAAACCTCTTCGAACTGAGCTCCACTATGTCTGAAAGGATATTATAGTAATTCTCTTAATCACTATCTCACACACCCAACTCATAACATAGTCGCTCCAGCACTCACCCAGTTCACAGCCTCCCTAGGCCTGAACCACTCTCACCAAATCTCACAATAGTTTTTTCGCTCTTAATCCCAACTCAGGCTTCCCAAAACTCAAGCTATCTCACCTCAATCTCACAACAATCACTCACACTCCCCCTGTCCAAAGTATCCCAATACTTGGCCTATATATAGTGATAGTGGAGTCAGTTCGATGTCCTAAGCAGCAACTCTTCAGGCTTTGACTGTAGGTCTTCTAAGTAAATCTTCAAGCTCTGATTGTTAGTCTTCAAAATCCAACTTGATAATGATATGGTCACTTGATTTCTTGGTAGATAATGACACTTGAACTCTTCAATGATAGGCTTCAGTATGTACACCCTTGAGTGTAGTTTCAGAGAACCTGTAGAAGCCTGCTTCTTTCAATGAATTCCCTTTTCGGTCAATTAGACTCCCGTTCAATTTGGTGTATTCCCTTTTAATAGTTGTCCGGGCATTGCTTGGTCTGTGTACCTGTTATTTAAATATACTAGACAACAACTAAAGTAGACTTTAGTAGCACAGGAATTATGAATGCAAGACTTGTAGTTGGCCGCTTGAATTAGCACATAAAGACCAACAAAGATCAGCATATAAATTCAGCATCCATCACCATATATGTTTAGCAAAAACAACAATTAAAATTAAGCTAACTCAGCAATTTAGGTTCAAAAATCAGCATGTAGAGAATCACAAATCAGCATATTATTTAGTCACAATTCAGCAATATTAATATCACCAAACATCAATATGAAACTAACAAATTCAGCACAATTAAACTCTCCAAACAGCACACTTCAAAACCTAAAACAACAGTGTTTTAGATTCAAAACAGCAACATTTTAATTCTCAAAACAACACAATTTAAGTTGCTAAATCAGCACTGTAAAATTAGCATTCAGCATTTTAAAACTGTCCAAACAGCCCTATTGAGCTTCACCAAACAGCACTATTAAAAGCCACCAACCAGCATGTTAATTCAGCACAAAACAGCTTAAAATTCAGCACCAAACATGAAGTTAATTTAGCACTAAATAACTTAAAACTCAGCACGAAACAGCCCACTAAATACACTATTAAATGCCACCAAACAGCTAGCATTATAAAATCAGCATTCAACATTTTAAAATTTCCAAAATAGCACCATATAATTTTGGACAGCAATCTATAGAATTCAGCAATTCATTTTAGGACAGCAACATGTATAAAATTCAGCAATTCATCAAATTATTGCTAACAGATTCGTAGTTCAAGACAGCATTCATTAGTCATTCAATTTTAGCATATAAAAAAAATTCTAAATTCAACAAACTAGATTTTCCAGCAACAATTTGTAATTTCAATATTCCAGCAATATACTATTCATGGAGCAATGAAAATTTCAGCAATTAGAATAACCAAACTCCAATTCTAGCAACTTTAAATTTATGGCAGTAGGTTGAACAATTCAACAAATCATTTCAGCAATTCAGCATATTTTCAGCAAAACAGATTTTCAGCCACAACATATTTCCAGCAAAGAACATTTTCAGCAAAATAGATTTTCAGCCACAATATATTTCCAGCAAAGTATTTTAGAAAGCAAATTTCAGCAGCAATGGATTTTATCAGATATAGCAATTAATTCTAGCAAGCAACTTCAAACGGGTATTTTAAATTCAGAAAAAAGAAATTGTTGAAGCTAACAGAGATGTCACCAGGAGAGGGATGAACCAAGATTTTGAAGCTTTGAGGCTGAGGCTCTTCAAATAGGCTAAGATTTTAGTCATTTAAGATAGATACATGCTACAGTTGTAGAGATGACTCGATCGATGCCCATGTAAGAAGATCCTGTGTGTGATCTCAATTTGGCAATAAGAAACATTTGATATATCTTAAACCAGATTCAACGAGGATAGTGAAGGTACTGTAGCATCTTCAATTGATCGGCTGCCATGGAGTCACCAGCCATCACCCACTCACTTATCAACAATCACTTCCTCTTTCTAAACTATTTTAGTCTCTCTTTCTTTCCTTCTCCCCTATTTTTTTTTTTTTATCAGATCTTATCTACTTCTCTAACTTTCGGCGCCTCTCCTCACCTCACCATTACTTTGTTTTTTCTCCCAATATACATACCATCAACCGCACTATATATCTCTCTAACCTAATCCTTATATCAAGTCAAGAATCTACATCAACTTTTCTTTTCCAATTTTCTCTTTAATTACAAAACTAACACTCTCCTTTTTTGTTTTTTGACTTTACCTAATACAACATATTTGTATCTACAATGCCAATGCAAAAATGCCGCCCCCATCAGCTAGCATTTCATTTTTTAAAAAAAAAATGAAATGAGAAATCCTAATGACACAAATTCCCAAAAGTACCCTTAGGACACCTTTGCCTTAGCATTAATTTCCAAATCACCCTTCTTTGATAAACTCACTAAAGTGTCCCTACAATGAGGTTAGTGCATATAAAATAATAACAAAAGAAGTTAGGTGAGTGATTTTTGACATTAAAAGGCAAAAGGAGGAGATTGGTGGTTCGAAAAGCCCATGAGCATGTTTGCCCAAGTTTTAATGTCAAAAGGATCTATAAGGGCATTAGTGTCATTTTACGTTGAATGATAAATTTCAGGTTTTGCTTTTCATGATTTATTTAATAACAGTTTTAAGAATCACTCACCTAACTTCTTTCTCCCCCTTTTTGACAATGAAAGTCAAAAGGACAGTAAAATAGAGAACTAGTGGGGAGGAAGGGTGAATGTTCCCCCAATCTATGTCTGGAAATGCTCTAAGGAACAGTTTTAAGAAGGGTGTGTAATGTAATCCAAGATTAATTATGACCTTATAAAACATTGAAATCCTTTTGATAATCGTTAAGTGTGAGAATTTTGAAGCACTTTGAAATTTTGTAGCAAACATGTGATTAGGTCTAAAAGCAGTGAAGTACAATAAGTTTTTAAATATGGACCTATCAATGCTAGTGAGAATGCACTTGGTAGTAGTCATTGATTTGGAGTTTTTCATACCACCTTTTTTCATTTTAGCACATTTGCATGCAATGTGTGTGGTATTTTCATGAATGGTGTAAACATTATTAGAAGCTCTAGATGCAAAAAGAATGGTCTTTATTGATTGTTTGTCACAAAGTTGACTGACACTAAGTAAATTGTGTTTAAGACTTTCTACATAGAACACATTGTCTAATTTAGGCATTTCTTTGATTTCAGGTATTGTGCCTCTTCTAACTATTTTTCCTTTCTAATTATCACCAAAGATGACAGGACCACCATCACATTTTTCTAAATAACTAAATTTGGTTTTATCTCCTGTCATGTGCTTAGAACACCCACTATCAATATACCACTTGGTATTAATATAAGAAACTTTCAAAGAAATGTACACAAGTATGCTTACAGAGTTCAATTTCTTAGAAATCCACATCATTTTAGTTTTTACAAAACCTCTTGATAATGTAGGTGCATTGTGCAAGTGAGCATCAGTCTTCCTAATATACATGGATTTTAATTTAACATATTTGGGGCATGCATTGACCATAGAGACATACTTTGCCCTAGATTGATAATAAGCATTAAACAATAACTCATATTTGGGTCTCGTAGCAACATCTATGAAAGGATATGAACTGTAAATACCACCATTTTTAGCTTTGACAAAAACTGAGTAAGTTTTATTCGATTGTACCTGAGTGGCTTTGTCATCATTAAAGCAAATACCTGTCTTGCCCAATTGCTTTGTGAATTGTTCCCAAATTTCATTCATCCTTTGAGATCTCTCTTCTAAGAATGTGTTAAGTTCAAATTTGCACCTCTCCAACTAACTTCTTGTGACCTATTTTTGGCAAGGTAGCAAACAATTACAGAAATAGAGCATATGGTGGACAATTTTACCCTTATATGATTGCTGAGTAGCTCATTTGACCGCTACAATTCTAGATTGACCATTTTTAGCTGCTTCTTTTGTGCGCTGCACTTTTGGACCAATCTTTTATTTTCTACAAGGACTTCATCAATCTCGGGATCCTCTTCTTCTTTAGATTCAGACTGATTAGTTTTTGATTCTTGAAATACCATAAATAGATAAGCTTTTTCATCACTCTCATTAGATAGATTTTGTTGCTCCTCCTCTGAACTTGAAACCCCACCAGTGTAAAGCGCCTTTTTATTACTCTTTCCTTTGAACTTTGGGGCATCATAATACTTGTGCTTCTTTATTTTGGGAGCATTAGGACAATTCACAATGTAATGTCCTTATCTTCTGCATCCAAAATAATTTTGGCCTTGTAGTTGCTTGGACTTCTTTCTCATCTTGAACTTTCTGAATTTTCTTGTAATATATGCTATTTCATCTTCAGACTCTTCTGAGCTTGATCCTTGCTTACTTGAAACTTCAACTTCCTTAGCTTTCAGAGTTGATTCTTTCCTTAATACCAAGGAAGGTCCAATTCTCATCTCATAGGCAATGAGAGATGATTCTAGCTCATCAATGGACATTCTGGAGATATCTTTGTCTTCTAGTATAGTAACCTTGGGATTGAACCTTTTAGTCAT
Organism: Cornus controversa; assembly: GCA_026545225.1. Lineage (NCBI taxonomy): Eukaryota > Viridiplantae > Streptophyta > Magnoliopsida > Cornales > Cornaceae > Cornus > Cornus controversa. Next base: position 37,506,054 of record CM048845.1, on the reverse strand, counting down.
GGCGCGCAGTATCTTTTTGCACACCACTTTGTCTTCGATGTCTTCACCAAGGGCTCTCATGTCATTGACAGCTTCCTTAACTCTGAAGAAATAATCAGCCATGGTTTCTTTCTCATCTATCTTGATACCGTCAAACTTAACTTGATGAAGCTGAATCTTGTTTCCTTTGACGGTGTTGCTTCCTTCATGCACAGTTACCAATGAGTCCCAAATTTTCTTTTCACTTTTGTAATTCTTGATTCTTGTGAATTCTTGCTTTTGTAATTCCTTGTGTAAGGCATTTCAAGCCTTTCCATCAACTAATTTTGTCAACTTGTCGACTGCTGAGAGGTTTATAGGATCAAGAATGACAACACCTTCCAATGTAGCATGCCAAACGTCATAGGAGATAGATAATAAAAAAGCCTCCATTTTAATCCTCCAAGTGTCAAAACTTGTGCCATCAAACATAGGAGCCTTGTGAGTAGAACTGTCTTCATCCATACTTAGGATCTTTACTACGGTGGTTAAACCAAGAAATGCAAACTTGTGTTCTAATACCAATTGATGAACCTAGAGGGGGAGGGGGTGAATAGGTTTTTCAATTTTTCTTCCTAATATGGCAAGTTTGGCTGGCACATGCAATCAAACAATTTTGGAGACACAGATTTATTGAGGAAAATCCCAAGGTGGGGAAAAAAACTCTTCGAACTGAGCTCCACTATATCTGAAAGGGTAGTAAAGTAATTCTCTCAATCACTCTCTCACTCACCCAACTCACAACATAGTTACTCCAACACTCACCCAGTTCATAGCCTCTCTAAGTTTGAACTACTCTCACCAAATCTCACAACAGCTTTTCCACTCTCAATCCCAACTCAGGCTTTCTAAAACTCAAGCTATCTCACCTCAATCTCACCACAATCACTCACACTCCCCCTGTCCAAAGTATCCCAATACTTGGACTATACATAGTGATAGTGGAGTCAGTTCGATGTCCTAAGCAGCAACTCCTCTTCAGGCTTTGATTGTAGGTCTTCTAAGTCAATCTTCAAATTTTCAAGCTCTGATTGTTAGTCTTCAAAATCCAACTTGATAATGATATGGTCACTTGACTTCTTGATAGATAATGACACTTGAACTCTTCAATGATAGGCTTCAATATGTACACCCTTGAGTGTAGTTTCAGAGAACCTGTAGAAGCCCGCTTCTTTCAATGAATTCCCTTTTCGGTCAATTAGACTCCCGTTCAATTTGGTGTATTCCCTTTTAATAGTTGTCCGGGCATTGCTTGGTCTGTGTACCTGTTATTTAAATATACTAGACAACAAGTAGACTTTAGTAGCACAGGAATTATGAATGCAAGACTTGTAGTTGGCAGCTTGAATTAGCACATAAAGACCAACAAAGATCAGCATATAAATTCAGCATCCATCAGCATATATGTTTAGCAAAAACAACAATTAAGATTAAGCTAACTCAACAATTTAGGTTCAAAAATCAGCATGTAGAGAATCACAAATCAGCATATTATTTAGTCACAATTCAGCAATATTAATATCACCAAACAGCAATATGAAACTAACAAATTCAGTATAATTAAACTCTCCAAACAGCACACTTCAAAACCCAAAACAACAGTGTTTTAGATTCAAAACAGCAACATTTTAATTCTCAAAACAACACAATTTAAGTTGCTAAATCAGCACTGTAAAATTAGCATTCAGCATTTTAAAACTGTCCAAACAGCCCTATTGAGCTTCACCAAACAGCACTATTAAAAGCCACCAACCAGCAAGTTAATTCAGCACAAAACAGCTTAAAATTCAGCACCAAACATGATGCTAATTTAGCACTAAATAACTTAAAACAAAAACAACAATTAAGATTAAGCTAACTCAGCAATTTAGGTTCAAATATCAGCATGTAGAGAATCACAAATCAGCATATTATTTAGTCACAATTCAACAATATTAATATCACCAAACAGCAATATGAAACTAACAAATTCAGCACAATTAAACTCTCCAAACAGCACACTTTAAAACCCAAAACAACAGGGTTTTAGATTCAAGACAGCAACATTTTAATTCTCAAACAGCACAATTTAAGTTGCTAAATCAGCACTGTAGAATCTGCATTCAGCATTTTAAAACTGTCCAAACAGCTCTATTGAGCTTCACCAAATAGCATGTTAATTCAGCACAAAACAGCTTAAAATTCAGCACCAAATAGCATGTTAATTTAGCACAAATTAGCTTAAAACTCAGCACGAAACAGCCCACTAAACTACACTATTAAATGCCACCAAACAGCTAGCATTATAAAATCAGCATTCAACATTTTAAAATTTCCAAAATAGCAACATATAATTTTTGACAACAACCTATAGAATTCAGCAATTCATTTTTGGACACCAACATGTATAAAATTCAGCAATTCATCAAATTATTGCTAACAGATTTGTAGTTCAAGACAGCATTCATTAGTCATTCAATTTCAGCATATAAAAAAAATTCTAAGTTCAACAAACTAGATTTTCCAGCAGTAATTTGTAATTTCACTATTCCAGCAATATACCATTCAAGTAGCAATGACAGCAATTAGAATAACCAAACTCCAATTCTAGCAACTTTAAATTTATGGCAGTTGAACAATTCAACAAATCAGCCATGTACATTTCAGCAATTCAACATATTTTCAGCAAAACAGATTTTCAGCCACAACATATTTCCAGCAAAGTACATTTTCAGCAAAATAGATTTTCAGCCACAACATATTTCCAGCAAAGTATTTCAGAAAGCAAATTTCAGCAGCAATGGATTTTATCAGATATGGCAATTAATTCCAGCAAGCAACTTCAAACAAGTATTTTAAATTTAGAAAAAGAAATTGTTGAAGCTAACAAAGATGTCACCAGAAGAGGGATGAACCGAGATTTTGAAGCTTTGAGGCTGAGGCGCTTCAAATGGGCTGAGATTTCAGTCATTTAAGATAGATACATGCTACAGTTGTAGAGATGACTCAATCGATGCCCATGTAAGAAGATCCTGTGTGTGATCTCAGTTTGGCAACAAGAAACATTTGATGTATCTTAAACCAAATTCAACGAGGATGGTGAAGGTACTGTAGCATATTCACTTGATCGGCTGCCATGGAGTCACCAGCCATCACCCACTCACTCATCAACAGTCGCTTCCTCTTTCTAAACTATTTCAGTCTCCCTTTCTTTCCTTCTCTCTTGCTTTTTTTTTCATCAGATCTTCTCTGCTTCTCTAACTCTGGGCACCTCTCCTCACCTCACCATTACTTTGTTTTTTCTCCCAATATATATACCATCAGCTGCACTATATATCTTTCTAACCAAATCCTTATATCGAGTCAAGAATTTACATCAACTTTTCTTTTCCAATTTTCTCTTTAATTCCAAAACTAACACTCACTCTCTTTTTTTTTTTTTTTTGGCTTTATCTAATAAAACATATTTGTATCTACAATGCCAATGCAAAAATGCCCCCATCAGCTAGCATTTGATTTTTAGAAAAAAAGAAATGAGAAACCCTAATGACACAAATTCTCAAAAATACCCTTAGGACACATTTGCCTTTGCATTAATTTTCAAATCACCCTTCTTTGATAAATTCATTAAAGTGTTCCTGCAATTAGGTTAGTACATATAAAATAATAACAGATAATTAAATAAATCATAAAAAGCAAAATTCGAAATTTATCTTTCAACGTAAAATGACACTAATGACCTTATAGATCCTTTGGACATCAAAACTTGGGCAAACATGCTCATGAACATTTCGGACCATCAAAACACAATTTTGCTTCTTGTTGTACCATGAAATAAGATTAGTACCAACATAGAAACAATCGCCTAAAGTACTTTTCCTATCATCCTTGTTAGCAGCCCAATCAACATCAGTGTAACCTGCAATCTCAGAGTTAGACTCTATAAAATAACGCAATCCATAATTCAAAGTACTATTGACATAACGAATGATGCGCTTAACTGCAATGAGATGTTGCTCCCTAGGATCAACTTGATTCCTAGCACATACTCCTACACTAAATGCAATGTCAGACCTACTAACTGTCAAATACAACAAGCTGTCAATCATACTCCTATACAATGAAGGATCAACTCTTTTAGAATCTGAGTTTCTCTCCAATTTGGAAGAAGTACTCATAGGAGTTTGCATATATTTGGAACCTTTCAAACCAAACTTCTTAACTAACTCCTTTGCATACTTAGTTTGAGATATAAAAATCTCATTATCAAATTGATTCACCTGGAATCCAAGAAAAAATGTTAGTTCACCAACCATGCTCATTTCAAAAGTATTACTCATATCTCTAGCAAATTTATGAACAAGGTTAGCAAGTACTACTTTCATTCTATCATCGGGCGTAGACATCATCTTTAGATGTTTCTCTACTTGCTCCAACCAATTATCCACTACCAACGAATTCGAGCTCCCATCAAAACTAGGAGGCATCAACTTTTTAAATTGAGTGATGAACTTGAAACACCTCTCACTTTCACTTTCTTTCGGTTGTTGCACTTTAGTAGCAGTCATTAACACAAAATCTCTAAGGGTCGCGATTATCTCTGTAACCAAGCGGTCTCCCTCAAGAACTCCACCCCCAACTGCCCCTCCACGGCGTTTAGGTGGCATGATTCTATATAGTCTAGATAGAGGTCAATAACAATATGTTATCTCATAGTATGCATTCAATGTAACCAAACTATCATGTAACATAGAAACATGTTATTATTTAAACGTTTAGCATATAAACATATTTTTCAACACACATTTAATCATGTAAACATACTCTCAAGTCAACACATAACATATAGTGCATGTTATCACATAAGCACTTAACATATCATCATGTAAGCATACTTTACATGCAAATAAGTTCTCATATCAACTATGTCATGTCCACCTGCTTTCTAGGTTCTCAAACTCAAAGATTCTAACCATTTCGAATCTACACATGATCCGACCCTTACCCTTCGTCCTTAGGTATTTAACCTATTTATGCTCTGATACCAAGCTGTCATGCCCCAAAATTTGAACCGCCGAAGCTCCCCCAGTCTGAACCAAAACTTCGGGTAGTGAGGTGTCATGATTGCCCGATCGTCATCCCACAAATCAAACAACCATGGCAAACTACCGTTTATCACCCTCAGCTCCTATCCGAACAACCAAGATCATTACTTATCACAAAAGCCTTTTCATTATCATTATATCAATTCCTAGCTAGAACATCACAATGATCAATCAATCGAAGTCATAATCTCATAAATCAACGGAAGCATTATTCTGTACATCAATTTTATCATATTTATTGACTATTCTCACAATAGGACCCCACATGTTCACCATACACACTTGTTCCCTCACTTTGGTCCATCTCAGCTCACTCAGCATCTACATAATATAATCCATCGTAATGCAGATTATAATGTATCGTAATATATGATACATCGACTATATGTCATAAAAATGTATGAAATGTACTATTTTTGGCAACTCAATCTCCATATTTCTACGATGCATCATAACCCAATATGTGAAGCATAAAAAAATTACGATATATCGTAATGCATGTTATGATGCATCGTAAGATGATAATGCATTATAATAAACATTATGATCCATTGTAGCCACTCGGCCAACTACCCTTCTCACACTCAACACTTGGTTTAAAGTATTAAATATCTTTAAAAGAAACCAGACACGCTCCACGTCAATTCATCATTGGGAATATTCTATCACCTCTCTACCATTTCTTAAAAAGAGATAATACTCATAGGATAAGTTACAATACGCTCAGTAGGAATATCTAAAATATAACTTCACAAGTCTTGTGAATACCACATAACTCATAATCATATTACCATGTTAAGTATAATTTTATAAACAAATATCAATGCTAATAACCATACCATAAATGTATATATCATGTTATGTATTCGCACTCTATTCGTACTTCACACACACATGAATTTTATCGCTTTGACCTTGGCTTTCCGCCTATAATGTCAACGATAACAATTGTCTTGAATCCTAACTCCTGGAGATTCGACTCACCATAACCTTTTTATTTCACCCTGGATCCCTACTCTTAGCCATCCAGTTCCTACAAACCTTTTTCCATCTCACACCTGGATCCTAACTCTTGGCTATCTAGTTTCCACAACCCTTTCATATGCACACTCACTCTATGTATATGCAATGCATGAACATTATCACAATCATGCTCATTTATAAATTTGCCTGCACAAACGCACATTTTATGTACCTATGACATGCTTGCACATTTCCAAATAAATCTCACACACATTCATATTGAACATGTGTCACATTTTTCACATTTCATATCATCTATATCGATAATCAAACATGTTTTCATCTAAACATGCTCTTCAAGAGAATTTATCAAAAACATCAGTGTTACCTTCACATATGCACATGAACATAGATAATTCTCTTACATTTCACATTCAACATCCTTTGTTTAAAATAATTGAAAAGATATACTCACATCATTTCACATTGAAAGTTCATTGGATTGTATAATCTAGCATCTTTTAACCGTGAAAGACATCTAATTATACCCACATAACTAATTGATTTCCATAGACAACTAATATACTCACATAAACTCCATATTTCTTGGGATAGGCATCCTTACCTCAATTTAGAAGAGTTTCTAAATGAAATTTTCAATTTTCCACCAAAATCAACTTTCTCCGACTTCGATTTTGAATGGATCAATCTCAAACCCTTGATACGTAGAACAATTCTCTCTTCTTTAGTGTCTTCTAATTCTCTCCCCAAGCCTCTCAATTTCAAAAGCAAAGGAAGAAGAAGAATAATATATATATATATATCATTCTCATTTCTATTTATAGACCTAGCCTCCTCTATTTACAAAAATGCCACTATTCACTTACCATACCTTTTCGAACTCCGTTTTCGATTTCGATAACTCCAACGAACTCGAAATCAATTCCATAGTTCATCAAATATTTTATTTAACATAATCTCAAAATTTGGTGTCATTTCAACACTTTCAAATTTTTTGGGCCCACCGCACCCGCGTTTTGGGCTCGCCTGACCTGAAAACTCAAATTTTGCCAAACGCTCCCAAAACTTGCCCAGACCCTTATACAAGTCCCCAAACATGTATTTCACATTTATAACACACATATAATCATCTAAATCATTTATATGACAATAAATTAAATTAAAAAGAAAATTGGCCAAAAATGATCACGGTCCTTACATGCATCTAGGCCATAAAATAACTAAAATATCTTTGTGCCACTTAACATACCTTCTCGACCTTCATTTTTTATTTTGAAAACAACCATGGCTTTGAAATTAATTCCATTCTTCTTCTAACATTCCATTTGGTTTAAAACCAAAAATAAATTTTTCAGAAAAATATCCGGTCTCCCTGGTCCACCCAACCCACATCTCAAGTCTCGCTGACCGAAAAATCTCAAAATGGGACAAATATCTCAAAAACTTCCCTAAACCTCTAAAAAGTTTTCAAACATGTTTAACAGTATTAAAAATCCATTTATGACAAAATTGATGAATGAAAAGAAAATCGGTCAAAATTGAACCGAGTCTCTACAGATCTATCCCTAGAATGATTACTGCACACCCCATCATTTATTGCTGCTAGGATCTGTCGTAACCCTTGTGGAAGAGTGTGAGTGGATGGGTGTGAAGATAGACACTAGACTGAGCTACCACACTGACAAGGGTACAGGGTGCTCAATCCCACATCGCCTAGGTGTGGAAAAGGGAATGTGCTTATATGTAATATGTTCTCTTCAAATGGTACGAGACCTTTTGGGGTAAAACCTAAGAGCAAAATCGTGTGGGCTATGGCCCAAAGTAGACAATATCATACCATGTGTTGGAGCGGGGTATTACAGTTGGTATCAGAGCCTGAACCCAGCCGAAAGTGTGCCGACGAGGACGTCAGACCTCATAAGGGGGTGGAATGTAGTAATCCTTATGAACGGGTGTGAGTGGGCAGGTGCGAAGACAGACACTGGGCTGAGGTACCACATTGATAGGGTACAGGGTGCTCAATCCCATATCGTCTGGGTGTGGAAAAGGGGATGTGCTTATATATAGTGTGTTCTCTTCAAATGGTATGAGGCCTTTTGGGGTAAAACCCAAGAGTAAAATCGTACAACCTATGGCCCAAAACGGACAATATCATACCATGTGTTGGAATGGGGTATTACAGGATCTTTCTAAAATATGTGGGGGTAACACACCTTAGATATGGTCCTATGTAAGATCTTCTATATAAGTAGTTGTTGATTATCACATACTCTGTTGCGTTCATCCTCAATTTCTTGGTTTTCTCCTTCTGTTCTAAGAGGGTCCCTTGCTTAAGGTATGGCATGGTCAAATCCATCCAACTTGATTCAGTTGGAATCACGAAGAACGGTGTGAAAGGCTGAATATTTGGCCTTTTGAGGATGTGAATTAGCACCACTTATGACAAAAAAAATTTGGACATGGATGCAAAATGTGCCAATTGATCGGCCTCTATGCTCTACTCTTTTGGGATATGTGAAAACTAGATTTGCTTAAATTTTTTAACTTCAATTTCAAGCAATCTCATGTACACTTCCCTCTGTACCTCTTTGGCTTGGTAATCCCCTGTAATTGGTTAGCAAGTCTAAGTTCTACCAACAATGCCTCATATTCTACCTCATTGTTTGTTGTTGGGAAATCGAGTCTTATAGCTTAGTATAGCTTTATCCGCTTTGGGGTTTGAATTTCAAATTCGATGCCAACCCATAGTGTCCAGTACAATCCTTCCATTACTTCATCAACATCTTCATCAATGTATTCAAGTAGAAAATCTATACTGACCTGCCTCTTTTTTACTATCCTAGGTTCATACTTTATGTCAAAAGAGCTTAAGTCGATCACCCATTTCATCATTCTTTTAGACATGTCTGGCTTGGCCAGAATTGCTCTAATAGGGAACATGGTTGGTATGCTGATCAGATGAGAGTTGAAATAATGTCGTAGTTTTCTCTTTACCTAAATTAACACCAAAATGACCTTTTCTGCCTTGGTATACCTAGTTTCTGGATCTGTCATTGTCTTATTACGGTAAAAGATGGGACTCTACTTTCTTCATTCTTTATATACTAATGATGTGCTAATGGCTGATCAGGATACAACGAGACAAAGGTACAGTGATTCTCCATCCTTTGGAACTGAGAGGATCAAAAGATGCATCATATATTGCTTTATCTTCGCCAATGCTTCCTTCTGCTCTTGCCCCCAACTCTTTCTTTCTCTTATCCTGACGACATTAAAGAATGGCTTGCACTTATTAGATAGCTATGAGATGAATTTACTGAGGCCAACAATTCTTCTGATCTTATTTTCAAATATGAATTACTCTATGTTCACATTGAAAGCTTTGTTCCACTGCCAAGAGTTGACATTAATTCCTAGTTTATGCAAAAACCATTGTTAGAGAGATTCAAAGAGAAACAACTCATCCCATTTATGATCTGAATTCTACCCTAGGTTGTTAGATTGTAAAGTAAGAAGAAGAGAGAACTCTAAACCACAACATAGCAGTAGCTACTCTCCACAACAAAACATCATCGTCAACCCCTCTATACGACTACTGTCTTGACTTTAATGATGACAATAAGGTTAAATCTCTCTTTTCTCTCCATTCTTTAAAATTTCTCAATGTTGTTAATGTATATTGTATACTTGTTGGGTCAATTTCTAATAATGCAAGTGCTTCAACTGATCAGGGTCTGTTCCATTATTTGTAGTTGAATTTTGAGCTTCTACTAAATAAGACCATAGTTAGAGAGCTTGCATAATTTATGTAAACATATAGAGAGGGATGTTAGTGTCTATGAAATACTTGTTAGGTCAATTGTTAATGTTAAACCACAATTACTTTAAAAGTTTAAGCTGTTAGAGATGGGTGTAAATTGAATATTATTTAAACCTCTAACACGCCCCCATCAAGTACGACTTTGATACCAGAACCTAGAACCTACTGTTGAGAAAGCTCTGACACTATGTTAAACACCAGCTACTCCACCCAGTACCTATTGCTTAAACTTTTAGAGTAATTTGTGTTTAACATTTAATAATACAAATCGTAGCTAGGTGCCAGTCATTCAATTGATCAATGGTTTGTTTTATTATTTGTAGTTGAATCTCAAAGCATATTAGGAAAAGTCATTGAGAAGGAACAAATCGAATGTTTTTATGAGGAGATGCAATTCCTACTAAAAATTGGAAACGTTAGTCATAGGACATAAGATATTATCGATTGGTTCATACTCAATGTTGTCTTGCAGAGAGATGGAAATATTTCTGATGATTTTCCTCTTTACATAACTTTTTCCAAAAGTATTGTCCCCTTGGCTTGGGAAATTTTTGACTACTTTAAACCTTTAATAGCCGATATTACTTATATCAAGGACTACAAGAGAGAGATGATGGATATTCTCTCATGGCTTGAATCTTACATAGTTGACAAAATTCATCAATATCTCTATGGTGGTGTAGAAGAGATCAATTTTATTATATCTATCATCGAAGAGGTGATGGACATTCAGGAGAAGGGCTCTAGTCTTAGATGGTTTGAGTTGTCTTGCAAAGTTAATTGCCTCAATGGTTTGTACCATAAGGTGCGTTTTTTAGGCTGAGATGCTTTATCGTGCTAAGATAATTCGTAATTGCTCTACCTGTGCCAGAGAAGATTTCAATCCTATTGAGACAGAAGTGATGAATTGTTGGAAGGGATTGAGGTTCACCCTTTTTTTTATCTAGAGACTATTATCTTTGCTTCAAAAGGCTCAAAGAGATGGTCGACGTAGTTAAGAAAATTTGTCATGCATTACCCGATGTCACAAAAGAGATCAAGCTTATCAAGACAAAGGTGATAAAGATATTTTAGAGGGATTGAGTGACCCATGGCTTAATTCTCTCGTGACTCGTGAATTATGTCACTTCCATAGTTTATCCAAAGAGATGCTTAACCTTGCTGAGAAAAATTTTCGTAGCTTTGATGATTAAGTTCATCACCATAGAGGTCTTGAAGATTAACCAGAAGGGATTAAGTCTCTCATGGCTTGAGTCTCTTATAGCAGATTAGTTCCATCAAGGGTTTGGTATTATCACAAAAGAGATTGAATCTACTAAGAGAGAAGTGATGCAAATTTATAAGAAGAAGATATATGGCATTGGCATTTCACAAGTTAGAAAGTCTACCCATGGAGCTTTGTCAAAACCCACTAGCTCCACCGTCAAGGAACAGAAATCATAATGGGCTTTGATGATGAAACAATTAACTATGGTATTAGAGCTGCTTATTGAAGAACATGTAATACCCCACTCCAATATATTGTATGATATTATCCGTTTTGGGCCTGAGCCCCCACGATTTTGCTCTTGGTTTTTTATCCCAAAATGCCTCATACCATTTGAAGAGAACACACTACATATAAGCACATCCCCTTCTCCACACCTAGGTGATGTGGGATTGAGCAATCCTGACATACTCCGGCAGCAATTCTGACATGCCCCAACAATCACCCGTGGTATGATATTGTCCGCTTTGGGCCTAAGCTAGCACGGTTTTGCTCTTAGATTTTATCCCAAAAGGCTTCATACCATTTGAAGATAACACACTACATATAAGCACATCCCCTTCTCCATACCTAGGTGATGTGGGATTGAGCAATCCTGACATACTTCGGCAACAATTTTGACATACCCCAACAATCACCCGTGGTATGATATTGTCCGCTTTGGGCCTAAGCCAGCACAGTTTTACTCTTAGATTTTATCCCAAAAAGCTTCATACAATTTGAAGATAACACACTGCATATAAGCACATCCCCTTCTCCACACCCAGGTGATATGGGATTAAGCAATCCTGACATGCTCCGCAGCAATCCTAACAATGCCCTGGCAATCCATCCCGCGAGTGACTACAGAACATGCGAAGACACTAAAAGTTATACCAATCATTAGGATGCCAAGACTTGATAAAAATACTTTGGCAATGAAAGTTTACAGTGATCCTCTCATTCAATATCACTTTCATATTCGTGTGTGGACTTGTATATCTCAAGTGTACGAGAGGAGAGAATTGTTGCTTAACATTTGAATTCTACAGCTATCTAGCTTAAAGGTAAAATTAACTAAATGAGTGACCAAGAATTAAGTGAAGGAGTATATAAAAGTCTAAAAGGTAAGAAATGTCTCATTGTCGTAAATGATATACGAGAGTTCAGGGTTTGGGGTTTTTTGAAAAGATATTTTCATATGGAGAATTATATCTACTAGTTGACATGCAACAGTAGTTATGGCTTTGCATGATGAATCTCATTATTTGGGATTTCTAAATTTAGATGAAATTTGAGATCTAATGCGTTAAAAGATATTTCAAGGAGGAAGTTACTCTCAAGAGTGGGAGGAAATCGTTTAATAAATAAGTCCAAGGAATTTTTTCTTAGAGATTGAAAAGATACCTATTTGACTTGTGAACAAGGTCGTGTACAGTTCATTGTATTTCAAATTCGTATATATTTAAAAAATTCATCCCATATAACTTAAATTTAGGCCAAACCCATATTTATTTTACTAGGTAGGCTCAAAGAACGAATTTTAACTCATTTAGCAAACAGCCCATCATCCATGTATGATGAATATTATTATTGTACAGTAAAACCCTCAATCGCAAACCAGTTTGGATTACCCCTCTCCTCTCCACGGCTACCTACGGCAACACTTTCTACGAGGACTACAAGGTTAGATATATTTTCTTTCTCCATTCTCTAAAATTTCTCGACATTGTTAGTGTCTATTGAATACTTGTTGGCTTAAATTTCTAAACATTGTTGTTGCCAGTCTGTCAACTGATCAAAGGTCTGTTCTATTACTTGCAGTTGAATTTCAAGCTTCTCATAATTAAGACCATAATTGGAGAGAGGGATGATAGAAACTGAAACTGTTGTGGGTCTTCTGTTAGAGAACATGTTGCAGCTGATTAACTCTGACAACAAATTGATTCTCAAGGCTTATGAGGATAAAGTAGTCATTGAGAACGAACAAATCGACTGGGTTTATGAGGACATGCAATTCCTACAGAAGTTTTTGAAAGATTCGAAGGAGAAACGAGATGATGAGAATGAAGAGCTGAAGAGCATCGGGGCGAAGATTAGAGACATCCGTTACAGGGTAGAAGATATTATGGATTGGTTCGTACTCAATGTTGTCTTGCAGCCGAGAGATGGAAGCATTGCTGATGATTTTCCTCTCTACTTCACTTCTTCCCATAGTATTGTCCACCTGGCTTGGAAATTTTTTGATGATTTTCCTCTCTAGAGAATCTGAGAAAGCGATGATGGAGATTCTCTCCTGGCTCAAGTCTCACATGGCTGATAAAATTCATCGTCGCTATCGCAGTGTAGTAAAAGAGATCAAGTCTACCATAAAAGAGGTGATGGAGATTCATAGGGGGATAATTCTTAATTGCTTTGAGAGTGCCACAAGAGATTTCAGTCATTTTGAGGCTGGAGTGAGGGTTCATTTGCAGGGATTAAGGCTCGTAAGGCCTCAGTTTTGTTCATCTAGTGACTATTATCTCCTCTTCAATATGTTCAAAAATATGGCTAACCAGGCTCATGGAATCTGTAATGTGATTACCGGTGTCACAGAAAAGATCGAGCTCATAAATGCAGAGGTAATAACGATCTATGACAAGGGATTGAGTGTTACACGGCTTGATTCTTTCACCAGTAATCAGTTTTCTCTCCTCCTTGATTTGTCTAGAAAGATGGTTAACCAGGCTAAGGAAACTTTTCATAGCATTAGCGTGGTCATAGAGGTTTGACATTGTCACAAAAGAGATTAAATCTATTAAGAGAGAGGCGATGCAGATTTATAAGAAGAAGATGTATGGCATTGGAGCTCCACAAAGTTAGAGAGTCTTCGAATGGAGCTTCAACAAAACCCGCTAGCTCCATAGTTGTAATACCCCGAAAAATTTAGATGTCTATTATTTTAAAGAAATTGAATTTTTTTATATTATTACTTTATTTTATTAATTCATGTGAAATGCCTTATTTCTATAAATTATCATTGTAGGTGAGTTGCTTTTCTTTTATATGCATCTTATCATTTTATGTGGATTGCTTAGGTTTTATAGATTCAAATCATTTCATGTAAATTGCTCTGTTTATTTATTTATTTATTTTTTTATTATCATTTTATGTGAATTGTTATTGATTATGTGTTATTTTATTTAAATGCTTTGGTTTGGGCTAGGGAGGAATTTGGGCTGGAATGATTAGGCTAAGGTTATGTTTAAATTGTTGGGCCAGGGTTATAATTATATTATTATTGTTATTATTATTATTATTATTATTTTGCTTTTGTTTAGTTTTAGAAAAAAATCAATAATAGAATAATAATTAAGACAAAAAGGAAAAAGAAGAAATTAGGGTTTTTGCCGTTGCTTTATGCACAGAACTGAGGGAGTAACAGAAAGAGAGAAGGGAGTGACGATCGGGTGAATAAGTTGATTCGTCAAAGAGGCAAGTTTGATTCTTCTCTTCCCCTTTGAATCCGTATGCATAGGCTAGGTTTAAGAATTTGGTTTATATTGAAAATCTGTATATAATTGAATTTTTGTTTTGTTGCTTCTTGTAAATAAATTTCAAGTAAATTTATTATGCTAAATTGTATATAGGAGTATAGATATATATATGTAAGAATATATGCATATATATATTTCATGTATGTGTAAATTATATATGAATCTGTTTATACATGAATTTAGGGTGGGAAAAGATGTTAATTCGTAAGCCTTCTCGGTTGTGATTGTCTACAAAACAACCCTTGATCTTTAATAAAATAGATTGTGAGAAATTTGAGTTTGAATTTTTAAATTTTGCGAAGAACCCTAGGACTTGTGAATTGGGAGTTTTTGATTCGGACTATTTTTCATAGGGCTTTTTGCACCAAAGGGTAGAAAGGATCAAGGGGAAAAGAATGGGGCAAAAATCAGAGCGAACGGAGGTCAGGGCACGCGGGAAAATACGCCGGAAAACCCCAGCGCGCTGCCATGCGCGCTGGGGAAGAAAAACTCCAGCGCGCGTGACCCCCACGCGCGCCGCCGGCGCGTGGGGGCGTGTCCGGCCAGCGCCGGTGGCCGAAAAAGTGTTTTTGGGCCCCACTCGCGGGGGCCCACCTCTGGGTCCAATATGGGCCCATTCCGGATAGTTTTAATATTTCTTTTGTATTTTTGAAATTTTTGGAAAAATTTGAAAATTGGAAAAATCATTTTTTAAAAATACTTTTATAATTCTAAAAATTCCAAAAATTTTATGTCAACTTTCTGGGAGCTTAAGGAGCTTGGGGTTTAAATTTCATATCCAAATGATTTACCATTGTCTTTAAATTAATTTTTAAAGTGTCTAAAAACTGATTTTTCAGCTTCTTTAATTTTAGAAAATATTTAGAAATTTCTAAAAATTCTGAAATTTTTACTGTAACTTTCTGGAGGTTAAATGCACTTGGGTTTAAAGTTTCAACTCAAAATGATCTCTCCTTGTTGTTCAATTGATTTTTAAAGTGTCCAAAAGTTGGGTTTTTCAGTTTCTGTAATTTTAGAAAATACTTTTATAATTCCAAAAATTCCCAAATTTTTACTGTAATTCTCTGGAGGCTAAATACACTTGGGTTTAAATTTTCAACTCAAAATAATCTTTCTTTGTTGTTCAATTTATTTTTAAATTGTCTAAGAGTTGGATTTTCACCTTCTTTTATTTTTAGAAAATATTTTAAAATTCCAAAAAATTCTAGAAAAAAATTAGGTAACTTTATAGGATTAAAATGCACCTGGGTTTTAAATTTCATGTGAAAATGAGTGTCCCTTCTGATTGTGTTGGTTGTGAAAGTATATCTCGAATTATGTTTATTTTCTTTTTGCTAGAAAAATATTTTTTTAAAAATTCTCAAAAATTATAGAAAATTTCAGCATGATTTAATAGGGTTCTTAGCAGTAGAATATGCCCAAAAACCTAGATGAAAGTTAGGTTTAGACTCCCTCGTATGTTTGAGTGCATTGGAGGTTGAGTTGGGAAATTTCTTCTATAATGGATGTTTGAGTTATTTATTTACTTGATTGTATTTACCTTTAAAGATATCAATGCACATGGAATACTTGATTATATTTGTCATATGGTGATAATTTCATACAGATAAATTTGAATTAGTTGTTTGTGCAAATTAAAATCATAATGCACCTTGTTTATTTTATGTTTCATATTGGGAATGCATCTGTACATTTTATTTTGGCATGTAAAGATTGCCCTATGTGTCAGGATCGCCCATACCTAATAAGGTATCTATGCATTTTATTTGGCATGTCAGGATTGCCCGGCGTGTCAGGATCGCCCATACCTAATAAGGTTTTCTATACATTATATTTGTTTTGTCATGATTGTCTAGATTTAATAAAATGCATGCATATATTTCTTTACTTTGAACTTAAAGAATGTGTTCATTGTTGAATGATAAGAGTTGGTTGGGACAACGTATAAGATGATTTTGATTTCTGAAAACATGAACTAGGTAGGAAATGACCAGTATGTATATACGTACCCATACCTATTAAGGTATCAAAGGATAAAATGGTGACATGTTAGGATTGCTTAAACTTGATAGTATTTTATGTTATGTTTATTTCTACTGAACGTAAGGAATGTGTTCACGTTTGCATAATAAGGGTTTGGATGGAATATTATAAATATTGACTGTTGTTTTGGAAACATGAAACTGGGTAAAAGAATAACTTGTAGGTTAAATCTATAGATTTATTTTGTATCCCTTATACTGAGGGTATGTATATTGGTTCTCTGATTGGGATGTAGTAGATAGAACTTGCTCGTGGGTTTAACCCACTTTGTTGATATTTCAGGTTTTAGACAGGTTCCACTGCGAGGATAGAGTTTTAGGGTTTGGTTGTAGCAGACGTCTCATCTTATCAGTTACAGGGTAGGAACTTGTCTTCTTCAAGAGTCATACTATGAACTTTTGAGACTTTGATTGTTGCTATTAATTTTAGAATTTAAAAACTTTGTTCATTTGGTTAAGGGGTCCTTGGGTTACAAGACTTCCAAGTTGTATTACCGGACATATATTTGTTTAGTTAGCGGTTATTTTAATTCAGAGGAACTTTTTATTCTGCTTTTAGAAAATTGTTCATTATATCTTTTGTATTCTATGCTTGTTGCTACCAGTTGTATGTATTTCCCAGGTTTTGTGTATGAGACTGGCCACCTCATGTGCGAAATTTTCTGGGGGGTATTTCAATAGTAAAGGAAGAAATCATAGTGGGCTTTGATGATGAAACAACAACGATAATGGAGCTGCTTGTTGGAGAACAACAAAAGAAGCTAAAAGTTATTCCAATCATTGGGATGCCCGGACTTGGTAAGACTACTTTGGCTATGAAAGTGTATAAAGATCCTTTCATTGAGCATCACTTTCATATTCGTGCATGGACTTGTGTATCTCAAGTGTACCGGATGAGAGATTTGTTGCTTAACATTTTAAGTTCTGCACATATTCAACTTAAAGTTGAAATTGACCGAAAGAGTGGCAAAGAGTTAGGTGAAGTCGTGTACAAAAGTCTAAAAGGTAAAAAAATATCTCATTGTCTTAGATGATGTATGGGAGTTCGGGGCCTTGGATGATTTGAAAATATGTTTTCCAAACGACAACAATGGAAGCAGAATTTTATTTACCAATCGACATGTAGATGTAGCAGTGGCTTTGAATGTTGAACCTCACTATTTGCGGTTTCTAAATCCAGATGAAAGTTGGGATCTACTGCGTCAGAAGGCATTTCGAGGAGGAAGGTACCCTCAAGAGTTGGAGGAAATTGGACAGCATATTGCCAAAGAGTGTCAAGGACTACCACTTGCAATTCTTGTAATAGCTGGACTTCTCGTAAAGAAAGACAATGCACAGTGCTGGTGGAGGCGTGTTGCACATAGTGTAAGTTCATACATTATTACTGATATAGAGCAATACATGGACACACTAGCACTGAGTTATGATCACTTGCCTCATCACTTGAAACCATGCTTCCTCTATTTCAGAGCATTCTCTGAAATTTCAGTTTGGAAGTTTATTCTATTGTGGGTTGCAGAGGGATTTATACCGCAAAATCAACAAAAAAGTTTAGAGGAAGTGGCAGAGGATTACATGATGTATCTAATTGATTGAAGTTTAGTGGTTGTTTCCAGAAAAAGGTCTAATGGTGAAATCAAAGCATGTCGTGTCCATGGTCTTTTGCATGATTTATGCTTGAGAAAAGCTCAGGAAGAGAACCTTTTATGCATATTTCGAGGTATGGACCAAAATGACTTTTTCAATACAAAAATGTCACGTTGCATTTGTATCAATGCTGATATTAAATATTTAGCTTATCATAATTGCCGCAAATTTGAGAACTATGTTTATTCAAATGATGTTCCTGAGATCCGCACTTTCCACTCAACTAAGATGTTACCTCAGTTTTTTGTGTCATCATTTTGTGGAGCCTTTAAACTTCTTAGGGTGCTGAATGTGTCATCTATCATAATTTCGTTCTTTCCTGAGGAACTACAGTTGCTAGTTCACTTGACATATGTATCCTTTCATGTTAAGGACCATTATTTTCAACCATCAATATCCGAACTCTACAGACTAGAAACATTTATTGTCGAAGGAGGATCAACAAGTCGGTTATCTTTTTCATATGATATATGGAAGATGGTGAAATTGAGGCAACTGTATACAAACCTGTTTAATTGAAATCCGTCGTCCAGTGATGATCACCCCATTATGTTAGAAGACCTTCAAACCATAGGTAAATTAGATCTTTGTTGTCTTGATGACCGAGTCTTGCATTGGATTCCAAATCTCAAGAAACTGACATGTTCTTTTATGGAGTCATTGGGTGTGGACACTATTTTTCCTGAACTGAATTTTCTAATTCACCTTGAGACTTTGGATGTAAGTTATGGTGGATTTAGAGGACATCTTGGAAAATTTCCCCATTTGAATGAGTTTCCCCCAAATCTCAAAAGCTTAACTTTGTCGAATTTTCATCTATCTTGGAAGGAAATGTCGATCCTTGGAAGGTTACCTAGCCTTGAGGTTCTTAAATTATCATATGAGGCTTTCGAGGGACCAAGGTGGGACACAAGTGATGGCCAGTTTCGCAAACTCATATTCTTGAAATTTCAATGCCTGGATATTAAGCAATGGAATGCTTCTAGTAATCACTTTCCCAACCTTCAGATATTGGTGCTGGATCACTGTAAACAACTTGAGGAGATCCCATCAAGTTTAGGTGATATTTTTACATTGGTGATGATTTGGCTTTGGTATTGTAGAAGCTCAGCAGAATACTCTGTTATGCAAATCCAAGAACACCATCGAAACATGGGATATGACGGTCTCAAGATCCTTATCCACCCAAACAATAATGTGGACGACAATGATGAGGATGACGAGGACGAGGACAAGGACAAGGACAAGGACGGATGACCAGGACGGTGAGGATGACTCAAATTAAAGCTGATGAGGATGACAAGAATGACCTATGATACAGTAAGTCAATTATTGTTATTGTGTAATATTACTAAACTACTTTTGATGACCCGTACCATTGTTGGTCTTCATTCATTTTCTTCCCTTTTTCTACTGTATATTAGTTCTGTCAATTGGTCATCTCATAACATGAAGGACTCCCTTTTGTGTAAGCTTGCCATCACAGAATGCATATATTCTAGCTGACTAGAATTGTTGTGATCCACAAGAGTTTATGACAATAATTAGACAACAATGCCTCATGAAACAGAGGTCCGTGTGAAACAGACCTCTGTTTTGCCCTCACTTATTTCACCCTGAAATGCAGCTCAAGATAGGAGTTAAATACAAAAAGGATGTGTTTGGGTAGTAAAGTTAAAGCCCCCCCCAAAAAAAAAAAAAAACACTAAATAGAGTTTAATATCACCTGAATGGAGAAGTGTCATTGCTAAGATCAGGTGGTTTCAGTTTATTACTTGAACAAATGCAGCAGTTTCAAAATCTCTCTTTTCATTGTTAATTATAAATAGCCTAGATTTTTTCTTGTGAGTCGTTATTCTTTTGTATAACTAGGATGGATTTATATGCTGTCTTTGATTCATAGTGTTCTTAAAACTATGCTCGTGTACTATGACTTAATTATATTCTTACTAGAGGGAGACGCACAATGCTTGTGCTTCTTGTTATATTGTACATTTCCTTCATGTTTGTACAGTTATTCCCCATTCTTGTGTCAGTTAACTCATCATAATCATCTTTCTTGCTTTCAAGTGGCAAAAGGAAACAAAGCTACAGACCAAATAATCAGAAAATATTTTGGCAGAAAGTAATGGTATAGATATAATATAGCATAGGTTAGAGAGTGATACACAGTAAGAACATGCTCCTTAGCTCGTAATATAGCTTCTTCTATGCATTCACTTAGAAGTCAAGACAAAGCTCATCCCAAACTCTGAGGCCTATATTTGTTTCTGAACAAGTAGGACCAGTTTATTTAAAAAAACAACTTCAGTATGTTCGAAGAGATGGTCGACAAGGCTAAGGAAATCTGTCATGCATTTGCCAACCTCACAGAAGAGGTCAAACTTCTCAAGACAAAGGTAATAAAGATCTACGAGAATGGATTGAGTGTCACAGGGCTTAATTCTCTTATGACTCATGAATTCTATCTCCTCCTCAGTTTGTCCAGAAAGATTGTTGACCTGGCTGAGAAAATTTTCATAGCTTTGATGGTGTCATAGAAGATAGCAAGCCAATCACAGAGATTAAGAAGAGATTGAGACTTGCTTGAGTCTCTAATAGCTGATCAAATCCGTCAAGGTTTGGCATTGTCATGAAAGACATTGAATCTATTAAGAGAGAGGTGATGCAGATTTCTGAGAAGAAGATGTATGGCATTGGTGTTTTGCAAGTTAGAAAGTCGTCCCATGGAGCTTTGTCAAAACCCACTGGCTCTATCATCAAGGAAGAGATCATAGTGGGCTTTGATGATGAAATCATTTTCTTCCTTTTTCTGCTGTAAATCAATATTGTCAATTGGTTGTCTCATAACATGAAAGGACTCCCTTTTGTGTTGGCCTAACATCCCGGAATGCATAAATTCTAGCAGAAAAGAATCGCAGTAATCTGCAAGAGTTCATGACAAGAGATTTACAGCAATGCCTCACGAAACAGAGGTCAGTGTGAAACAGACCATTTCTGCACTTCATTTTCCTCAGAAATGCAACTCAAGATAGGTGATGTGCAAAGATATTACCTGGATTGGAAGATGAGTCAAGACAAAGCTCATCCCAAAGTCTCAGGCTATACTTGAAACATTTTTTCAACTCTGAACAAGTAGGAAAATCCTTCTTTCATCAGGGTAAATTTAAGGAGAGTAATGCAAACATTGACAATTGCTAGCAGGAGAATAGAGGCAAGAATCGTGTATCCACTTGACAGTTTCAATTAATGTAGAATTGGCAGAAGGCCTTAATGTCCTATTGCTAAAAAACATAGAGAATAATAAGGAATCCATTAAAACAAACAGAAAAAAATGCAATCTGGCCTTCCGAAGGGAGGCCAAGTTTGCTTGAGAGTTGAAGTTTCTGTGTGGACCATAAAGTTGCTGGTAAAAAATGGCACACTCATAAGAAACTGAAGTAACAACATTTAACAATCTTAGATTCAAATTTCTGTATTAAATTTCAGAAGTTCAAAACGCTGACTGAAAAATAAAGAATAGATGATTAGTGGATATAAAGGCAGCAGCTTCTGCTGGACAACCCTTGTCTAAGCACAAGACTGTTTAGGCTCCGCATCTTCTTTCGTGGGCTCAGCTAGGCTCTGTAACAAGCCAAGCTGAGCTTGGCTTCTGAGCTCACTAAATACACACACACACACATATATATATTTTTCTCAATTAGTAATTCCATGGCTTATAAATGGATTATTAGGGAGTGGAAAGATGAATATTCAGTCTCAAGTATATTTAGATCTGGTTGTGGACTTGGTCTTCTTATCTCTGAATCATGTATGGTAGCAATGGGGTTTTTTTGGATGATGTGGTTTTTGGTTATATGGAAATGCAAAAGGTCAGAGCTTAGGAAATTTTTTTTTTTCCAAGGTCTGGAAAAGTACTGCTGTGGCTGCAGTTGTGGTTATTCCTTCTCTGTAGATTCATTATCAGTTTTATTGCTATTGGAAGATTTTATAGACTTCGCTTTTGAAAAGAAATTTTAACAGAATGTACCACCTGGCTTTGGTGCTTTGATTGAGATTGGGATTGGGATTCTATTTATGTCTGGCCTTTCCTATGCAGAGTTATACTATTTATGGGTTTTCTAATGACTCGGCTGATATTGCTTTGGTGCATCAATAGTAGCTTTATCCTGCTCTTATATTTTTCAGTTAGTCCAGCAGATTCCTTGTTTGTCTCTTTTGGAGTAACAGGTTGATCCTAGCAGCTGTCTTTTTTTAGTTTATAGGATTTTGAACTGCTATATTGTTTTTGCCCCTTTTTCTTATTTTGTGGGTTTGGTGGTCGTGGGTATACTTTGAACAAGTCTGACTTCAACCTTTCAAAAACTGTTTCCACACCAACTTACCTGGACTATATGACTCTCATACTTGATCAATGATATCCATACGCGTTTGTAACCTCTCGAACGCTACAGATGATCAAGTTCCTTGTCTAGAGAGGTTATTTGTATGCTTGTATCAGTAAAAGCACTATCCATACTCTTGGTCTTCATCTTCATGATGATCGATTACAAAAAATGGAATGAAAAATTACAACTCGATCAACTTAGGTTTGACACTGAAATTTTCTAATTACAAATATTTACATCACATGTACAAGTAGATTTATTGTCGTGGCTACTGTTTGAGTTTGTTTTACAAGTCCAAACTTGTAGAATTTCTTTTGTGGTTCATGAACTGCCCTTTTACAAGCAGATTTATTGCATCTTTCATTTTATTGAATACTCATCTACACTTTTCTCACTCATTTATGTACATTTTTCTCACTCGTTCCCTCTCTCTATCTCACACACCTAGCTTTTCTTATTTTTGGGTGCTTCACCTTTCAAGATATGTTGTTAATTATCAGCTAATCAACCCAAATTAGGTTTTTCTCAATAAATAGATATATATATATATATATGTGTGTGTGCGCGCGCACGCGTGCATACAAATATTAAATGAAATATATGTACTAGCTAGTAGCAAAGTCGAGGACTATGTAGAAACCAAAGTAGTAGCACATAGATATTCTTGTGAGGTCACTATAACTTGGCCTTTTTTGTTGTTCTATATATATAGAAGTACTGTGGGCAATCTATTCTGTTGTATGTGTACAAGTTCACCAATCCACAGTTGCTATTAAGGAAAGATTTGGCAAGCTAGTTTGATGAGGTACTTGAATAGAGATGCCATTTTCTCGCCTAGCTTGATTCCTTAATTTGCAATCAGCGCTCTCATGGCCGCCCATATCTCTTGCTGCAGCAGTTACAAAAACTTGCCAAATTTCTCCTTATTAGCAACTGTTGATTGGTGCATTTGTACATAATATGTATAACATATTACACATATATACTTTCTATATAGAAAAAGGCTGAAGTTAGAATGCCCTCAGTAGAATATCAGTTTGGCTTCTTCAGAGTAATGACAATTATATTGCAACAAGTACATATATTTGATTTTATGTATGTGTGCCTGCATGTGTGTGCCTGTGTGTGTATATATATATATTAAATTGGATTGGCACTGGACTGATTGAAGGTAAGAGAAGATCACTTGCCAGTCCCAATGGAATTGCACCAATATCAGCTGATAATTAACAGTACTACTTTTTTTGGGTAAATATATTAATTAACAACACTTCTTGAAACAAGGAAGCACCCAAAAATAAGATTAGGTGAGAGATAGAGAGTGAATCAGTGAGGAAAGTGTAGATCAATGAGTGAGGGAAGTATAGATGAATATTCATATATATAGCTCGCTTGCCAAGTTCGTTTGTGTGTACACATATGCACGAAGTGTGTATATATATATATATATATATAGCAAATGCATGCATAAGAGGGGAAAAGCATGAACTTCTAGTGTAAATTATGTCCAGATTCAAGAGTTCATGTCTAGATTCTCTCTCTCTCTCTCTCTCTGAACTTCTAGTGTAAATTATGTCCAGATTCTAGAGTTATGTCCAGATTCCAGCTTTACTTTTATAGTATAAATTATGTCCAAATTCTAGCGTTTTTGCTAAAAACAATTTGATGTAAGACGTAATTTTCGATCGTATCGTTTTCACTCTAACAAAACTATTTCTCAATCACAAACAATTCAATAAGCAAAACCCATTAGTAGAAAGTTTGTGGTAGTTGTCCATGCTGCTTTTGGACCAAATTCCATCATCTAAGGCCTCAAAACCACGGTTAATTATTTCTCAATTTTTGTTGCAGCATATAAAAAATGCAATTAGCATACATTTTGTACCTTGCTATACTAAATAAGTAAATTAGTAGTTCTAATTAGTAGCTTTACTGGACTTGCTTTTCTTAAGCTTCATTCATGTCTGTTTAGATCCACTTAAGATTCTGAAATATTGCAAGTATTAACTTGGATTCATTTGGTAGGTAGGTAGCCTGATAATTATTACACGTCTATATGATATTTAACATAGCATTTGAGGGCACATCTTATTCGTTCTAAAAGGAATTTATGATAATAACTTCATGTTTTCGAGTTTACTATCATCCACATTTTTTATGTTCTTCAATAAGCTTTTCAAAAAAAAAAAAAAACTGAGATTGTTTCATGGTTTAATTGCTGAATGGTTCTTTAGGTTTGAAGTCCCAATTTTTTGGCTCTTCTAATGGGACCAGTTTATTTAAAAATAAATAAATGAATCAAACCCCCAAATTTAAGTCAATTGTCATTCCACTTATTTGTGTCTCTGAATCCCCTGATCCGCAACTTCATCGTACACGTCCAGAGAAAAGGGCCTCTTATTTTATTTATTTATTTATTTATTTTTCATGCTTCTTCGCAGGCTAAGTTTGTTTATCTTGGGAAGTATTTTCCTTTTTAATGTGTGTTGATCTCTTATTTTTATTGGTAAAGTGTAAGAAAACCTTCTTGAACCATCACTCTTTTACAAATGAGTTGGGATCCTCTGCCTTATCGGATCTCTGCCCTACCCGTGTCCTACATTTTCACCAAATTTAATCTAGATTCATCACCCATAAAATATATATTCACCACCCTTAAATTCACATTTCATCTCTTAAATCTTGAAATTTTGAAATATTTTTTGTTAGTTTTTAAAAACATACATTCACCACTTTTAAATCTTGAAAAACTTAAAATATTTCTTGCTAGTTTTTTTGTTACCATCCATTAAACATACATTCACCACCCTTAAATTCACATTTCACCACCTTTGAATATTGAAAATTTTGAAATATTTCTTATTAATTTTTTTTCAACATTGTTAATCCATATTTCACCACCCTTAAATTCACATTTCACCAGCCTTAAATCTTGAAATATTTTTTGTTAATTTTTTTGTCAACACTATTAATCCATGTTTCACCACCCTTAAATCTACAATCACCATCCTTAAATCCACATTTTAACACCTTTAAATCTTGATCCAAAACTCAAATGACTCTTTTTTAATAATATTTTTTACTCATATTGTGGTGAAACATAGATTAAAAGAGTTGACAAAAATATTAACTTGAAAATTTTCAAATGTTTCAATATTTTAAGAGTGTTGAATTCAAGGTTAAGTTTGATGGAAAAAACATTAACTTGAAAATTTTTAGTAAAATTATTAGATTTATGAAAATCCATATTAAATTTGTTGAATAATTTAATCTTAACTTAATATTATTTTTTATGAGTAAAAATAATAATTAAAATTTAAATATTAATAAAAGAGAGCCACAAGAGTTTTGGATCATAAATTAACTGTGTTGAAAAAAAAAATGACTTAAAATAAATTAAGTTTTTCAAGATTTAACGGTGGTGAAACGTGAATTTAAGGATGGTGATTGTAGGTTTAAGGATGGTAAATGTATGTTTTATGACTAGTGTCATAAAAACTAACAAAAAAATATTTCAAGTTTTTCAAGATTTAAGGGTAGTAAAATGTGAATTTAAAGGTGATGAATATATGTTTTATGGGTAGTAAAATCTAAATTAAATTTTGTGAAAATATAGGGCACGGGTAGGACAAGGATCCAGTAGGGCAGAGGATCCCAGCTCTTTACAAATAATCTCCTTCAACTACAAATTACTCTCCCGAACTAATAACAAATTACTCTTCCGAACTAATAATTTGTTACAATTAAGGACATACTCGTTACAAAAGACAAGTTTACCTATTCTTATTAAATATGTCCATTCTTATTAAATTATCTAATTATTAATTATACTATTTACCTTAATTTTATTATTGGTATCAATTTATCATAACTATGGAAATAAAAAACACAGAATTGTAACTATCACCAAATTTAGTAATTTTTTAAAATGATTAACTTATTATTAAAGCATTACTATTTGTAATAAAACTTATTATATCTAGTTTTAAAAAATTTATCGTAAAAGAATACATTTTGTTCCTACAAGATACTCATGAAAAATTAAGAAATTACTAAATAATAAAACTCCTCCTTTCTATGCATTATATTCATGAAAATTTAAAAAATTACTTAAATTGTTTAAAAAATTTCTACTTAAGATTTTTTAAAACAGTTAATTTCAGTTATTATAATATTTTAAAGAGTGGATAGAACTTTCCTTAATTTGGCGCACACAAACACACGTAGGCACACAAAATATACAGAAATTATCAAAAGGCCATATATATACATACATATGTGTGTATGTTGTATATATTTATATCAAATAAAAAAGTATCTGGTCTGGCAAATTGACAATCAACCTAACAGTTTTATATCAAATACAAAGCATAAGGTCCAAATTAAACTACTTGCACAAAATATACAGAATTTACCAAAAGGCCACAATTACCAAAGCATATAGAACATACACATCTGAACTATACATATCTGAAACTACTACATTGGTGGCTGTACATATATATCTAAAACTGCTGAACTTCTCTACTTCATTAACTTGGTGGCAAAGATCCGATAGTTGCGGCTTGCCCAGACGTCACTTTTATCAAGATAATATGATTTTATGCAACACTCTACCCATGGTGGATTTCTGAAAGCATCCTTAATTTCTTTCCCGCCATCGCTCTCAGCAAGTCCAAGCAAGATGTTTCGCTTCCTTGTCATTTCATCAACAGAAGGATAGCCACCGAAAAATTTCTCCTATCATATGTATAAAGACGATACGATCACAACAATTAACTATATTCTATTGAAGTGGAGATACAATAGCAACAATCCAATATCGAAGCAAAGAATGAGTTCTGCACAATTTGCTGGAAGAGCTTTCAGAGTCATGCTCATCCCCATATTGTTAAAGAAAATGAATCCTTGCTTGACTTTTCTCAAGTATTAGTATCATGCTGCAGAATATTATCTGATTTAAGGAACATTTCCAATTGGAGAAGTTATTCAAAGACTCGTTCGACTATAATGGTCAAATGAAAATGAGGCTTTGTTTGAAGCTTTTTATGAGATTTACCGCATTGGTGGCACAAAAAGCATTTAAGGAAAACAACAATTCCGAGAATCATCCAGTGGGTTTTAACATGCTATTCTAAAACATTAAGAAGACAAACTACACACAAAAATATTAAAAAATTAAGAAGAAATTATTTTGTTTAAATAAACAGAGCAACATCAAAACTGTATGAGACAAGAAATGTAGATAGATAGCCAGCATTATACAAAAATTATATTCCAGGAACTGTCATAGACGTTATATTCAGGATATTAGATCAAAGCATAAAACATGATGTAGCAGAAGTGTCCTTACCCCATCTTCGGCATACAGAAAAGCATGGATTCTAGCAGTTGGATCCTCTAGGGTAAGCCTAATCCTATATGTCCCAAGAGGAGAGCAGAAGTCCTCAGCTTGCCATGGAAATGCTGCAATGACTCGAACCACACACCTGAATTTAGCTGTTACCTGTAAGGTATAAATTTTATTAGCTAGAAGCGACATTAAGCATTTTCTGGCAGTTCCTTTATGCAAACATGTTACAATTGGTTTGCTACTTTTTAATGAACTTTTACTTATCAAAAACATAATAATAATTCTCATGTTGTGTTTGGTAGCATGGAATCTGTGTTTTGGAATTGGAATTGAAGACCATATTAAAGTCTAAACTCTTACATGCACCGTGTTGGGATTATATGCCCTTCAAGTCAATGATTGGATTGTACTTGACAGTTTATATTAAGGGTAAATTACCCTCACGATTTCTACAAGAACAAGTGGGTTCGATTTTGCTTCCGCTATATAGACCCATTTTCCAACAGTCTAAACTCTTGCATTAACAAATAAGCATATCAAAGGCAGCCAAATATTCATCTAAAACACACAAACGTGTGCTTACTAATGGAGTTTCTGTTGAAATATTTGAATTTAGATTTAGATAACAGCTGAGGTTGTTACTCAACCATAGGAGTAGGGTTGGTTGGTTTTTTAAATTTAAATTCCTATAGTTTAGCAAGGAGTTAAACATCTCCTGATTTTGTGCATAATACTTAGGCTTGTGTTATCTCTATAACCTATATATGTATATCTTTTGCATTCAATAATAACACACAAACTTATTTCTCAATATCCCTTGCTGCGTTTATGGTATCACAGCAGTAAGCGCAGCCTTCCTTTGTTATTCTCTAAGCCATTCTTCTCCCCGAAACACTTAGCCTGACCCACCTATTACCATGTCTGATATTAGCACCCAAACCTCCGCCCAGAATTTGGCTCCTGCTCGTACTACAGTAGCCGAAAGTTCTTCCCTCCAGATTACAACCCATAAACTTAATGGTTCTAATTATTTACAATGGTCCCAGTCGGTGAAGATATATGTTACTGGTCGTGGCAAGATGGGCTACCTGAATGGCACCATTACTGCCCCGAGTCCGGATGACCAGGCAGCGATGTTTCTGTGGGAGACTGAAAACACCATGTTGATGGCTTGGCTCATCAATTCGATGGAACCTGAGATTGGACAGGTCCACTTATTTCTGAAAACCGCCAAAGCAATTTGGGACACCGTGGCTGCGACGTACTCCAACCGCGGGAACTCTGCCCAGGTGTTCGCCCTGAAAACATCCTTGAAGGATATTCGTCAAGGTGATCAAGATGTTACTCGGTATTTTAACCAACTAAAGAATATTTGGCAGGAGATTGATCAATACTCCGTGCTTGATTGGGAAACTCAGAATGACAGTGTTCGTTTTAACCAGGTGGAGAAAGATCGGGTGTATGACTTTCTCGCTGGTCTAAGGGCAGAGTTTGATGAAGCCCGTGAGCGTGTCCTTGGTAGGGAGCCCCTGCAGTCCTTAATGGACGTATTTGCTTATATTCGGCGTAAAGAGACTCGTAAAGGAGCCATGAATGGTCCTCGCTCCGTTCCCACCTTGGAGAAATCAGCCCTGCTAGCTGATCCCGCTGAAACAGCCGCTGCTGCCGAGCTTGGAGCTCGTTCCAACACCAAGAAGCATGACCCAAAAGCACACTTATGGTGCGATCATTGCCAGAAGCCCCGTCACACGAAGGAAACTTGCTGGCAGCTTCATGGCAGACCTGCCAACTTACCCCAGCGAGGTCCAAACCAATGGCGCTTTGGCCGAAACACAAACCCGAGTCGTGCTCACACTGCCAGTTCAGAATCTGGAACTCAGCCTTTTACCAAGGAGCAGTTCGAGTGGCTCCACCAATTGATCGGCCAATCAGCCCAGTCCGAAGCTCCAGCACATACCAATCCTACCTGCACGGTAGCTCAGCAAGGTATAGCTTTTAATGCTCTTTCTAATCCAAAAATTCCCTGGATTATTGACTCTGGCGCTTCTGACCATATGACTGGCCAATTTCACCTTTTTAATACTTATTTACCGTCACCTGGATGCAATAAAGTTCGTATTGCCGATGGCTCTGTCACCCATTGCAGGAAAAGGCTCCATCTCACTTTCCAAACACTTATCACTCACCTCTGTTTTACATGTTCCAAACCTTTCTTGCAATCTTTTCTCTGTGAGCAAATTTACCAAATACAACAACTGCGTAGCAAAATTTTTCCCTTCTTACTGTGAGTTTCAGGATATGGATTCAGGGAGGAAGATTGGCAGTGCTAGAGAAGTCAATGGGCTCTACTATTTTGAAGATGTTGCTATTCCTGAGGAACAAGTTCATGTGGTCAATAAGGTTCCTTCTGAGTCGGAAGAAGTTATGTTATGGCATTGTCGTTTAGGTCACCCTAATTTTTCCTATTTACAAAAATTGTTTCCCGATTTATTTAAGAAAAAAAATCCTTTTCAATTTCAATGTGAAGTCTGTGAATTGGCAAAACATCAAGGTTCTGTATTCTCGTCCTCATCCTTATAAAAAATCATTTCCATTTTCTCTTATTCACAGTGACATTTGGGGTCCATCTCGTGTCCCAAACCTTTCCAACACGCGGTGGTTTATCACTTTCATTGACGATCACACACGTTTATGTTGGGTTTATCTTATGAAAGAAAAAGCTGAAGCATGTCAAATATTCAAACAATTCCACTTAATGGTCCAAACACAATTCAAGCAGGATATTCAAATGATTAGGACAGATAATGGAACCGAGTATTTTTCCAAAATCTTAGGATCCTATTTTACCAATAATGGCATCATACATCACTCATCCTGTATTGACACACCCCAACAAAATGGAGTTGCCGAAAGAAAAAACCGCCATCTATTAGAAGTAGCCCGTACCCTTATGTTCCAATCACATTTACCTATACGTTTTTGGGGTGAAGCCATCCTCACTGCATCCTTCCTAATCAATCGTCTACCATCCCGAGTCCTCTATTTCCAAACTCCAGTTCACGTGTTTACTCAAACCTTTCCCCATTCTCGCCTTATCTCATCCATACCCCTTAAAGTCTTCGGTTGTGTAGCGTTTGTCCATGTTCACTCTCATCAAAGAAATAAATTGGATCCTAGAGCTATAAAGTGTATTTTCCTAGGGTACTCTCCTACACAAAAAGGGTATAAGTGTTATGACCCTCTTACTCGAAAAATGTTTGTTAGCTATGATGTCAGCTTCTTTGAAACCCAATATTACTACCCCAAAAATTCACTTCAGGGGGAGAAAGAGAGTGAAGATCATTTTTGGGAAACCATCACTAGTTCTATCCAACCATTGCCACCTATAGAACCTATGATCAAACACTCAGTCCAGATAATGCCATTAACAGAGCTTCAGCCGGAGAAGGAAAACATAAAGACAACAAGCCCTGAACTACGTGTTTACTCTCGAAGATAGCAACATCTAAAAGATACAACAGAGCCACCTAGCACGAGTCAACTTCCAAACCCGAATTCAGATCCTGCACCAAGCCCTAATGAACCACCTAGCCATGAGTTACTTGGTCAACAGCAGCAAAGTCAAAAGAAAGAGTTACCAATTGCCCAGCGAAAAGGAGTTCGGTCCTGTACACTCTATCCCATTGAGAGGTTCGTTTCCTATCAGGCCTTATCACAACCCCACAAGGCATTTATGTCCAGTATTGCCGAAGTGACAATCCCTAAAGATATAAATGAAGCCATGAAGAATCCTGCATGGAAGGCAACAGTACTTGAAGAAATGAGGGCGTTAAAAAGGAACAATACTTGGGAAGTAGCTCTACCACCGAAGGGTGTTGTACCCGTGGGTTGTAAGTGGGTATTCATTGTAAAACACAATGCTGATGGAACGGTGAACAGATTCAAGGCTAGATTAGTGGCGAAAGGGTATACTCAGACGTATGGGATCGACTATCAAGAAACCTTTGCCCCAGTAGCAAAGATGAATACAGTGAGAGTCCTTCTCTCTCTTGCAGCTATGAGGGATTGGTCACTACACCAAATGGACGTAAAAAATGATTTTCTTAATGGAGAGCTTGAAGAGGAAGTGTATATGCAGTGGCCCCCAGGTTTTGAAGGAAAGGAAGGAGAAAACAGGGTGTGTAGACTATTAAAGTCGCTGTATGGGCTGAAACGGTCACCCCGTGCCTGGTTTGATAGGTTCTCTAAGGTGATTCGAAAGGCTGGATACTCTCAGGGGCAGGCAGATCATACTATGTTTTTCAGACACTCAAATGGAGGGGGAGTTACAGTATTGATTGTCTATGTGGATGACATCATCATAACCGGAAGTGATGAGGCTGAAATTTGAAGGTTGAAGGATGTACTTGCTGCTGAGTTCGAGATAAAAGATTTGGGGAAGCTAAAGTACTTTCTTGGTATGGAGGTGGCTCAGTCTAATGAGGGGATAAGTGTGTCTCAGCGAAAATATACGCTGGACTTACTCAAGGAAGTTGGCATGCTAGGGAGTAAGCCTGTGGATGTACCTGTTGAACCCAATCACAAATTTGGGTTGTCCGAGGATGGCAAGGGTGTGGATCGAGAGAACTACCAGAGATTGGTTGGCAAGTTAATATATTTATCACATACCAGACCTGATATTGCTTTTGCAGCAAGTGTGGTAAGCCAATTTATGCATTCACCTAAAGAGGAACACCTAGATGCAGTACTTCGGATAATAAAATACTTAAAAGGGAGTCCAAGTAGAGGCTTGTTGTTCAAGAAAGGAGGTGATTTAAAGGTAGAAGCTTACACCGATGCTGACTGGGCAGGGTCAGTCAGTGACAGGAGGTCTACTTTCGGGTGGTGTACGTTTGTTGGGGGGAACCTGGTTACATGGAGGAGTAAAAAACAATCTGTGGTGGCTCGTAGTAGTGCTGAAGCCGAATATAGAGCAGTGGCCCATGGATGTGTGAATTACTTTGGCTAAAATGATTACTGGAAGAATTAAAGGTTGAATTGGTGCTTCCTATGAAACTGTACTGTGACAGTAAAGCTGCCATCAGCATTGCCAATAACCCTATGCAGCATGACCGCACAAAGCACATCGAGATAGATAGGCATTTCATCAAAGAAAAACTTGAGAGTGGAGTGATTTGTATGCCGTATCTCCCTACGAAGGAACAAGTCGCTGATATGTTCACTAAGGGTCTATCTAAACCTATGTTTGAATTTCTTACAAGCAAGCTAGGTTTGCGGAATATCTTCAAACCAGCTTGAGGGGGAGTGTTGAAATATTTGAATTTAGATTTAGATAACAGCTGAGGTTGTTACTCAGCCATAGGAGTAGGGTTGGTTGGTTTTTTAAATTTAAATTCCTATAGTTTAGCAAGGAGTTAAACATCTCCTGATTTTGTGCATAATACTTAGGCTTGTGTTATCTCTGTAACCTATATATGTATATCCTTTGTATTGATCAATAATAACACACAAACTTATTTCTCAATATCCCTTGCTGCGTTTAGTTTCCAAGTGATATTCTAGAAGCCTAAAAGAAAAGGGTGGTACTTCAGTCAAAATAAAGACTACTTTCTTTTTGAAGTAGGAGTTTTCCTATCCTCAGTGTCACTGCTACCACTACCCCTTCTAGTCAAAATAAAGATTAATTGCTGCTCTTATATGAATTTTACTAATCAAAACATAATAGTTCTGATTGAGACCAACTTAACCAAGGGACGACCGAAAACCCACACCTACTACTGGAGAAGGGGAAAATATAAATAAAATTAGGAATTTTTGTAAATTAGGGTTATGTAATTTTGTTTATTGTTATTTTTGGTAATGTTTAGTTTTAGGGTTATTTTTGTATTTTTAGGGTTCCGAGGGTTTGGTTATGATCGCCTATATAAAGACTACTATGTAATCAAAATCTTCAGTCTTTTGATTATTGATTATTATTGTGAGTTTTATAGAATTCTCTCTTTTAATCTTCAGTCTTTTGATTATTGATTATTATTGTGAGTTTTATAGAATTCTCTCCCAATCTTCTTCTCCATCATCCTTGCTCTTCTCAAACCCTCGGCCTATCCAGCCTATCTTTTTCATTGTCTTCTCACCCCTTTCTTCTAGCCTCATCTCTTTTTCTGTTCCCCTGCTTTCATTCTGGTCCTTCTAGCTATTCGGTATCAACTTGGTATCAGAGCTTACGGGTCCTACATCAGTTTGATATCAGAGCTTACCAGTCCTATATCAAGTTCTCAAGCTATGTTTTGGTAGCATGAAATCTGTGCTATGGAATTGAAATTGAAGACCAAATATTAGTTAAAACTTTAAACTAGTTTTTCTCCTATTTCAATTCCAAGGTGTTTTCCATGCTAAATGCAGCATCAATGTAAATGATTGCGAGCTCAATGTAACAAATCTATAAGAATATTCCTTTTCTAGAACACATCTAATTCAATATAAATCATCCATTATATTTTAATTTCACAAACTGAGCGCACATGTTTGTAAAGTAATATGGATGCACTGCCAAAAATAAAATAAAAATCAAGTCATAGTAATATTCTAATTGGTTCTTATTTTGAACAAGTACAGAGAAATATAAAGAGTAACTGCAAAATACTCAGCTCATTCAAAGTCATTTGAGTCTAATTGACCAATTTCCATAAAAGTCCAAACTTAAATTAACAAATGAGCGATATTCATCCGGATCATACAAACTTGTGCATAATACAGGACTTTCTAAATGCTATTCTGGAAGACTAAAAAGAAACAAGGTGTCAGTTAAAATAGAGACTAATTGGTTTTTGAAGTAGAAGTTCTTCTATCCTCATGTTATTGCCACCACTACCACTATAGCACGTGACCACCATTACCACCACAACCATCGTCGCCACAACAATTTCTTTCTCATTAATTAGTATTAAACATGCTCACGATATATATGTTTTTAAGATTTTATCAAACATGCTCTTTCTTCGTTAAAATGAAAAATATAAAGAAACAAAGAAGCAATTGAATTGCTGCTTCTGCAAATCAAAGAACATTTTAAGGAAGTTCAACCAAATGATGTGTAATTGTACCCTCTTCCAATCCAGCCACCTAACATTCTGCAGCCCTCCCTCCTCATTTTTTCTGCTCATACACTTTCCAAACAAAAGATGTCTATAACAGCATTTCCAATTTATAGTATATATTATTCATGTAATGGAATTTAAACAGTAGAAAATGGAAACAAAATCAGCAACTTGTGGATGAATAAAGTGAATGACTCTCGTACGTTCCCAAGGACACAAATGGAGAAGTAACAATTACACAGCCTTAGTAATTATTCGTTTTCATGGTTAAAGACATACATATCTGCAAACATTTTAAAAAATGGAAAATAAAAGAAAGGAGTTCACAGGAAATATATACGATACCTCTGAATAAGTAAGAACATTCATTAGAGTAACAAAAGGCACATCCTCATAATGAGTCTCTGAGTAGAAAGAATCGAAAACATAAAACAGATCATTACCATGACAGACCTACAAAACTAAAGGACCGACAAACTAGAAACCCAAATAAAAGAATAGTTTCATCATCAACAAATAAATAATATAAAACCTGTAATATTAGAAGACCAAGGAAAGCTCCAAAATGGCATCCTTGCCCATTTTGATTGTAGCCGTTCACTATAGAAGCTGAAATGCACCAAATTTCAGTAAGAAATACAGTAAATGGTAAGACAATACATTTCTATTTAAGCATGTGTTAAGTGGAAGTACCAATGACCTTTGGGACTGCAATACAAGATGGTCATCATTGGGCCAGTATCGGAGCTTAGTGAAGGGCATCAGCAAACCACGCCACAGTCCAGCATAATGTTCAAAAATTATGTTGATGAACTTTACCCATCTACCAGTTTTCAGTAAGTGAAGGCCAAGCTTCTCATTGCCTTGATTAACAATTACCCTTAAGACGGTTCCAACAGCTGGAAATGTACATAAAATATCTCTCGACAAAGGAAATGGTTCCAATTGTAAAGGGAGTGGGTTTTCCATTTCATTTTCTAGCCTGTGATTCACAATTAGCAACACTAAAGTTCTTTTGCAGAATAAAAAATTTTAATGCCAAAATGAAAACAGTTATAAAGAGAAAATTTCTTGTTTAAACATATTCCAAAAGAACCAATCTTTGCCTATACATGTGATCTTTTTTAAGGAAAAACTTGAAAAATTCTATGTTCAATCTTGATGGCTTCAATAAACCATAAAGCAGGAATTTAGTAATAAGTTATTTTAGTACAAGCATTCATTGCAGAAAGTCTAAGTCATACCCAACTTCTCAAGCATTGAAGAAGAATTAAAGCTAGATCATTATGTACACCAAAACATGTTTGGAACCAACTAGCTGTGCCAGAGGACAAAGGTTGGTAGCTTTTATTTAGTCAGGCAGAGAATGGATAGTGATACACATGGTAAACTACAAGCTCCTTGTCAAGTACCTACGGATTCCTTTGAATATGTATGGCCTTTCCATGACATCCTGTTCAGACCTTATTGACAGAGTTAACCACAGGCTTTCTGCATGGTGTAACCTGAACCTTTCATTGGCTGGTAGAACAGAGTTGGTTAGAAATGTTATCTATCCTCTTGCTCTTTATTGGTGTTCAGTGTTTAAGCTTCCTATTGTTGTGTCTAATGTCATTCAAAGGAAAATTAAGAAGTTCCTCTTGGGGAGTACAGATAGGGTTAATAAAATGCAATATATGAGATGGGATTTGGTGGCTAGGCCCTGTGTTACGTGGACTCGCCAGCACTGGCAAGGGTGTCTTTGTCGACACAACACGACCCGCACACTGGATATGCGTCGGATCCTTCATTTTTCTACCGAACAAGGCTGATGACAAAAATGGTGGTCTAGTTCAAAGATAGGATTTTGAAAGGTTGAAAATGGTGGTCTCTAGTTCGAAATAAGGTTTTGAAAGCTTGAAGACAATGCGTTTGTGTTACGTGCTAGGTAGGTGTATTTGTTTTGTACCTATCGCGTGTGTTATTTACGCATATGTTGTATATATTTGCCTCACTAATGTACACACTAATTGTTTGGCCTGTAAAAAATATTCTAGTGAAAGCGCAGGCGCGCCAGGAACTTTTTCAATTCCAATTGAAGATTCAAACTAGATTCCAGTTGGAAAGTAGGGATCAGGCGATTGTTGAGAAGGTCTGGAATGACCACATTCCAAAGGTTTTTTTTTGCCTTTGAGATCAAAGGACTTTTAGGATTTTCTATGGCTGAAAATTTAAATGGAAATGAAATACGAGACAAGGAAATTAAAGAAATTGAAAGGAGAAGACAAGGAAATTAAATGAATTGAAAGGATTGGACAATAAAAGTAAACAATTAAGGAATAGTTGCTGGAATTGAAGTATTGAAGTGCTGGACTTGGAAGGAAATTCAACAAAACATAATGTATAATCGAAAGTGCAGACCTTGGATTAAAACATATCTAAATACATTGCTAGAATGTAAAAGATAACAAAGTGCAGGACTTTGAATTGAAGTGTTGTGTGCATTGAGCAGGGTTCTCCTCCACTCTCCTTATTCTGGCAAGTTATTTTGAAATATCCGCACAGATTCATTGAATCTAGACATCCAATATTTTCACATTAAGCTCCATGTGGTTGCTTTATTTAAGCAATTGACTCCTAAAATTTCTCAACAAACCACCATGTCATCCCCACTAACACCATATCTTTGTTCAAAAAATCTTCCTTAAATATAGGGGATTCAACTGCCACGTGTATTTATTCATGGTCTCTGATAGACCATTCCATATTGAATCATTCCTTGAATATAGGCCACGTGTCATCTCATTAGTGGCCCATAAATTAAATTTTATTCCTCTTTGTATGATCCTTAGAACAGAAAAACACATTCACCTTCCTTTGGACAGCTGTCAGCGTTCTATTTGCTTTGGTTATTAAAATACACTAGCAAGTTCCATTGGAACTCGCCACATGTAGCTTTCTGACTGAACTGGAGTTATGAAATATGATGTATTAACACTATCGATTACCTTTTCTTTTTCTAACTCATAATGTCATTCATGTGTGGTTAGAAAAGTTGGAAACCGAAACCAGAGTTTACTTTTTTTTTCTCTAGCTTAATATCATTCATTTGTGTGGACCGTGTGTTTACAGCTGTCCTGTCCCCAATTTCCCAAAAAAATTATATACTGTATATATACTATATAAGAAAAGTAAGGAAACCGAAGAATCTAGAGTATAAGAAAAGTTAGGAAACTATTCATCCTTTAAGCTTGCTTCAGTTAAAAAATAAAATACAAACTGCAAATCTTCTTTAACTGTGACTAATGAAAAACTATCACTAAAAAGTTGAGTTCAACAAGTTTTACAATAAAAAGTCATGTCTCTATCCAGTCTACCCCTCTCAAGAGTCTCAACACTGTGCATGACAGGACAAACACTGGTAAATAGACATTTAAATTGAGAATTCCCGTAATGATCTACTCTTGTAGAAACTGAAGCCCTTTATTCTCGACACAGTAATGCCACCAATCAGCCCCATTATTCTAGAACAATGAGATCATATAAGACACCAC
Organism: Cornus controversa; assembly: GCA_026545225.1. NCBI lineage: Eukaryota > Viridiplantae > Streptophyta > Magnoliopsida > Cornales > Cornaceae > Cornus > Cornus controversa. The sequence continues at coordinate 37,467,306 of CM048845.1, read as the reverse complement.
CTATATTATCTCAAGTTAGGATCCAATTTCACAAGTAAACCAAGACGTCAGCCTGTATGAATCACATCAGTAACTGACTGGAACATGCGATGTTCCTCCAAATCTAGAAAGATGTGTTGTGCTAGGTCCAGTTTTAAAGAAAGGCAAAGAAAAAGAGGGAAAATGAAGGAGTATAAAGCAGAGGAAGAAGAAGAAGATAATGGAGAGATCAGGGTTCACTCAATTATTCAGTCAAATTATACTAAAGAAGAGGAAGAAGAGTAATTACAATAGTAGTTCTAGTCCTTCAACTATATGATAACATGTAGAGAGAATAGAACTTCTTATCCCCATCAACAAATACCCCAACTTGTCACATGTACCACTTGAAAAACAAATAAAGTCCACCAACTCTCCATTTTCTATGCATAGAAAGTGAATCTAATATAGATGAGAACTTTACTTTTGTCTTATCTGCTTGTTGTGTGCAGCTACATTGCTACACTCTTGTACAAGTTTGGTCCCAGTGAACAAGTTTCATATCGGTGTGTGCTTAGAAATCAAACTTACAGTTGATGTGAAAGCACTCACTTTGATGGAATAGCAACTGGTGGAGTGTCAGTTCCATCCCAAACATAGGCCATCCACTGTTCTTTAGCAACTTCACAGATGTGAATAACCTTATCATGTCCAGAAAAATGACAAAAAAAGGAATTCTAAATATTTAAAAAAAAAATACAGTTAAATCAATTTCTCTAACATCATTAATATAGACAAATAGAAGTATAAAATTCTTACATGGTAGAGTTAAATAACCACCCATATGAATTAAAGAATATCAAACATGGTTGCATTACCTTGCAAGTCACATTAAGGCGTTCTCCTTCCCTTATCTCTTTCAATGATAAGGATTCATTTGACCCTAACATGGCAGAAATGAACCAGAATTGAAAACTGTATCAGAATGACAAAAATTGCTTCACAAACATACTTTAAGATAGGATGTCAGAAAACAAAATTACCACCAGAGTTTCACAGATTCAGTTGGTTGAAAGAATTCCCAGAAGGTTATGATGTGTGCAGGTGTGTGTCTCTGCATCTGTGCATGTGTATATATATGTATATGCACAAAGGTACTCCATATTTCAAGAAAATATAGCAAATCAACCTTTAATAATTTCAATGGTTAATGACTATATATAGTTTTCAACCAAACCAACATTTATCCAAGCTGCCTATCACATAACTTATATATTGTAATTAGTAGAAAATTAATTATTAAGACCAGGTTCAAATACCCGATCCACTAGGTTACCTGGGTGAGTAATTTTTTTATCTTTTGTTGTAAGCCCCTTGAAGGTGATTGAATTAGATTATTATATAATAATGAAACTATGAAGAAACTGAAGGAGTATCAGATTCTTAATTATGAATCTATAAGTTTCACTATTCGCCACTCGTTCACAAGGAAACACATTAACGTACTGCTGTCTATATATAATGCAAAAAGGGGGAATTTGTAATTCACTTAATAACACCATGTAATATGCATAAGATATAAATTTGAAGTTCAAACTGAGGAGCCATTTTGGATATAAGAAAATGGAATTCACTTAATAAGTTTCACTCATCGCCACTCGATTTTCATGGTTAGCAAATTTTGATTGCCTTAAAAGTCTTAGTGAACTCTGCAAAAATTAATAACTAAATAAAATTCACTTGCTAATCTACATATCTAATGTTATTGAATTAGTAATTTTCAATAAATAAATTATACATAACTGGCACACCATTGTACACTCTGTTTTAGAGATGAGTTTGTGGGGGTTTTAGCAAATCAACAAGTCTAAAAGGCCCTTGAATGGGAGATTAAATCTCTAAAAGTTTCATATCAGCCTGATACCCACATGTAGTTTATCAGATTTCATGAATATACTATATGAAAAGCTAAAGATTATTGCCAAGTAAGCTCCAAATGAATTTCCATCATGAATGAAAGTGCAAACAACAAATAAAGCAACTCAAGAAATTGAAAGTTCACAAGAATGCAATCACAATTAATTTCTCACCAAAATCATTCTGAAAGCATGCGAGTTTAAAAGAATAAAATTTAGGGACTTCAATTAATCTCTACGAGCAAGAAGAATTCCCAGTAAAAAAACTGATTGGCAATGAAATCATTATTGACACAGCACGTCTATCCAATCGATACAAATATTTACTTTCCTCTCAGATCTCACTATCCCATTCCAAGTCCTTCTGTTCTTTTCTCTTGCTTAAACCCTACCTCAACTCTTGCCAGCTATACGTAACCTGTCGTTTGGATTTCTTGGATATTAGGCACCACTAATCTTTCAAGATTTTGACTCCTTTTACAATATTTTTGTAAATATTTTGTGCCCCTTTTTAATGCAATCAACTTATGAAGAGAAAATAATCTGAAGAAGAAAAACAGAGAGCTAGATCAAGCTAAGGAATAGCTTAAACACCCACAACTCAATTCCAAAAGAAAGGGAGAGGTAGAAAGCTGCGATAACAGGCTAAATATATTGATAATATCAAGGAAAACTGCTGAATACAACTTGGAACAACCCTTTTATAAGCCACAAGGGATGGCCTAGCAAATATTCAATTATTTCAATCCTAGCCCTTCATATAAATATAATCTAGGTGCTAATATTCTGTCCAGCAAAGTAAAAGGTCCTAAAATGACAAAACAACTATTAAATGGTCACATGACTCATTTAATAGGCACACGACTTATTAAATAGAAGCAAAATGACAAAAAATATCCAACTAAAGCTTAGGCAACATTAAACAGAAAATTAAAACAGATTTAAGACTTAAATAATGACTTAAAACCAATAAAGCGATTAATGCACTCTCAGCCTAGACTCTTGCAATGTTCAACTGTTTGAAGAAATTCGTTGATGTAGGACGAGCTATGATTCGCATGCATGAGTTGCACGTGCTTTGCCTCTATTTCTAAAGAAGGGACAAAGATAGATAATTAGGAATAATTTTTATTTAATATTATTATTATATTAGTAATGTTTTTATTTTAGGGATATTTTTGTAATTTAATATTTTAGGATTTTATTGTTAGTAGTATGATTTGATTAGGGTTTTCCTTGTTGCCTATTTATATGTGGTTCAGGCATTGTGAAAGGTACTTTTTGATGATTGAATATTGAATATTATTGAGATTAAATATTTCTTCCTCCCGCTGCTTCTTCTTCTTCTCTCTTATTCTCCTCTCTCATTATCTCTCTTCTTCTCAATATATTTTGATATCGAAGCGCCCCTACCTGTCCCGCATCAATTGGTATCAGAGGAAACGATCAAGTTTTCTCAGCGAAGGATCCGAGTTGGTATCCAAGTGAGTGAAGGATAGTCACAAGATCCAAGTCACCGTTCACAGTAATTCATTCGTACTATTCATCAACCTAAACCCATCAGTCGCTGTCTTCCCACCACAGCCCCCACCAACTGTTTCCACAACCCTTTGTCAACTTCAACCCAAGCCAACCGAAACCCTAATCACTGCCATCCAAACAAGCCTCATCTAACCCCACCAAACAGAACTTCTCCAGCCACCGTATCCAATCTCATACCCACCCAGCAACCCAATATTGGCAACCAAACACAAAGACCAAGCCCTAACCCCTCATCATCTAACCCCAAACGATAGCTAAATGAGCAACCATCGGAACCCTAACCCACCGCTGCCTCTTCCTCACTGCAAATCCATCTTTGCAAACCTAATTAGAAAGCACATCAAATCAGAAGCACAATTCCAACATCAGCCCTAAACCCTTTGTGGAACCCAAGCCTAAACAAAAACAAATCAGCATCTGTACACACATTGGAAACCAAAACCCCACCGTAGCAAAACCCATACCCAACACAGAAAATAGTCTCCACTCTCCATCATCTGCAGTTAACCCATGGCACCATCAGTTTTCACCCACACCCTAAACTCACTGTTAAACCATCTGCATCCCCTAACCCTCACTATCGCATCATACCCACAAAAAAAAAAAAAAATCATAACATCCCAACCGCTGTTCACTAAACCCAAACATAGTCTACTATCAAACAAACCAACATACCCAAAACCATCATCATTATCAGCAACCCACTATTCAAGTTTACAAGATTAGATCAAATTCAATACAAACAGCCCAAGCATTCTGTCACTGTTCACAAACCATCCATTATCGTTCATCAACAATCAAGTCACTATTCATAGTAATCTTAGACCCATTGGTTTACTGTTCATCAACAACAAAAAAATCCTTAACCTTTACCCAAACCATACACCCCTGTTTGCCGCTGTCACAAACCCACAATCATCGAACCAATCACTCGCAAGACCCAATCGCACAAACTCACACCGCCAAAATTTGTCACCGGTGACCATCAACCCTAAGCCTTAACCACTGCCATCATTACAACCACACCCTAAACTTGTTCATTCATCTGCAACCCACACAAATAAACCCAAGTACCAGCCCCATTCAACCCCACTGCCGAATCACTAACCAAGATTAGAAAAAAAAAAAAAAAACAGCAGCTCGAGTGTGGATCAGATCTAATTATTTGTATTGGCCCAGTTGCCTTGCTCAACCCAACCCAGCATCATATCTAGCTTTGTTTGGCTATGGGTACAGATCCAGTCTAGCTCCAAAACTGAAACAGATCAGCAGAGTACTTCAATAAACCAGTTCAGCAAAAAAAAAAAGAATTCATGTTTATGTTCTGGCAACCATTTTTGGAGGTAATCTTGCAACACTTGGGAGCATACATTGGACCTCGGTAAAGGTACAATTACTTCACTTGAAATTGTGATTAGTACTAATAATTATTTGGTTAGTCATGAAATTGCAAAAAGGTCCTAATTGAGCCCATTTGATTATTGAACCCAAATATTTACTCGAATTGGTCTTTTACTTCCTTCCATTGCCTCTTTATTTCTTTCCATTATTTATTATATTTTGTCTTGCTATCACTATATCCACTTTTATTTTTATTTCAAAAAAAAATTCATTTTTATTTTCCCTCTTGAATTTGCAACTAAACACTCTAGTGCATGCTTTTTGACATAATCACTTTAATTGCATTCAATTCCTTGATTTTGCATTGTGTTAGTTTATAATTTAGTTTACTTAATTCATTTTGAGTCTTATGTCGGCATTTTCCTCAACCATTCCTATCTTTATATCATTCCATTAAAACACCATGACCATTAAGGAGAACATTGTTTTATGTCCCCAATGGTTGTGTTCTAAGCCAAGCAAGACTAAGATTGTTGAGGGCAAACCAAGTTTCCCTTCACACGAAAATCGAACTAATTGGTGTGAAGATGAAAGAGAGATAAAGAGAGTTGTTGAAAGGGAAGGAGCCCAACAACTCCTTAAAATTAGAAATAGGCTTCTTATGCTTCCCTCATCTGTTCATGAACTTCTTAGCCTACTTGATGAGTTAGAACTTCTTTTATGCAAAGTGGGGCAAGATCCATCTACACTAATTCAAAATGCAATATCTCAAGTAATAGAGATCTTATTTGCAAATAACTTATTTAGACACTCAAATAGAGATGTGAGAATTTTAGTTGTCTGTTGCCTTAACGAGATTTTGAGAATTGTTGCGCCAAATGAGCCTTTCAGCAATGAACAACTAAATAAGATTTTTCAGGTAACTGTTATGTCTTTTGAGAGGTTGTCTCATATTTCTGATCGTTGCTACAGAAAGGCAATTTCAATACTTCACACTGTTGCAAAAGTCAAGTCATGCTTGGTAATGCTTGATTTGGATTGTAATGAATTAATTATTGAAATGTTTGAACACTTTTTAAAGGGAATAAGGTATTTTCACTCAGATAGTGTCTTTTCATTCATGGAGAAAATTATGACTCTTGTACTGGAGGAAAGCGACTATATTTCAGTGGAACTACTTCATCCTCTTCTAACTAGTGTTAAAAAGAAAATTCAAACTATTTCACCTCAATCTTACAAGTTAGGAGAAAAGGTCATGAACAACTGTGCTACAATTGTTAAGTCTTGTCTTTTGAAGGTTGTGCAATCTATGGACCTTTTGTTCACGGACTTTGCAGAAGTAGTCACTTCTATTTGTACATTTGGAAAAGAGTATTTTGGAAGTAGTCACGTCTCTGATAGGGTGTCTTGTAAAGAAATTGGTCGTTGTGCTCCTCAATCAGTAGTTGCCCTTGATGACTGCAACATTAACCATGTTGACTACGTACTTGTTGAAGCAAATGGGAGAATTGTTACACATCATAAGTCTCCCACTTCCATTGTCTCAAATAGAGATGTGAAGTACAACAGTAGTTTCTGGAAGATACTTTGGACATTTTTAGGGACAAATCTAAAATTTTCTTTTGCATCATGTCCTCGAACTGATAGGGAAATTGAAATTGTTAACCAAGGTCTAGGAAAGTTGGTCAGTTATCTTGTATAATTGTATCTAGACACTAGGGATTTATTTTTGCCTATCATGGAGTTTGCTTATACTAGTTTGACTAATCAGTGTATTGGTAGTTGTTCTTTTGAGATTATTTACTATTCTTTACCATGTCAGTCCATTAATTATAATCACCAACCTCCATATATGTATTTGCTTGAATTCCTTGATTCCTTTGTCCAGTTTGTCCATGATTTTCATGCCGATATGCGATACGAAATTGTTTTGAGTAATAAAAATTATAAACTTGCTTCATATGCTCATAATAGGAATCATGAATGTTTTGAAGAAGATTTTGTTATAATTTGTGCATTACCGCATCCTTATCTTAAGAACTCCTTCTATAGAAAACATGGCCACATTGTTAGACTTTTCCACATCAATCATAAGTCAGGACCTAATGCATATTTCTTTGACTAGTCATTAGATTTAAGTACTAATTCAGTTTTTAATGTGGAGTATTTGATGCATAACCGTGATACTTTTGAAGCACCTGTATTGTTATCTTGTGTTCCTACAGGTGGAGCTATATTTTCTTCAGCATCAACACTTGTTCTTCCATTCTATCAGCCATGGTTTTTGGACTAGCTAAAGGTCGTTCTTGACCATCAGACTGATCTACTATGGCTTCTATGGAAGTACTATACCTCTTCTAATTTCACATGGAGTACAAATGAGTTTTGCCATGTTGATTCGAGATTTTTCGAGCAGCATTGTCCGCTTCACTCTTTAGGGAAGAGTTCTTCTCAGCCAGGGAAAATTCATGTAGGACGAGCAATGCTTCGCATGCATGAGTTGCACGTGCTTTGCCTCTATTTCTAGAGAAAAGGCAAAGATAGATAATTAGGGATAATTTTTATTTAATATTATTATTATATTAGTAATGTTTTTATTTTAGGGATATTTTCATAATTTAATATTTTAGGGTTTTATTGTTAGTAGTAGGATTTGATTAGGGTTTTCCTTGCTGCCTATTTATATGTGGTTCAAGCATTATGAAAGGTAATTTTTGATGATTGAATATTGAATATTATTGAAATTAAATATTTCTTCGTCCTACTTCTTCTTCTCCCCTAATCTTCTTCTCTCTTATTCTCCTCTCTCATTCTCTCTCTTCTTCTCAATATATTTTGATATCGAAGCGCCCCTACCTGTCCTGCATCATTCGTCTTCCACTTGCTCTGCATCAGTCCCTCCAGGTGAGAGAAAACTCGACCTCAAGTTAGCATCGTCCTCACTTGAAGAGTCACCTTGATAAGGAATCAAATGACAAACATTGAAAACATCAAATGTCTTGATGTGGCTTGGAAGCTTCAACCTGTATGCATTATCGTTAATCCTCTCAAGTACTTCACATGGTCCAATCTTTCTTGCACTGAGCTTATTGTATTCACCAGCCGGATATCGATCTCTAGTCAAAACAATCCATACATAATCTCCCACATCAAAGATCACACGCCTTCTACCCTTGTTGACATGTTCTTTATACTTATGATTGCTCTCCTCGATTTGTTACCGCACCTTGTTGTGAATTTCTTTGATTTGATCCACCAATTCGTCAGTTTTAGAATTCACACGGGCCATGATTGGAAGTGGAACCAAATCTAAAACGCTATTCGGATTCTGCCCATAAACTATCTCAAAACGACTCATCTTAGTTATTCGATTTTTGGACCTATTAAAAGCAAATTATGCATGAGAGAGAACCTAATCACACTGTTTTAAATTATTCCCAACATGACTTCGAATCAGATTTCCCAAACTTCGGTTAACAACTTCGGTTTGCCCATCGGTTTGAGGATGATAGGCTGAACTGAAGTTCAAATCAGACCCCAATTTCTTCCATAAAGTCCTCTAAAAATGGCTGATAAACTTCCTATCGCAATCAAAAGTGATGGACTTTGGCACACCATGTAAACGGACAATTTCTTTGAAGTACAGGTTAGCAATTTGAGAGGCATCAATAGTTTTCCTACATGGTATGAAATGCGCCATTTTAGAAAATCTATCAACAACAACTAGGACAGAATCTATACCCCTTTGTGTTCGAGGAAGACCAAGCACAAAATCCATGCTAACATCTGTCCGCGAAGAAGTCGAAGTATGTAGAGGCATATATAAACCAGCATTGGTAGCTCCACCTTTTGACACCTGACAAATTTGGCAACGATCAACAAGCCTATTGACATCCGACCTTAACTTTGGCTAAGAGTATTTTGCATCAACTAAGGCATAAGTTTTGTCTTTGCCAAAGTGTCCCTCATTATGTAGCTGAAATATAATTTTCTCTCTTAAGGAACAATTAGGAATACACAATTTTGCTCCTTTAAAGAAAAAACCAGATTGCAAGCAGTAGTCAATCCTCTTACCTTCCACTACCTCTTCATGAATCCTCCCAAAGAATGGATCAACAACATACAGATCCTTGAAAGTGTCAAAACCCATAACTTGAACTCGTGTAGTAGATAGTAAATGAGACCTTCGACTTAAAACATCAGCCACATTATTTTGGACACCTGACTTATGCTTCAAAGTGAAAGTAAACTGCTGCAAGTTTGCTGCCCATTTGCTATGCCGACGATTCAACGTATGTTGCCCATTTATCTACTTCAATGCCTCATGGTCATAATACAAAACAAACTTTTTTTGGATCAAATAGTGCTCCCAATGGCGGAGTGTCTGCACAATAGCATAGAATTCCACATCATATGTAGAATAATTCAACCTTGCACTACTTAATTTCTCACTAAAGAATGCCACTGGACTCCTTCCTTGGCTAAGCATTGCTCCTGTGCCGATTCTAGAAGCATCACAATGGACTTCAAAGAGTTTGTCAAAATCTAGTAAAACAAGGATAGGAGCTTCAGAAAGCTTTTTCTTAAGTAACTGGAAACTTTCTTCTGCTTCATTAGTCCACTTAAATGGTCCTTTCTTTATGCAACTCGTAGTTGGTGCTGCAAGTGAGCTGAAATCCCTGATAAAACGACGATAGAATGAGGCTAAACCATGAAAGCTGCGAACCTCATGAACATTTGCTAGACTTGGCCACTCAATGATAGCCTGCACTTTAGACCGATCCACTTGGATTCCTCCTGAGGAGACTTCAAACCCCAAAAACAACACTCAATCTGTCATAAAGCTGCACTTTTTGAAGTTAATGAACAATTTTTCCTCCCTTAGAGTAGTCAAGAGGGCTTGTAAGTGTTCAAGATGTTTCTCTTCGGAAGGGCTGTACATAAGAATATCATCAAAAAAACACAACAAACTTCCCAATATAAGGTTTCAGCACATGATTCATCACACACATAAAAGTGCTCGGTGCATTTGATAAACCAAATGGCATAACCAGCCATTCGTACAACCCCTCACACAACCCCTCACAAGTTTTGAAAGTTGTTTTCCACTCATCTCCGAGTCGAATTCTAATATGATGGTATCCACTTTTGTGATCAATTTTTGAGTAAACTTTGGCTCCCGAAAGATGATCTAGCATGTCTTCTAACCGAGGGATAGGAAATCTGTATTTTTCAGTAATTTTGTTGATGGCTCTACTGTCAGTACACATTCTCCAACTCCCATCTTTCTTTCGAACCAATAAAGCTGGTACAACACATGGACTCATGCTTTCACGCACATAACCCATCTCTAATAACTCTGAAACTTGCCTATTAAGCTCTTTATGATATTTAGGACTCATTCGGTAATGTGGCTTATTTGGTAAATTAGCTCCGGGCATTAGATCAATGTGGTGTTGGATGTCCCTCATAGGATGTCATCCATGAGATAAATTATGAGGCATAACATCAGCAAACTCTTCTAAAAGTGGCTGAACAGCTGGACAATCTGATCCTGCAAACTTCTCTTTGCCAATTAAAACATAAACCATGCCACTCTCCTCCAATTCCTCCTTAAAATTGGCCATATAGAGTAAATTAACACCCTCCCCCAATTTAGGTTTAGGTGTAACTTCCTCTTTAGATGGAACCAATATTATCTTTTTCTTATCTTTATAGAAGGTATAAGTATTTTTGAAGCCATAATGTTGCACCTTATTATCAAATTGTCAAGGTCGACCAAATAAGACATGACATGCATCCATTGCCACAACATCACACCATACTTTATCGAAGTACCTATTACCAATAGATAAATTAACCAAGCATCGTTTAGTGATTGATACCTCATTACCTTTCTTGAACCAAGAGAATTTGTAAGGTTGAGGATGTGCTTCCATGGATAGATTTAACTTTGACACTACTTCTTGAGAAATGATGTTTTCACAACTTCCACTATCTACAATCAGCTTGCAAACACGACCACCAATGGTACAAGTGGTTTGAAAAATATTATGTTGCGGCCATTCATCAAGATCTTTGTGTCGTGGAGCTATGAAGGCCTTTCGCATCACAAGAGAAAACCCCGTAACTCCTCTAACAACAGCATCCTCATCATCATCATCAGAAATAGGTTCATCTTCTTCTTGTGACTGATCTTCTTCTCCACATTCTTCAATGAGAAGTTGTTTTCCTTCACGGCTGTTTGCTTTTCGACATTCAGCCGACTTGTGTTCTGGTGCTCCACATTTGAAGCATTTAACTCCTGCCCTGCTAAGCTGTGGTTTAACAACAGATGCTCCACCACCTGGCCGTAATTGAGGGGTTGTATTGCTGCCACTTTGAGGCATTATTGTTGTTGGTCGATTGCTAGCAATCGTCCCATTAGGTTGCCCCTTAGAATTAGTAACCCGATTAGAATTAACCTAATTATTTGGTGCTCTATGCATCCCTCTAGCTTGCTGAATTTTTGCGGTTTTGGCACGCTGATAAGCTTGAGAAACATTCCAAATATCTTCTTGGTTCAATATATCTTGCAACCTTCTATTCCTCACTTTCATTTTACTCATCCCTGAGAACAAGTTCAAAGTATTCCTCAGTGTATTCCAAACACTCCTGCTTCCTTGTCGACAATTTTGCAGCCTTTGAAACATTGACTGAGTATAGTTGTAAGGAAGAAAAGTCTCTCTTAGCTTCTTTCGCATCTTTTCCCAATCAACAATCTTGGGATTTCATTATCTTTGTCGTGTCATAACGAAATGATCCCACCAAGCTGATGCTCTTCCCCTTAATTTCATTGTGACCAATTTCACCTTTTTGTCTTTGGGTGCATCCTTCAAGTCAAAGATTCTTTCCACAACAGATAACCGATCAATGAAGCTTTCTCCATTAATTTTTCCTACAAATTCAGGAATTTTCACCTTAAAACCACTATCCCAACGCCTTTCATAAAATGGGATAGGTACGGGTCTGGGTGCTACGTTTCTACGAAAAGGATTAACAAAATCCTCTTCCAGATCGTCCTCCTCCTCAGATTCAATGCCATCTTGCGAAGGGGCTGGGGTTTGCGCAACGCACTGGCCTAAAGCTTCAATCTGCCTTCTTAGATCTTCTACCACATCAAGCACTTGTTGTTGATCAACTGTTGTGTTCTGTTCAAGCCCAACGACTCCTGCGAGGTGGATTTCTTCTCCTTGGTGGCATGTTGCAAAACCTAATAAAGAGATCTGATAACCTAACACAAACCCACTGGACCAAAACCTGGCTTTGATACCAACTAATGCAATCAGCTTATAAAGAGAAAATAATCTAAAGAAGGGAAAACAAAGAGCTAGATCAAGCTAGGGAATAGCTTAAACACCCACAATTCAATCCCAAAAGAAAGGAAGAGGTAGAAAGCTGCGATAACAGGCTAAATATATTGATAATATCAACAAAAACGGCTAAATACAACTTGGAACAACCCTTTTATAAGCCACAAGAGATGCCCTAACAAATATTCAATCCTAGCCCTTCATATAAATATAATCTAAGCGCTAATATTCCAGTCCAACAGAATAAAAGGTCCTAAAATAACAAAACAACCATTAAATGGTCACATGACTCATTTAATAGGCACATGACTTATTAAATAGAAGCAAAATGACAAAAAAATATCCAACTAAAGCTTAGGCAATATTAAACAGAAAATTAAAACAAATTTAAGACTTAAATAATGACTTAAAACCAATAAAGCGATTAATGCACTCTCAGCCTAGACTTCTTGTGATGTTCAACTGTTTGAAGAAATTCCTCTTCCACTTGCTCTGCATCACTTTTTCTCTCTATCTTAATTGTTTTTACGAGTAGTTTACCTTTTTGTTTTAATGGGTCCTTGATTTTAATCATGCATCATTATGAGAAACAAAATTCAAATATGAGAATTATTTTAATATACTCAAATAAGTAGATCTTATTTTAAATATCATTTTTGCCTAAAGAATGGTTCCAAGAAAATCTCATATTGCAATAATATCTAACATAATCACATGATCCCAAAGAATTGTCAATTCAATGTGATGGCAATATTTACAATACACAAATTTAACCCTGAAGTGAGAATAAGAACATCAACTTACGAAAGTTAAATCCTTGAAGTTTTTTTTTATTTTTAGATCCTTAAAGTTTAAGGCCTCCAAAACATCTCTAATCTCCTCTCCTCTCCTCTCCTCTCCTCTCTCTCTTCCTCCCAACTTCCAAAACAATTCAGGTTGTCTTGGAACCCTAAAAGGGGTTATAATATAAGGTTCCAGGAAAAGTTAACCTTAGCCCTTAATTTTTTTTTTTTTTTTTTTTGTAAGTAAAGTTTCATTAAAGGCGCTCAAGAGGGAAGAGCTCCCAACAAAAAACACAAACGAACCAACACAGCCATCTATAATCTCAGACTATGAAAAAATTCCACAAAATCACCCACAGATTTACAATTTCAACCATTAACCCAAAAGAATAAAGAATTCAAAATGACGTATTTGTTATACCAAATAGGGGTTTCCTCCCCATCAAAGGGCCTCCTATTTCTCTCTCTCAGCACAAGCGCCACCATAGACAAAGGCGTATGCCCTCCATGCATCTTGAGCTGGGCTACCTACTATACACCCTCTCCAAGCCTTGATCATGTCCACCATGGAGCTAGGAGACACCCAATGCATACCAAAAACATAGAGTCATAGACGAAACGTCCCTCGCAACTGGACAGTACAACATCTATTAGCCCTTAATTTTTAAATTACATCTTGACCATCTATATCTTATGTGATCCAATGTGTGTAGATGTATGATAATATTGTGTGCGCACCAATAATTTACTTAGATTAGTATATTTTGTTCTTTTTTTTGGCTCAGTACCCATTAGATCAATTAGTAGCATATATTTAACCCTACTTGTTAAAAGGAAAAAAAACAAACAAACAAACATAACTCAATTGTCAATTATAGTACTACAACTTTAAAGGGCCTGAATTTGCTAGTGTGCAACTTCACATACTAGTCAATTTTACTTATCAAAAAAGCATACAAGTCAATTTTCACCGCGTTTTGAAAAATAAGAAAATGAAAAAAGGAAAAAATATAATAGTAAAAGGAAAAGTGATAATAAAAATTCTAAATTGCTCTTTATCATGATGTTTAAGATTTTTGGGTGCATATCTATTAGTAAGTTTGACTAATCAATATAAATATAAATAAATATATATATATATATATAGGATCAATCATTATCATATACCGTTCCAAAGACTTTCCAATCCATAACTCTCAAGTGAAAATTTTCATATAGTTATTGGAAAGAACAGATTGCAAGTTAGCATAAAAGATTGATGACGATACCTGTATCTAGGGGGTAATCAACCAACCACTTTCTTAAGCTCACTATAAGCTTCTTGTCGCGTTCTCTAGGACGAAAATTTGAAGAAACTTGATAAGGAACAAGGTTTGTACTATGTATCCCTTCAAATAGAGCAAATGAAGAGAACCTTCTGTTAAAAAGAGCAAATACTTCCCCGCTGTAAGTGTTTATCTGCATAAAAACATACCACCCAGTTTTAAGTGTACTTGTTAAATCTCATGCAAGAAGCTACTTATCTTTTTTTCCTTGCTATGGTAAATGTTACATGAAACCTATCAATAAACACATTATAATATCTAAAACACGTTGCAAGAGTAAAGGAGAAGAGAGAGACAAAGAGATAGAGAGAAGAAGAAGAAGAGGGGGATTGTCTGTTCACTTAATAAGTGGCTTCTCACAATAATTAAGTGCATGCCAAAAAATAATTAAAATAAGGAAAGTAAGAAAAGACTAAAAATAAAATTAATAAAAAATTATGACAAGGTTGTTGAATTTGGGATCCTGTAATGGATCAAGTGGGAGGTCTTCCAATGTTTAGTGTAATTGGAATGGCCATTGTAGTTACCATGCCACAACGTTATACTGATATGAATTGTTATAAAATTTGTAACTGGCCGTTATTGAATAGAATGATACTACGAAACATATAAATACAAAATATGATGATCACAGTGAAAGAAAATGGTCTGACCGATGTCATTCATATTGAAAAAAACAAATATTTATATTATTTTGCCAAAAAAAAAAAGAAATTAAGATTGAAGGCGGAACTTGTCAGGGTTTTCAACAACATAATATTGGACACTGCAGCCACTTTTTGAATATTATTAGAAAAGTAGGTAATGATACATGAGATCTTCACTAGTACAATAAACAAAATATGAAGACGAGAAAATTTGAATAATAAAAAAAATAATTGACAAATTGCAAGAAATAGAATATTAATCAAAGAGGATATCGGCTTAGAAAAGCATTACAGAGACAAACATATAAAACTTCAGAAGAATTTTGTAGAAGGGAGTACCACAACGCGAGAAAACAGTACTATATCTCCAGTTGACTCTACATGAGGGAGCTTTTCCATATTCTCGGCAAATACATTGACAAAAATCCCAGGACTTGAATTTGATTCGTCAACTATTCTTAGTCTACAAAAACAATCTGCATAGCAATCACTAAAAATTTTATAACTGGACTGAAGTGGAATAAATTAATAAAGCTGAATTTAAACAATTGTGGGTCAGTAGAAGCATGTAAAGAGAGATGTTTGAGACATCATTCACTATTAATTGATAGAAAAAAGATTTACATAGATGTAGCAAATTGTAATGTATCATCATCATTCTTGCCTTTTTGCCATATAGATGGGGTTAGTCACATGAATTCTCTTTGTCCATTCTTTCCTATTATACACTATGTCTTCTCCTAGATTTAATTTTTTGAAATTATTTATAATTACTTCATTCCACGTAAGTTTTGGTCAACCTCTTTGTTGCTTACCTTCTAGGCAAACAACTCTTCCTCTTTTAACCGGTGCATCATCGGGTCTACGTTGAATATGACCATATCACCCAAGTCTACTTTCCCTAATTTTATCATCTATAGGCGCTATACCTAATGTTCCTCTCACACACTCATAATCTATCTTATCTTTTCTAGTTATTCCTATCATCAAAATCCAACGTAACATTCTCATTTATGTAACATTAATGTGATGTACTTGTGTCTTTTTCAACGCCCAACACTCTACTCAATACAATATTGTAGGCTTAATAACCGTTCTATAGAATTTGTCTTTTAATTTATTTGGTATTCGTTTGTCACAGAGGACGCCACTAGCTTGTCTCCATTTTGTCCACCCGACTCCAATCCTACTTACTACGTCACCATCTATCTCTTCATCTTTTTGTAATATTGATCCTAAGTAGCAGAAAAAGTTCTTTTCAATAACTCTTTGATCTTGAAGTGTAATATTTATATTGTCCTCGTTTTCTATTTTATCAAATTTACTTGTCATATATTCCGTTTTAGTTTTACTAATTCTTAGCCCCGTTGATTCTAATGTCTTTCTCCATATTTCTACTTTTGATGCTAAAGCCTCTTTAGAAGTATCTATTAATACTATGTCATCGGCAAATAGCATACATCATGAGATGTTTTCTTGAATATTTTTCGTTATTTCGTCTAATATTATCGCAAATAGGTATAGACTTGTGAAATAATGGGAATTTTTTATATTACTTTAGCAATGTACAAGGAAAAAATATATATGCATAAAAACAACCTATAAATCTAGAATATTGACTCCAAGAATACAATCCCTATAAATCAGGGATAATAATTAGCAGAATATACATTCTAATTACATGACATATATACATTTGTAATACACATTTTCTCCCCATCTAATGAACTGTAAAATCTACACAACCTATTCATACCATAATTATTGATTCTAATACTCCCCTCAAGCTAGTGAGTGGATAGTTTTCATTCCCAGCTTGCTAATAATAGGCTAAAATGCAGAACCACTCAATGCTAGTTAGTTAACACATCTGCAAGTTAACCCTCTGTTGACACAAATGGAGTACAAATCAGTCCGCTACTTAACTTCGCCTTTATAAAATGTCTGTCTACTTCTACATGCTTGGTGCAATCATGTTGCACTGGGTTATGTGCAATATTAATTGCTGATTTGTTATCACAATATAGCTTCATAGGTCCTTCCCATGCAATCTTCAAATCTTCCAAAATTATTTTCAACCATAGAAGCTCACAAACTCCTAATGTCGTAGCTCTGAACTCGGCTTCTGCACTTGACCTTGCAACTACATTCTGCTTCTTGCTTCTCCGTGTTACAAGGTTGCCTCCGAGAAATGTACAATAGCCTGAAGTAGATCTTCTGTCATCAACTGATCTGGCATAATCTGCATCCGTGTATGCTTCCAATGTCAATTCATTACCTCTTCCAAACAACACTCCCTTTCTTGAGTACCTTTTAAGTCCTATAAAATTCGATGTCCTCTTGAATATGTACTTCTTTTGGATTGTGCATAAATTGACTCACCATTCCTACAGCATAGGCTATGTCTGGTCTGGTACGAGAAAAATAAATTAGTTTGCTAACTAATCACTGATAGGATTCTCTATCCACTACTGCATCTTCTAGAGTTTCACAAAGCTTGTGATTTTGTTCAATGGGTGTCTCCACTAGTTTACACCTTAGTTTCCCGGTCTCAGTTAATAAATCCAGCACACATACTTCTGTTGGGATATAAAGATCTCATGTTGAGAGTGAGCCACTTCAATGCCGAGGAAGTATTTTAACCTGCCGAGTTCTTTAATCTCAAACTCTTGCAATAAACACCTTTTTAATGCCTCCATTCCTTACAAGGCATCCCCTGTTACCATTATATCATCCACATAGACTAATAGAGTTGTAACTCCCCCTGAAGCAAAATGTTTGACAAACAATATATGATCACCCTAACTTTGTTTTTAACCCAAAGCTTTCATTAAGCTAGCAAATCTGCCTAACCAAGCCCTAGAAAATTCTTTTAAGCCATAAAGTGTCTTTTTCAACTTACACTTATTATTTTCTTACTCAAACCCTCGAGGAACCTCCATATAGATTTCTTCATCAAGATCACCATGTAAAAAGGAATTTTTTACATCAAACTGCTGCAAACTCCAGCCACGATTAGCTGCTAAAGACAATAGAATTTTTACAGTATTCATTTTGATTTTTGCAACAGGAGCAAATGTTTCAAGATAATATATATCATAGGTTTGAGTATACCCATTAGCTACTAACCTTGCATTGTACCGTTCAAGTGAACCATCTGTCTTGTATTTTAAAGTGAAGACCCATTTACATCCCATTAGCTTCTTTCCTTAAGTGAGTTCCACCAAGTCTTATGTTTTGTTCTTCTCAAGCGCATCCATTTCAACCTTCGTAACTTCTTTCCACTCTTTACTTCCCAATGCTTCAGAGACAGTTTTTGGGATAGTAATAGCATTGAGGTGGATAAGAAAACTTTTATGACCATTAGACAGCTTTTCATAGGACACAAAGTGAGGCAATGGATATACAGGCCGCTGAGTTCACTTATTAACACCCTTTCTATTTGCAATAGGAAGATCATAATCATCAACCCCATTTCGTTCATAATCTTCAGAAATAGGAGTTACCTCAACATTATCAGCACTAGAGATTGCTTCAGAATCAAAAACCTACATTGGTTGAACAAAGGGTTCTATCCTCCTTGAATATACCTGCAATGGGCGACTAACACTCTGAATCTCCTGCCATAAGTTTTATAAAATATGAGCACATTCAATGACCAAGCAGTTACCTTGTTTGGTAGATGAGATTTTTGTCTTAATCTCATAGATTTGTGCAGCATCACAGACTTTAGAATAGGTTTGCCTGCAGAACTCCCAAATCTCCTTTACTATTGTCAAAAATATGCAAAGTATCGCTGACTTCTGGCATCATCAATTCTATAACCAGGACATCACCATAGAGTCAATTGAAGAATGATGACTCAGCTTGCCTTTCCCTTTCAAGAAGGCTTGAACAAACTGAAACCACTTCAAATAGTTTTTTCCGTTGAGATGTAAACCTAACCTAGTTGAATATTCTGAAACTCTCCTGTTGCAGTGTTAATGACTTGCTGATTGGTAGATTCGGGAACCTCAATCATGATTTTGGACAGAAGTGGAAAGAAATCTGGACTCAAGAAGACCGATTTGAAAAGGAAAAAATGGTTCTGGAAAAATGGTAAAGCAAGCTAGCAAAAACAAAAACAAAAGGAAAAAGAAAAGTAGTATAAGCCAAAAAAAAACTAGAAGAAATTCCTTTTATGAGGCAATGCAAACCACAAATTTACACGGATTCCCAGAGAGCATTTGGCTCTGATACCATGTGAAATAATGAAAAAATTTTATATTACTTTAGCAATATACAGGGAAAAAATATATAAACAAAAAAAAAAAACTACAAATCTAAAAAATAACAGCCTATAAATATGGAATATTGACTCCTAGAATACAATCCCTATAAATTAAGGATAATAATTAGCAGAATATACATTCTATTTATAGGACATATATAAAGTTATAATACACGTTTTCTCCCCATCTAACGAACTGTAAAATCTACACAACCTATTCAGACCAAATTATTGATTTTAACAAGACTCAATACCGATCCTTGGTGTAATCCCACCTTTATAGGAAAATCATTAGTTTCCCCGCATGTAGTGTTCACTCTAGTCAATGTCTCACTATACATATCCCGAATAAGATTTATAAATTTTATAGGTACTTGTTTTCTTTGTAGAGCCCACCAAATTATGTCCCTTGGCACTCTATCATAAGCATTCTCTAAATCTATTAAAACCGTATACAAGTCTTTTTGTTTACTCTTATATTATCCTCCAAGTTGTCTTATTAAGTATATGGCTTCCATTGTGGATCTACCTGGCATAAATCCAAATTGGTGATCAGATATTAATGTTTCTTTCCTTAATCTTTGCTTTATTACTCTTTCCCACAATTTTATTGTATGACTTATTAATTTAATTCCTCCATAATTTTCACAATTTTGTATATCCCCTTTATTTTTATAGATTGGTACTATTGTGCTTTTCCTCCACTCACTTGGCACCCTTTCTTTTATTAGAATTTTGTTAAACAATTTTGTTAACCATTCAAATTCAATGCCTCTCTTTCCTAAAATTTTCCAAGCCTCTATAGGTATGGTATCCAATCCAACGGCCTTATTATTACTCATTTTTTATAAGTGTGTCATCTATAGCAAATTGTAATGTATAGTAAATAATTTGTTTTGCTCCCAACTTTTTACATGCACAGCACATTCCATACTCCATTAGTCAATATAATATAAAATACGCATGCCTATAGAACTAGAATTCTTCAAGAATACACTTCATGTTTATAAAATACAAACAAATAAGAGGCTCTCCGCATCAGCAATAAAAGCTGATTCATAAATTACAAAACCCAGTTAATTGTAGAGTGCATTAGTTACTTAATACACACACTTTATTGCTACACAATGTATATTAATATATCAAATCCTTAATTTTCCTGTTAGAGAACAGTGTTATCAAAGGCTCTAGGTGCACTAAGGCGCTAAAGGTCCTTTGGAGCCTAGGTGCAAGCCTAACTGAAGTGAGGCGCACAATTAAAAAATTAAATTACTATAGAAGAATTCACATCTCATAATCAATATTTTTAAAAATTCATATCAAACATGAAAAAGTAAATCCTTCAACCATGTCATTCAAGAACTATAAAATCAAATAAAGCACACAAAAAAAAAGCAAGAAATAGAAGGAAGATAGAGAGAGGGGGGGAAAAAAAAACAGAGCACAAAAGAAATTAAAAAACAGCAGGAAATAATTTAGAACAGGATCCAAAGGAGAAGAAAAATAAAAAAAGATTGAGAGAGAAAAGAAGAATACAAAGAGAGAGAGAGGGACAACAATAAAAAAAAAAAAGGAAAATCTGTTAATGATAACAGTAAGAAATAATTTAGTCCTGCAAGACAGCATTTAGAGAGAGAAAAAAAAAAGAAAGAGAGAAAGAGAGGAAGTAGACGAAGAAGAAGAGCATGTGTATCTGATCGTCTCTGCAACTCTCTACGACGAAGGTTGTCGGCATCATGACATAGGGCTTTTGGCATCGTGACGTGGAGTTTTGGCGTTGTTCATGTCTTGCAACTGTAGATATTGTGCGTATAACACCCCTCTCATTTCATTTGTGTATATAAAACTAATACATTTGAAAGAAATGTGCAACTTACACCCTTCTGTCAACCTACCGTTAGCCTTTTGCCCGTTACGTTAATCACGTGCTGGCCATGTGACTAGGTTTAATTTAAATGGTCAATGTTGCCCTTTTGAGTTTCCAAAATGCCCCTGGCATATAAACATATATATATATATACACACATAAAACTCACGCGCACCCCCAACCTTCAAAAGACCCATCTCAACAATTAAATGAAAGGTTAGCAATAATCATCTAAGAGATTTTGCTAGAAATAAATTTCCTTTCCTTTAAATACAAACTCCAAAGGCCCAATTCTCTTAAATTAACCCAAGACGAATATGAAGCACAAGAACGGCAGCTTTCTGCAAACAAAGTGTTTGAATTTAGAAAACTAAAAATACAAACATCAGCCATAACCTACAGATCCAATTAGATGTGAAAGGCAAGGAGTAAAATATCCATCCGATCTACAAGCAAGCTTGAGAGATGCATCGACAATCTTAGCGTTCAGCATGATCTTGAAGTAAGCCCTAACAATTTGCTGGAAAGAATAACTCATATTAAATTCCTATATCAATTATATGAAGAAACCATAACAATACCCATACAAAAAAGTTCCAGATCACACACGCAGGTGGTGTTTTCAAAGCAGCTTGTTTGAATCGAATCACAAGCAGCGAAGGAGAGAAATATATAAAGGGCTCACTTCAATTGTGGGTTGCTCTTATTATCTCCATCACCGTCTTTTAAGGCACCGAAAAGCTCGGCAAGAGATTCAACTTCGGTTTTCTGTAATCCAACAATCTATGGTAGAACACGCACAAATACCACATACTTCTAATTCCTTTTCTTCAGCTCTTCTATTTTTGCTTTGCCACTCACAAACGAGGAGTGAATGAATACAAATGCTGTGTGAAGATCAAATGTACACAAAGACACTACTGGTAGTGGTGGCTTAGAACAACGAGCGACAAAGAAAGAGTGTGTCCTTTTTAGTCATTTCACTCATATCTTCTTTTTTTTTGTTTTTTAATTTTCTTACATGGGTATTTAGGTAAATTTACCTCTCCATTAATGGGAGATTGACAAAATGGACCTATTCGCACAAAATCATTAGTTTAGGGGTGTTTTTAGAACAAGGAGTGTGATACACACTATTTGTTTACTACAAGGGTGTTTTGTGCACTTCACCCAAGGAAATATATATGTCCAAATTTAACTCTAACTGGCTCAGAAAAGTACCTCACCGAAACTTTCTTCAATCTACTACCAACCACATGGAAGCAGCCGTAAGTCCGGCCTTTTTGTCATCATTGCGAGCAGAAATATTGTTCAGTGACAATATAACATACAAACTTACTCAAAATTTAGATAATCACTACAAACCAAAACCGTAGAATGTAGGTTGATCTCACTAAAAATTGCTCCAGTAGTACCATATAGCAAAATTATTTCCAATAAGAAACCATCTTAAGAATCTATAGGGAAGGTGGGTTTGCACATCCAAGACCTTTGGGATTCTATAGACAGACTTGTGGGAAAAGATTGACACTCACAATTATAGAATATTTAGCTTCTTTTTCAATGAATAGGACTGAGATTGAAAACTTTCAACCTCTGATTGGGTCTACAGAACTAGAATTCATCAAGAAAATATAAGCTGATTCATAAATTACATAACCCAGTTAATTTTAGAGTGTTTTAGTTACTTAATACGCGCACTTTATAGCAATATATTAATATATCAAATCCTAAATTTTCCTGGTACAGAATATAGATGACTTTTTTAAAGGTAAAGCCAATGGTCCTTTGCATCTTTTATAACAAAAAGTAATTTTTTCTTCAAATTTCATGGTCAATTCACATTCCCCACCTTTTTTAATTGAGTAGAGAGAGAGAGAGAGAAATACGATATTGATTCCATAGCTCCTTGTATGACTGTTACCCAAAAAAAAAAAATCAATAAATAGATAATTGCAGTAAACCACAGAGGAAATTTATGTCCAAACATAACTCCAACTGGCTCAGAAAAGTACCTCACCGAAACTTTGTTCAATCTACTACCAGCCAAATGGAAGCAGCCGTAAGTCCGGCCTTTTTGTCATCATTGCCAGCGGAAATATTGTTTAGTGTCAATATACCATATAAACTTTGTCACACCACCAAGTTGAGGTCGGGTATTTCTGACCTTTCACTCAACTTGTGGTTGACTTGATATCACAATCATCACATAATCCAATCTATAACTCGGGGTATTTCTGATCTTTCGATCAACTTGTGTTACTGGGTTGATCTGAAACCTTCCCAGTGCCACTATCCGTTTTTGGACTCAACAAACTGAGTGAAAAAAGAAAATAGTGACCAAAAAAATTTCCATCCAAACATTAACCAGAGAAAGATTCTCTCTCTCTCCCAAGACTCTCTTATACACAGTATCTCAAATAGGAAGTAAAAGCATGTTATTAGTAGTATATGTTACCAGTGCCTTTGGACTTCTTTGGAGTAGTGGTCTCAACGACTACTCCGATTAGGTTCACTTTCTGATTGAGCGAAGCCAAGGCGTCTACGAGCTGAAGGAACTTGTAGTCATCTTCTCTGGTCGCCGCTTCTTTGGGACGCATTGGAAACCCTAGGTCTGGTAACCCTTGCACAAAAGTGAATCTTTTGGTCCGTTTCTTTGTTGGGTTTTGGTCCTTTTTTAAATCCTTGGCTCTAGTGAACAGTGATGAGCTGCTCTCGGTTGAAAATTAAGCAAATAAACAAAGGGCTAAAATTAGCCAATTCCCTCCAAGCCTTCCGTTGAAAATTTGAAATGGAAGTACTTCTTCGTTTGAGAGTTCAAACTTCAAACTATTTTAGGGGCAAATGGGAAATGTGCTGTCTTGCCTATTCTATTTGGACTTGAGAAGAATATGCACGGACACGGAACATGGGTACGACACGACACAAATATGATGACACGGCAATTTCAAAAAAATAGGACATGACACGGCCGAAATACGACTATGAAATAATATATTAATATATATTTAACAAGTTAACCAATATCCACAAGACCATAATCTAACAATAAAAAAATAATAAATCACACAAATACTTCAATTTATTATCAAACAATTAATGTATTTTCAAAAAAGATGTTCATTATATTCAAATTCACTACTAGAATCTTGCATATTACTCATTTTTCTAATAACAAACAAATAAATTTAAATACAAAATACCAAATAAACTAACATGACTTTATGTTAAATAAAGTTCTATTGAATTTTTTATTTTTTTGTTTCTAAATTTACTATTTAGGAATTTTATCTTACTATTTTTTATTTTTAAAATTTTTTATTTTAGAAAATACTATATTTATATAGAAAATGGCATAATAGTCATATAAATGGTATATATGTCATTATAATTATTTTAAGGTGTCAAGATGTCAACTTTTAGAAGATAATGGGCTAAAATGCTCAAAAAAATAGTTCAAATGAGTTTTTTTGTAACTTTGGAAAAGTTTAGGGGTTTTTTTGCACTTTTAAAAATTACAAAATGTACCCCCCGTGTCCCCACGTGTCCTTGCCGTGTCCCCCGTGTGTCCTTGTCGTGTTCTAAAAAAAAATTCCAAGACACTTCTAAGGAGTGTCCAACACGTGTCCGAGGAGTGTTCGAGAAATATCCGAGTGTCCAACACGGGCACGGCACCCCTATATGAAGTGTCTGTGCTTTCTAGATTTGGACCTAACCCATGGTTTGGGACCCACCACCGTTGCATTGAATGCAACCCAAAAATAAGGTTACTAGAAAACAAATTTCGTTACAAGTATCGTATAATTGCACTGTAGGTTGGTCAAAAAATAATTTTTTTTAATTTGAATTTTAGTCAATTATTTTAATATTTAAGTCAGCCACATCATTATGTCAGAATATCTAAATTTTGTCTCCAAAACAAGTTGTCCAGATTTTCACTACCCACACAATTAAATAATCTTTCACAATTAAATTAATCTAAAATTTTATATATATACATTTATATGTTAAATTTTTTTATACTTTTTTAACTTGAAAAATTAATAATTTTTTCGTTTTAAGTCAAAAAATAGTCTAAGTGTACTCAAATTAAAGCTCTCGAAATTATCTTTCTAACAAAAATAGTTCATCAAAAAATTCAATTTGCAGTGAAAGTTATTGAAATTTAAGTGAATAATATATATATATATATATAGCACAAACTTCCATAAGTGCAAGAAAAAAAATTAGTTGGCTATGTGCTTCGCCCAATCTGGCGAAGCACTTAGCCAAGCATACATGGCCCACCATATTGTCATTATAAGGCAACAGTAGAGTTTGGTTGTTGCTGATGACCTAAATTCACTCTACTTTATTTGTTCCATCTTACACAAACACTTCAAATTATGTATACGTAATCTAAATTAGAGGTCAAATCAGGGGGATTCTAAATTAGAAATTTGGGGTTTCAAATTTGAAAACCCAATAATTAAATTACATCATTTTATGTCTGAGAAAATGATCAAAATCTAAAGTAGACATGTTGCTCAATTTTAATGGTTATTGTGGTTGGAATTCATGGATATTGTGCTTGATTTGGGTTTATTGGGCACATGATCTATCCTCCAATAAGAACTCTCCAACTGTCCAACATGTACATATCATAGTTAGCTACTGAACAAAGAATAAAATAAGTTCGCCCGTAAAAAAATGCATATGTAACTATAAATGAATCAGCATATATAATAATGCTTGTTAATTTGAGCTTTGACTTATATTATATACTTTTAGTGTTGTTTTTGTATTAGTTCTTTCTATTATTGGCTCATATTATGCACTCTTGGTGATTCGAGGTGTTTAAATTGACTAACATGTTAAAATTGTTATAAATTTTAGTGTTTTCCCCATGTTATAAAGTGATTAATTTAATATGTTAAATTCTATTATTCTTTTCAAATTGGCATGTTAGTTCAGAAATTGTCATTATGTTATTCTTTGTTATTATGTTGGCTAGCATTCTCCGTAATGGTAAAATTAGCATGCTTTAGTAATAATTGTATACTTGTATAATTTTTATTTTTTGTTTTCTTTATTTTTCATATTTTTTCAGTTTGCAATGGGGATTGTTTTGCATGATCTGCTAATCCATTATAGCGGTAATACATATTACATAAGGAATATTGATCAATACAGGTATTTGTTAGTACAAAAAATTGCTCGACCAATTTTGCCAAGACAACCTATTGCATACACCCAATCTTTTTCTCACCAAAAGAAGAAAAACAATATTCCCCCTTCTTATTATTTCTCCCCTTATTTATATAAGTTGAAATTCAAATCCTTCTAAGATTCAAATTTCTTTATTTACAGCTTTCTTTTCTCCCAAGTTCATCGGATTTCTAATAAGATTCGGATTCCTTGCTAAATTGAGCCACCTACCCTTCTTCACGGGTCATTTGGGTAGGACGTAAGTGACTTGACCCATTCTTTCCTTTTGGACTGTTCTAGTGGCTTGGCTTGCTTTCTACTGTTAATAGGTCTAATCTCTCTTGGAGACAGCCCATTTCTATTTTAAGGAGCTCACATGTCTCATCGTGACTGGCTAGAGGATTTTTTTCCTACATTTTGCCCCCAATTCCTTTGAGTATGTACTTGCTTCAACTGGAGGGAATTCTTAGAGGTGTTGGTTCAAATCCCTCGTTACTTTTGAGAATTTTCATTAATTTGGAGCAATAGAGGCGGTGCTAAGGTAGATAACTGCACCTTTTCCTTTACACTTTCTCTTATTGACTTAATATCTTATCAGTTCCCAGCTACAAACTTCTGCAACTTCTAATCTTCTCTCTTCAATTCTACATTCATCTCTCTGGGTTTTCTGGTGCCAATTCAGCTCTACAGGTCAGTTCATCCTTCTTTTTATCCATATTTTCTCCTTTTATAATGTCTCTGAGTAATAGCAATCGTACCTTGACTAATAATCAAGAGACCACGATGTCTAACTCATCAATACAAATAATCAAGGGCACCCACCCTATCTCCATTGTCGAATAAGCAATTACATCTGATCAAGATGTTGAAGCCACTCCCTTGGTCAAACAACTGGTTGATGTTGAAAAGATTAAGAGTGAATATCTAATTCCCACTTAAAAACTTTCTGATTTTCCCTTCACCTATTTTATGAGTACGTTCTTTTTACCTTGGGGCTTGCGCCACTTCAGCTGAGCTCTAATTTTTTTCGCATTGTATCTTGCTCGCTCTCCTTGAACCGTGTAACTAAACTAAACTGGAGTCTGAACAACCTTCTATTCTGTTATTCCCTTTATAGAGTTAGGTCTGAAGACAACTGTTATCATCTATTTCTTAACAAGAACAGAAAATTTTGTGTTGATGCCCCCATTTCGGATAAGTTGTGGAAAGAAAAATTAGTGCTTGTAAAGGGAGCCTGGAGAGTTAAGGCCTCTCAACATTTTGCCATTACCAAAGTGTTTGGTGATGCGGTGATCCCTTTGTCACTGTATCTGGCAAGTCTTCCTCAGTTAATTCATAAAGCTCTTAAAACTTAGCTCTTTTTATTATTTTTCTTGCATGTGTTTGTTTAATTGTTTAGATGATCAGATTAGATATTTGAATAAGAGCGTTTGGAGCGTTCGTCCTTCAGTAAAGAAATTCCTGACCCTATTAAACTCCAAGCTCTTGCAGCTGAGGCTACAATCTAATTTTCTCTATTGTACGTTGATTATGACCAGTCCTCTGATTTTCCCTTCACCTATTTTATGAGTACGTTCTTTTTACCTTGGGGCTTGCGCCACTTCAGCTGAGCTCTAATTTTTTCCGCATTGTATCTTGCTCGCTCTCCTTGAACCGTGTAACTAAACTAAACTGGAGTCTGAACAACCTTCTATTCTGTTATTCCCTTTATAGAGTTAGGTCTGAAGACAACTGTTATCATCTATTTCTTAACAAGAACAGAAAATTTTGTGTTGATGCCCCCATTTCGGATAAGTTGTGGAAAGAAAAATTAGTGCTTGTAAAGGGAGCCTGGAGAGTTAAGGCCTCTCAACATTTTGCCATTACCAAAGTGTTTGGTGATGCGGTGATCCCTTTGTCACTGTATCTGGCAAGTCTTCCTCAGTTAATTCATAAAGCTCTTAAAACTTAGCTCTTTTTATTATTTTTCTTGCATGTGTTTGTTTAATTGTTTAGATGATCAGATTAGATATTTGAATAAGAGCGTTTGGAGCGTTCGTCCTTCAGTAAAGAAATTCCTGACCCCTATCAAACTCCAAGCTCTTGCAGCTGAGGCTACAATCTAATTTTCTCCATTGTACGTTGATTATGACCAGTCCTCTGATTTTAACTTGGAGATGCCTGAGCCAAAAATTAGGAGAAGGTCGTCCACCTCTGGTCAGCACAAAGCCAAGAACATCAAGGGAAGATTGAAGGCCAAGAATGATAAACAAAAATCTATTGTCGTTTCTCCCTCTCAAAAGTGTCCTTCAGCAGGGACCGTCCCTTCCTCTAAGCACCTAAAGTTGATGGTGGACGCAATGAAGGGACAAATTTCCTTCACCTTTACTCTGATATTAGCCGATCCTGTCGGCAACGTTGCTAATGAGCTGTTCATAGGCTTAACTGAATGGTGGACCCCTAATATGAGAAAATCAAATGGATCCTTTTAACAATCGGGGATTGCGCAGCCTTTGATCGTAACGTGATGGGTACGTTGGCTTGAGGAATTTGGCCTCCTCGTGATTAACTTCACTAGTAGAGGGCTAATAGAAATGAACTTTTAGCAAACACTCTCATTCATATTATGGAGGTTTGTTTAGTTTTGACTTATCCTCCTTCTTCTTTTTTTCTTTTTTACTTACACTTGATCTTTGGTGATGCAGAGTACATATATGACCATTTCTCTCTATAAAGCTCTAGAAGTTGAGCAATTAAAACAGAGTAAGGTTGACAAACTTGAGGATGATGTGAAAGTCCTCAACAAATCTCTTATCCAGAAATAGAAAGAGTAGAGCATTTTGAAAGGAGGGTCGTGGATGCTAAATTAAAGGTCACCAAACTTCAAGCCCTTTTACAAGTTTGCAAGTCTGTTGGCCTTGATATGCACCAACACTTCTTGAAAATTTCAACTTTGAAGCTTATTGATGACTTCAGATGGGGTTTTGAGCAGAATGAGAAGTCTAAAGCCGAACGAGATTACCACGACCCTGATGACTTTGATGTTGACCAGGGAATTGAACCACTCGGTGTTTACGGCATTCCTGAAGCCAGCGTTACAGAAAAGAGGTTCGCTGATTTCCTCAAGAGCTTTTGCTCAACTTTTGCCTAAGCTTCAAGTTGAGTCTATGCATGCTAATATTGTGTCCAATGTGCTTCATTATACTTTTTATGGTAATAATGGACATAGTCTAACACTATTGTTATAGGAAGAGAAAACATTTTAATTCTGATTTTCATGTGCTTTATTCTTTTGCTAAGAATAGGGTTCATGCTAGAAAGCCATATAATTGGAACAAATCCAAAATTCTCAAGCTAAAAGAAATTCAAATAAGAAAAAGAATATTTCTGTTTCTCCATAATGTTTCCCTGATAGGGTGCATGTCAAAACAATTTGGATGAAAAGGAAAGATTTGGAGAAGTTTGTGTTGATACTATGTGATTTATTCCTAATAGGTCTTTGGGTGCAAAATTCCCTAACAGATGTCATTAGGACTTTTATAATCATGGATTGAGCTTATGCTCATTATTTGTTTTCCATTGGACCATACATTGTAGTGTAGGTTAGGACTTGTTTATTTTTATGATAATCATGTGAATGTGGAAATCATATTTTTTTTATAAAATAATGTGAATTCTTTATATTTATGTGTAAGTTCACTTTGATTTGCGAATGCATGATTGGGACACTTAATTTATCAATGGATGAAGTACTTGAATTTATGATCTAAGCATTGATGACTAATGTGCTGTATTTATTTCTTTTTAGAGGTGAAACTTTTGAATCTATACAATTTGTGCACTAATCCAACTCTGAGAGAATTGATTGAAAACTAATGTGAAGTTGATTAGAGTATATTGTATGAGTAACATTGAGGGCTTAAATGATCAATGAAAAAAAATGAGAAGAGAAGATTATATTTTTATATAAAAATATGATTTCCACATTCACATGATTATCATATAAAAAAAAACCTAACTTAATCTAAAAGATATGGTCTAATGGAAAATAGATAATAAACATATGTTCAGTCCATGACCATAAAAGTCCTAATCACCTCAGTTAGGGGGTTTTGCACCCAAAAACCTATTAGGAAAAAATCTCATAGTATCAATAGACACAAACTTCTCCAAATCTTCATTTTTCATCCAAATTATTTTAACATGCAATCTATTAGGAAAATATTGTGGAGAAACAGAAACATTCTTTTTCTTATTTGAATTATTTGTACCTTGGGAATTTTTGGATTTATTCCAATTATATGACTTTCTAGCATAAACCCTATTCTTAGCAAAAAAATTATGCATATGAAAATCAGAATTAGAATATTTTCTCTTCCTATAGCAATAGTGTTGACTATATCTATTCTTATCACAAAAAGTATAATAAAGCACATTAGATGCAACATTAGTATGCAAAGACTCAACTTGAAGTTTAGGTTTGGGTATAGACAAATTCAAGTTATTGGGTTTAACAAAAATAGTTTTACCCTTAGATAATGACCCAACAAAACCTAGTCCAGTCTTATCTCTTACAAACTTACCAACACTGATCATTCTATGAAGCTTAATTTGCTTAGAAGTAAATGCAATCAATTTCTCTTGTGATTTTTTCAATTCAGGTTCAAGAAAATAAATTCTAGCAACAAGTGTTACATCCCAAAATTCGGATGACCGGAACTCCCCCGATCCAAGCCCGAACTCCAAGTAGTGAAGTGTCATAATCACCTGATCATCATCCCATAACCCAAGCAACCATGACAAGTTACCATCATTTATCACCCTCTGATATCCCTATTGATACCAAGCTGTCACGCCCCCGACTCTCGGGTGATGACTTATCGCGAAAGCCTTTAATTATCAATGCAGCAATGCCTCATCGTACATGTCACAATGGTTAACATTCTAAGTTATCATTTTATAATTAGCAAAAGCCTTATTTATACATCAATACCATTAGATATAATGGTTATACTCACCATAGGATCTCACATGTATACCACGTACGCCTAATCACTCAATAAAAATTAACTCAGCTCATTTAGCTTCTATCTATAACGATACATCATAACATGGGTTACAATGCATCGAGATGCTGCGTTGCATCACCTATGTTGTAAAACAAATTGCGAAAACTACTATTTTTGACCTCTTAGTTTTATGATACATTGTAATACACATTTCGATACATTGTAGTATGACAATGTATCGTAATCTTGCGTCCAATCATCACTTAACACACAACATATAGTTCATTTGATGTTTCTTCTCAACTCAATCATGCCAACATTCATATACATGTATAATTAGGCATTTAATGGAAATATAAACCATCATTCTCATTATCTAGCATATATACTCCTCATTTTACCAATACAACAACGCAACTATTCCCACACATTTATACATGTAGAAGTGAACATAAATGAAAGGTCATCATTTTAAAACGTCTAGCATACTACCATGCTCAATATCATGCTTACAAATGTATGAAATTATAAAGCATAAACAATGCATGTTCTCGAAATTAAACTATCTTTACATGTTCATCACATGCATATAGTCCACAATCCAGACATGTATTCAAATAAAGTAAATTAAGTCTTTAAATGAAATCCACTTTTTCGCTCTATGCTAATATGCTATTGGAGAGACTTCACTACCTCCTTTCCACTTCCTAAAAAGAGTTAATTCTCATGGAATGAGCAATCACACGCTCAGTAGGAATATCTAAAATACAATTTCACAAGTTCCGTGAATACCACATAAATATACATTTATATTTGATCATGTTAGGTGAAGATCCATATATCACAACCATATCATAGGCAACGTGTAAATGCAACATGATAAGCACAACTTCCTCATCCTCTTCACACATCCATTGGTTTCCAATTCTCTTAAACAAACCAATCCCACCTATCCGAGGTTCTTATACTAGTCCACCTCATCGTAGGACTTCGTTTTAGGGAGTATCTTCTTCCATTCTAATGGGGCACTATACAAGTTCACCCCACGAGGGTTCTCATGTACTGGATTGCCTCGTCACTCATCAAGAGGACGTTACTGCCCAATTGAGCTCACCACCCTCACCATGCTAATGAAGATGCATCCCACATATTCAAGCTAATGTGCATTCACAACTCAAAATCAATAAAGTATTCAATTGTCATGCTTATACAATTTCTCATTTAAATATCACATGTATACACATTGAACATGTTTCACATCTTCCACATTCCATATAATTCACATTAACATTTAATCATGTTTTGCACTTAAACATACCTCTAAGGCAATTTATCAAACACATAAGTGTCACTTTCATAATTATACATGAATACACATATTTCTCTCACAACACAATTCACACAAAAACATATACTCATCTAAGGCAATTATAAACATGCATTCACATCTTTTGACATAGAGAACACATTAAATGGCATAATTGAGCATGCTTTAATATTAAAATTTTTTAATTATACCCACATAACCAATTGGTTGCCTTAACAACCAATAGATTCACAAAACTCCGGATTCTATAGGCATCGCTACCTCAATTTGGAAGAGCTTCCAAATTATTTTCCCAATTCTCACTAAAAATTTAACTTTCTCTGAAATCAATTCTGAACAGATCAAACTCGAGCCCTCAATGCGTAGATCATTTATCTCTTCTTCAACGTCTTCTAATTCTCACACCAAGTTCCTCTAATTCAATGGAGAAGTGAAGAAGAAGATGTGCGTGTATATATATATATATATTGCTCCTCACGACTGATGCAAGAATGAGAGAATGAGAATTATATATTCTCCTCTTTCTATTTATAGACTTAGCTCATCTATTTATAAAAATGCCACTAGCTTTTCTTAAAACATTCCCGAGCTTGATTTTTAATTTCGGTAACTCTGATTGATACAAAATTGACTCTGTAACATGTTAAATATTTTATTTAAGCTACCCTTCAAGTTTGGTGTTATTCTGACACTTTTAGATTTTTCGGGCCCACAGGATTGCGTGTCCCTACCAAACCCGAAAAAGTCAACTTTTGCCAAACGCTCCCAAAACTTTTTCGAACCTTAAATAAGTTCTCAAAATATGTATTTTACATTTAGAACACATATATAATCATTTAAAGTATTAATATGAAAATAAAGAAAAATTAGCCAAAATGGTCGTTGTTCTTATAACCTACCCAACTTAAAAGGATTTCGTCCCCGAAATTAGGTCATACCTAAAAGAAACAAGTTCGGATACTTAGATCTGACCTCCTACTCCTGCTCCTAGGTAGCCTCTTCAATATTATGGTGATGCCACAAAACCTTGACCAAAGGAATGGTCTTACCCCTTAGAACTTGCTCTCAAGAATCTAAACTGGTCTCTCCTCATAGGTGACATCCTCATCGACCTCAACGTCTGCCCAACTTAGAACATTAGATGGATCGGGTTTGTATTTTCTCAATATCAAAACATAGAATACGTTATGAACCTTTTCCAACTGTGGTGGCAAGGTCAATCTGTAAGCCACCTCACTAACACACTCAAGGATCTTAAATGGTTCGATGTATCTAGGTGATAGCTTGCCACTTGGCCCAAAATGCATCAATCCTTTCTGTGGTGAAACCTTAAGAAACACATGGTCTCCCACCTCAAAGGATAACGGTATCCTCCTTCGATCGACATAGATCTTTTGTCGACTCTGAGCTGTCAATAATCATTATGTAATCAACTTAATCTTTTCTGTAGTCTCTTGCACAATGTATGGTCCTAAGGCTATAATATCGCCCACCTCAGTCCAATAAATTGGAGATCTACAAGGTCTGTCATTCAATGCCTCAAATGGTGCCATCTCAATACTGGCCTGATAGTTGTTGTTGTTTGTAAACTCCACAAGTGGCAAATGGTCCTCCCAACCATCGTTAAAATCAAGAATAAAAGCATGAAGCATATCCTCCAATATCTAAATAGTGTGCTTGATTATCCGTCAACTTGAGGATGGAATGTTGTGCTAAAGTGTAACTCAGTATCCAACACCGTCTGGAATCCTACCAGAATCTCAAAGTAAATTGTGGATCCCTTTCCAATACAATGGATATTGGAACCCTATGCAATCTCATAATCTGCTCCACGTATTGCTTACTGAGCCTCCTCACATCATCTATCAACCTCATAGGCAAGGAATGGGCTATTTTTGTCAATCAATCCATAACAACCCAAATTGTATAATTGCCCTTGTTTGATCTCAGAAGACTTGTCACAAAATTTATGGTAATATGTTCTCTTTTTCACTCTGCCATTGGTAATTGTTACAACAACCCAGTTGGTTTTTGATGTTCCTCCTTTATTTGTTGACAAGTAAGACATCTTACCACAAATCGTGATACATCTTTCTTCATACCTCACCACCAATATTGGCATATCATATTATGGTACATTGTGGTTCCACCAGGATGAATTACAAAATAAGAATGATGGAATTCCCATAATACATCATCACAACAATTAGAAGGAACCGCTATTAACCCTCTGAACCATAGTCCCCCATCAAAATGCAAGGTCCAACCCTCTACCATCATACCGCTAACAATCTGTGAGTGAATGGCCTCCAACTCACTGTCTCATCCCGTGCCTCAATCACATTGCTCATAAGCATAGGTTGAGCTACCAAGCTAAACAACGTAGCTGGCTTACTGTCATCACTGAAATACAATCCTAATTCTAAGAAATCTTCCATCATTTTCCATTCCCGTATGGCTATGCTAGCTAGAGTTCCATGAGATTTTTTTCTCAATACATCTACCACTACATTTGCTTTTCTCGCGTGGTATTGTAATCAAAATTGTAATCCTCTATATATTCAACCCATCACCTCTGTCTTATGTTCAAGTCCTTTTAGGAGAAAATATACTTGAGACTTTTATGATCCGAATACACCTCGAATCTGTCACCATACAAATAATGTCTCCACTATTTTAAAGCAAAGATCACCACTGTTAGTTGCAAGTCATTCGTATGATAGTTATGGTCACGAGTCTTTAATTATCTAGACCCATAAGCAACTACTCTATCACATTGCATCAATACACAACCTAGCCCACTCCCTGAAGTATCACAATAAATCACATACCTAAGCCATGCTCGGGTATCACCAAACTAGGAGCTGTAATTAATCGCTTCTTCAATTCACAAAAGGCTAACTCATATGCTTCATTCCACACAAACTTCATACCCTTAGAGTAAGTCATGTCATAGGGGCTGCAATACTAGAGGAGTCTTTCACAAATCTCCTATAGTAGCCCTCCAAACCAAGAAAACTCCAAATATCAAGACAATCTTCGAACTCTCCTAACTCATCACGGCCTCAATTTTAAATGGATCAACCGAAACTCCACCTCCAGAAATAAAATGTCACTAGTTTTTCTTAAAATCTTCTCGGGCTCGATTTTTAATTTTTGTAACTTCGATTGACACAAAATTGATTCCGTAGTGCGTTAAATTTTTTATTTAAGCTACCCTCCGAATTTGGTATCATTCTGACACTTTCATATTTTCCAGGCCCACGAGATCATGCGCCGGCCCATCGGACCCAAAAAAAATTAACTTTTGCCAAACGCTCCCAAAATTTCCCTGAACCTTACATAAGTTTTCAAAACATGTATTTTACATTTAGAACGCACATAGAATTATTTAAAGCATTAATTTGACAATAAATAAAAATAAAGAAAAATCGGCCAAAAATGGTCGCGGTTCTTACAACAAGAGTATCTCTAGTAGAAATAGCTTGACTTACCTCACTCTCAAGGAACTTGACTTTACTTTGAAGATTCATAATTTCTGATTTGTTTTCTTCAATCTTCTTCTGGATCTTCTCACTTTCTTCTATAAGATATTATCTTTCAATTTCCACCATCTCCAATTGCTTAGCTTGCTTTTTGTAGGCTCTTTTGATTTTGACAATCTCAGTAAACAACTCCTCAAAAGCTTTGGATAATTCTTCTTTGGTTGGTTCTTCTCTTTTTTCATCTTCAGAATTATCAGACCTAACTTA
Organism: Cornus controversa; assembly: GCA_026545225.1. Classification (NCBI taxonomy): domain Eukaryota; kingdom Viridiplantae; phylum Streptophyta; class Magnoliopsida; order Cornales; family Cornaceae; genus Cornus; species Cornus controversa. The sequence goes on along the minus strand of CM048845.1, from coordinate 37,431,052 downwards.
ACTTAGAGTTGTAAACTTCTCTGTTTCACCTACATCAGAAGAAAAATCATTAACAGTATCATCATTCAATAAAACAACAAAAGCAAGAACATCATTCTCAACAAAAGAATCACTATGAGAATTAGAAGACTCAGACTCAGAAATAATAGCTTTCATGACTTTCTTTTTATCTTTTGAAATTTTCTTTACCCTAAAGCTATTCTTCTTAGGACTTAGACATTAAGTAGATGTGTGACCTTTACCACCACATGTCCAATAAGTGATTTCAAAATCTTTAGAGTCATCAACTTCTTTTCTTTCCTATCTTTACCTTTAGATGATGAGCATTGACTACAAAATTTAGGAGGATTTCCTTTCCTAAGTTTTCTATCCTTTTCAAATTTAAGGATATTCCTAAATTTTCTAAGTAGGAGTGCGACATCATTATCTGAATCATATTCAAAACTTTCAACTTCAATTTTTGAAGAATTTGAAATATTGACAAATTTGAAGACTTAGAAGTCTTTGAGAATTTTAAAGTCAAAATTTATTAATTTATGAAGTTTTTGATATTTCATCTCAAAAGTTTGAATTGATCTAACTAATTCTGCCACATCCATTGAATCAACATCTTTGCTCTCTTCTAATACTTCCAACTTAGCTTGGAACCTATCAGGAAGTGACCTCGTGATTTGTCTGACAACCTAAAAATATGGAATTCTTTCACCAAGGTTAGCACAACTTTGAATAATATCATTAAGCTTAGAATAAAAATCAGAAAACATCTTCTTTTCATCCATCCTATTTGTTTCAAACCTAGTTGCTAGCATTTGTAGCTTTGACTTCCTTACCTTGGTAGTACATTCATGAGTTAACTGTAAAATATCACATGCTTCTTTGAAGTGGAACAAGCAGAGATTATAGCAAATTTAGATGGAATAACAAAATTAAATGTAGCATATAAACCCTTGTTGTTATTATTAGCTTCTTCATGCTCAACATTTGACCATGTTATTTTATCCTTTACTACAGTCACTATGGCATCACCAGTACTAGTGGTAGAGGTAGGAATTGTATATCCATTCTCAACGGACTTCCAAACTCTCTCACCTTGAGATTTAAGAAAGGCTTTTATGCAAGACTTCCAAAAAGTATAATTTGAACCATCAAACAAAAGAGTTCGCTGAATTGATCCACCCTCTTTCATACTAGATTTTATGATTATTTTTGAAAACAAAAATACTTTTTGATTTTAAAAATTAATTTGCAAGGAACTACTCACAAATTAGAGAACACTGCTCTAATACTAATTATGAGTTGCGCGGTACAGAAGCAGCTACAGAAGTTAGATTTAAAACCTAGAGGGGGTAATTAGGTTTACTCATTTTTTGCTTAATCTTTCAGATTATCCATTTTTAAGTCCAATTAAAATTTCAACAATCTCATAAAGCAAGTAAATAAAATAAAGTGCATTAAAGTAAACGAATGCACCAGATATATGTGAAAAACCCAGATCGGGAAAAAACTAGAGGAGAGGCTTTGTATCCTTGGAGAACCAAATCCACTATGTCGAAGCAAAGTACAATAGACTCTATCCTAGACTCACACCCACTCCACTCTGATCAAAACTTGATGGGAAATTCCTCAGATTTACTATTGCGACTCTCTTGTCCAATTGTTGCCGACTTCCGACTAACGTCAAAATCCTTGTAGAAGGGTAATTGGAAGAACACGAATACTCAGCAAGTATTCTGTCCCCTTCGTAGTGCGATCTTCTTCTCATTCCTCAGCAATGAACAGTTGTAAAAGAAACCAATCCAGTAACTTGATCAAGAAGAAATCTTTGAAGCAGTCTTCGAACACTTGATTAAATAAATAGAGAGACACAACCTAAATCACTCATAGTGTATATATGTGTGTGATCTCTCAAAGAAATATAAACAAAGAATTAAGGAAAAAATTCTCTACTAGAAAAATATCTCAATACTTTCTCTCTCTAAAAATGCTCAGTTTGATATATATTAAAAGTTTCGTGAAAGCACACTAAGAGAGAAATAATATGAGATTTTTATAAATGTTAAAAATCTTAATTTTTCTTGAAGAACAAGTTAAAAATTAATAGAAAACATGTAATACCTTGAACTTTATTTGGGAGATTGTTAAAGTTTAATAGAGTTAAATTTCTCAGATTGGCGTAATTAAATTGAAGATTTGATTTAATTACTTTGTTATTTGTTAATAATGGTTTGTTAAATAAAATAAATTTAGAAATCTTAGAAGACCTAAAGTAAATAGGAGGGATATTTTAGTGGCGGTGAAAATTGTCAATTTTAGAAGATGATTAAAGATAAAGTAATTAAAGAAATTGTGTGGTTATCTGGTAAAGTGACACGTTGTAATCACTAAGTGGAGAATTTTTAATATAGTGTATATATATGTACATATATATATACATCTACATATATATATATATATGTACATATATATAGATATATATATATATATATATATATATATATATATATAGATCACATGTATATATGTATATTCATATAATATACGTGTGACCTATATACATGTATATATATACATATATATAGATCACATGTATATATGTACATATAGATGTATGTACATATATCTATATACATGTATATACATATATTTATATACATATATATGTACATGTGATCCTTTGCTGGTGGTGTGGTTAGAATTTAGAGCATTTACAAAAGAGTACATAGACACGTGTTAGTGAGCATGTGATGCTACATGTGGGCTTGTATTGGACACCTTATTATATAGGTGTCTAACACAAGTCATACATGGAATGCAGTACACATCCTTGTGGCTCTAACATAATACAAAAGAAAAAAATAATAATAAAAAGAAGGAAAGAAGATGACACGGCCAGAAAGAGTGAGAGAGGTTTCGGTTAGAGAGAGAAATAGAGAAGAATAAGAAGAAAAAGGAAGATTAGGTTTGGCCATGGTATAGAGAGAGGAAGAAGGAAGCAACATGGCCAAAGAAGAAAGAAGAGAAGGGAAAGAAATCTAGGGAAGATTCAAAACATAGCCCAAAGAGGTAGGTTTCTAAATCTTTTGAACTCTTAAAAAATTGATGTTCTTATCCGTTCAAAAATCTAGAAATTTCTAAAATTATTTATCACTTGTGAACTATGATTATAATTTGTTAAATTATCTTGTCAAGTGTACTTGAGCTGCTTATTCGTTGTTGGATTTTAGGAATGTATCGTTGTGCAAAAATCTGATTTCTTTTGTTGAATAACTTGTTAATTTTGGTGTTAAATCCTTATGTTGGAAAGTGGAACTAAATAATTTGGGCTGGGGCTGAGTTTGTTAAGACTTGGATTTTGAAAATTGGAATAAAAGGTGTTTTTGAAAATTGAAAATTTCTCTTGTTAGAAAGAAAGTCCATGTTGTTTATCTAACTTCAGAACATATTTGTGAAAACATTTACAGATGCAATTTTATTGAAAATAAAGAAATGGTCAATTTTCAATTAAAAATAGTTTTTTTTATAAAGAGAATGGCTAAATTTTGAGAAATTGAGCACATGTCCTTTGTTGGAAATGAAATGGAAAGGCTAAGGCCTAATGGTTTTGAATGAATGCTATATGTTAATAAGTGAATGCATTTGAGTCAAAATTGGTTGGATCGAGGTCCTTTGGGCGAAGTCTTATGGCGATAGTTGGGTACGATCGAGTTACCCATGGGTAGAAATCCCTAAACCCGCAGTAGTAGACCACCCTTGTTTGGGTGTTTCGAGTTAAGGCCACACTGATAAGAAATGGGTGAGACCATGTGAAAACTCTTAGAGAATCACCATTGGTTGATAAGTGCATTCATTTTGTTAATAATGAAAAGGTTGAAAGTATGGATTGTTTATGGATTATATCTGTTGGGGCCACTTGGGAGTGAAAATGAAAATGATGAACTGTTTTCATAGACTAGATCATTTTATGAAAAAAAATGCTATCACATGTGATATGGAAATGGTTTTGATATCATGTTAGTTGACTTGTACCTGTTCCTTTGTTTATAACTATTTTGCCATTTAGTCCTAGTTGTTCAGTTCATCTTTTGAAAAAGCTGATGAAGTTCTTGTTTATTCTGATAAAAAAAGGTCATACCCAGTGCACAAGGCTAGCTAGCGGGGTCTGAGAGAAGTAGGTGTCGGCTAGCCTTATCTCCATTTTTGGAGAGGCTACTTTCAAATCTCGAACCCGAGACCTATCACTTTTGGGTGAAGGCACTTGCTAGCGCACCAAGGTGCGACCTCTTTCTTGTTCATTCTAATGAGAAAGGAAAATCTATTTTTCTATTCCTCTAAAGAATCAAAATGGAAACCTACTTGGGGTCTTGTAGCTCACCCTTTTATTAAAAATATTTTCAGGTTAAGAACGCGGTGAGCAACGACAAGTGAAGAAGGGCTTAGGTTATACTAATTTTGAAAAGGTGGCACTTGGGCTGAAGTTGCAGTTATATTGTATTGGTCAATGTAATAAATAGTATTTGGTACTATGCAAATATTGAAATGTTAAGAATTGGAGTGAGTGTATTCTTCTTTAAGTAATGTAAATGATGCACTAATTTGTATCATATATATGCTAAGGACTTATATCTACTAAATGTTGAAGACACTTTGGATTTTGGATCATGATTATTTAAAGTGGTCTATTATGGTTAATGATATAAGGCAGGTTTCTACTAAGGTTTTGGTTATTATTTCACCCCAGAAAAGGGGCGTGGCAAATTTGGTATCAGAGCTTAGGTTGTAGTTCCTTAGGGAAATTTTTTTTTGTTGTTATATGCATTGTTAGTTGATTCTTTGCGAGTGTAGGTGTATTAGAGATACAATATGAAGTATATTGAGGATAAAATGGATGACTTCCTTAAGAGTAATGAATTCTTTGGACATAGGATTATATATTGGAAGTTGGAAACCTATTTTCAATCTAAGATTGTGATAGAAATTGTATGTTCAATAGAATGAAGGCTCAAAACTTTTCTTTTGGATAGAAGACTTGGAAAGAATTACACGATTATTTGAATTGAGGACAACGGGTTAAATGTTGAGTCTAATTTAATAGATATGTTGAGTACAAATTGGTTCTAGATTCCTAAGTTGTGAATTTGAAGTAATGTTTAAATATTTTGTAGCTTGGGGATTAGGTTTGCCTGGAATTTTAGAGGTTTGTATAGGCCTTAGAAGGGTTCGCTGGAAATTTAAGTGCATAATTAGAATTACAGAATGAAATATACATATGAATTTATGTATGGTAGAATATAAATAAATATCAATTTGGAATTTAGGCCTATCAACTCCTAGATGGTTAATTGACTTGTCCAAATGTATAGTTGGGAGTTATATTGAACCAAGGGTAAAAGGATGCTATATTAGATATTTCAGATCCTATTGATTACAATGTTCAATGAACTTCTAAGAGTTATATATATATATATATATATATATATATATATATATATTTGGGTAGAAGATTTAGCGTTAATGTGGCTCAAAGATCTTTAGAAGGAAAAGAAAAAAGAAAAAAAAAGAGAGATTTCTGGAAAGTGTCAACTCTGAGGATAGATTCCAGACTTTCAAGTATATAAACTTCAAACTCATTGGAGTAAAAAAGTAGTAGTTGTTCTTTAAGATTACAGGTGGAGTTGTTATAATGAGATGTTATGTCACGCCCCCAAATTTAAATACTTGAAACCCTAGTCCAACACTTGAATTTGGTGCGCGACTTGAAATATAACATCCATCATATCGTACATTCATCCAAAAATTTACATATTACAATCAAAATGTGATCGTCTAGATCATCCATTACAAAAAAACTTCATCTGGAGATCTCATCCCTCATCGTGAGAGTTAACTATGTACAGTAAAAGATAATTACGTGCTAAGAAATTTACATGTAAACAACCTCCATCATCCTGTACCGCGCTTCCATTCACTCGGTACCTGAAAATAAAATGGAGTGAGCTTAACAAACTCATTAAGAATTGCAAAACACTATTATTGCTCAACAAATTGACCTTGCCTTAAATTCCTACATATAAGGACACGTACAATAATCTTTGTTGATTTCATTCACAAATTTCTTTCTTATGATAATTAAACACTAGTTAATTATCATATTCACAATTTAGTTCACACATAGGAACCGTGTTATCAACAATTCCTTATTAAGCTAATCATCTAGATTAACTTAACATAACCTCACAGTGAGCCTCGGGCTCCCCTCCAATAGATGGCATGTTTAGCCAACAAGTGGTGCGCATCGCATAGTCCTGGACTAAGGAAGCTCGCACATGTGGCTGGGCTTGTACGTCTACTCCCCCAGATGGTTTCGGACCATGTCCACACAATAAGGGCACTCTTCGCCCAATGGCCATAACAAAAGGGCTGTACACACCCCATAGGTAGGTCCCTGACCATACCTCACAAATTCTTTAAGAATTTTAACACGTTTTCAAGATTTCAAGCTTTTAGGATTTACTAAATGCTTTTGACATTTAATAAATCAAATCACTCTCTTAATGTGATCTCTAATCACATTAATTAAACACTTAAGATTTCACCACTTAAGTCTTTTATAAACTTAATTATTTTAGCATAATTAAGTTTATTATGCCCAAATATACAACTCTAGAACTTTTCGTAATTTTTAAAGCTTCAAAGGATATTTTCTCCAATTTTCTCTCTAAATTAAAACAAAAGGAAAACAAGTGTTCTTTAAACCAACATAAATTCTTTTATAATTTATTAAATGCTTTTCACATTTAATAAATTAAAAGAGCGAATTGGGCACGTTCATAAAGCTTAAAACATCGCTAACCGAATCTTTAATCCTTAGGACCAACTATTCTAACTTAACAAGCTCAAATACATTAAAACAAAAGATTTCATAAATTTCGTAATTTATGGAACATTCGAGAATTTTTCCCTAGAACCAACTATTCTAGCATAATTAGCTCTAAAATGCATAAACATAGAATTTCAGAATTAAATGTAATTTATGGAGCGTCAAAAACATTTTTCCTCCAAGTTCTAATTTCAGCCCAAAAAGAAAATTTATGAAGTTTCTTTTAAGTGACCTTGGGCCTATTTTTAATTGCAGCCCAATCCAAAAACAAGTCACCATTTAAATCTTTTTAAATGATGCTGGGCCAATTTATGATTTCTGGCCAGTCTAGTTCACCAAACAAAACTCATTAGACCACAATCCAATTTCCTATCTAAGCCCAAACCAAAAATCTTGCCCATCTCATTTAATCCATCACCACTACTCCAGTCAACCATTCACTAACTCCAATCCAGCCGATTTTGTGCTAACCCAAACAAAAAGTCAAGTCTCATTAGCCAAATCCTTTCACCAATTTCAATTTATACTACAACACTACATTACAAGCACACCACCACAGTAGCCATGGCAGCCATATACCAGCCGAGAAGTGACCCACTTACAGCCATAAACCACCAGTTTTCTTAGTCCAACAACATCACCCACAATACACACAAGGACCTACAAGCTAGCACCACACCACCACACCATGGATGCCACCCTCACAGCCAAGCCATGCACAACACCATCTCAAGCATCCCATGAAGCCAACCTCCAACTAAACCCACTAGTTTCGGCACCCAGCAAAAGTCACCTCCAAGACCCATATTCAAAAGTCTAATGCCATGCATCTCAATCCACAACAAGTATACCAACATATAAATATATTAATCAATCATCCATATATATATATATATATATACACACACACACACACACACATAAACAATGTATAGACCCCAATTTATGAAAAGAGTTGTACATATAAGAAAAATAAGCAAGAGGCAACAAGCTGCCTATCCAAAGGTAAAACCATAGTCCCATGCAAATTCATATATTTACCCATACTTAGTCCATGCAAGCAATCTACTAACCACACAAAATAAAAAATAAAAATCTACAACATTGGTACAAAACATATCATGCAACTATTCTGTATACAAATAAAGTATATACTCAACTACACTAAACCCCCAAAACTAACCCAACATAACATGCAACCCCTAACACTAAGGATCCACATAGTCTAATACCAGACAAAACTTAATCCAAAATTTTTCATGTTAAAATCTCACTGTAAAATCAGTTTCAAAACGAAAATTTTTACTAATTAAAAACATGGTTATCAAGATATATAAATATATATAGAAGCATAAGAGCAAGATTCAACTTGCCTCAAAATAGCTTTCCTTCTCTTCTTCTTCTTTTTTTTTTTTTTTCTTCTTCTCCAACCGTTCTCAACTCTCTGTTTTTCTCTTCTTGAAAGTCTCCTTTTTTTTTCTTCTCTCACTCTCTCTCTTTCTTTCTCTTATCACATTTCCTTATTTCTTTTCTTTCCCACTCAACTTATGCACTAGCTTACGGTCAACAAATGAAAAAGAGGTATTGCCAAAGGTGGACAAGTGTCACTCATGCATATACTGCCACTACCATTACAAACTTCCCTCACAAGACTACTCTTTTCCCCTTTTCCTAGTTTCTATCGTAAAGCCTTAGGTTATATAAGTGGTTATATTACTTACATAACTATACTACAAAGGACATGTACTCCATTTGGCCACCATGCATATGACCTCACCAACCTCCAATGAAGCTTAAAGCTTCTGCCACTTCTTGCAACCTGAACCATTTAACATAAGCCTGCCTCATGCATCAGACCACTAACTGGTCCATATCTTGCTATGAAAAGACTATACATATATATATATATAACCCATGTGCATCTCTACACTTATAGCCCTCCAATCTCAAAAAAATTACCTTTGAATCCTAAGGAGATGAAGACAAAAGAAATCATAGTTTAGGGGTGTTACATGTTGATTTCTTTGTAAAGTGTGAAAGTGTGTTTAGTTTGTTAATTGAGAAATATTAGGCACATTAAATCAAAATGACTTCTTGAGGAACAAAAATTAGAAATTGTGGACTATATGAAATACTTTTAGGGTCCTGATCAATAGGGAAATTACATGCCATAGAATTTTAAAACAGAAGCTGTGAAAGAAATCAGAAATAGGAGTATCTTTTGCAACTTCAACCTATTAATCATAATCTAAGGTTTGGATGTTGATTCATTTCACTATATATGTTGCTATTTTGGATTAAAATGTCAATAAAGAAGCCATGATTGGTTCATTAGTCCGATTTGGATAGCCAATCTACTTTGTAATTTATAGCTCTGATGGTTGTTTCAATATATAATTGGAGCTTGAAAAAAAAAATTAAAAAAAACATCAATGAATAATGACTGGAAACTAGTGTAAGTTTGTAAGCATGTTAGAAGGGTAGAGCACATACTCATCCTAATTGATACACAACCAAAAACTCATCTTTCTTCTGTATTTATCATGGACCATGGCAATGATTTCCTTTGAAGATAAATAATAAGACTAATTTTCTGGTAGTGGATTTATTAGTGGTGTGGTTATTGGGGGGGTTGGTTTCCATGATAAAATAGGGGATGTTTGTCAAATGGATCCTTTATATGATGACCGGGAAGGTAAGGGTATGATATTGTTGTTTTATATTATTGCCGGATTCATACTTTTGAAAAATTTATGAGATAACAGTACAGATATAATCATTGGATTAAAACCCTATACTGAAGGGAAGATTTCTCACCTACATGAAGGGTTTGAAACTGGTGGCAACTTATTTTATTATTGTTGAAGTTTTTTTCAAAAGCTAAAACATTATGCATCATTTAAGAAGCATGTGCAGTGTATGCGATGTGGAAAAAAAGAAAAAAAAGGCACAAGTATATAACTCATTTTAGTTTTTGGTTATGGTAAACTAGCCAGGTTCATCAAGATTAATTGCCTGATCGGAGCCAAGCTCATTCTAAAATATCTCACAAAATTTTGCGCATGAGGTGGCCAGTCTCATACACAAAATTTTGAGAGATACTAACAACTGATAGCAACAAACATATATGACGAAAGACAGAATGAAATAAATTCTAAAAACAAAATAGAAAGTTCCTCTGAATTAAAATAAGCATTAAATAAATACCCTCTGAATTTAAAATAACCGCTAATAAAATAAGTACGGGTCGGTAATACAATTTGGAAGTCCCGTAACAGAAGGACCCCTTAACCAGAAAGAACAAAAGTTTATGACTCTAAATTAAAACCTAGCTGTCAAAGTAAAAGAGTTCACAATTTGAATCCTGAAGAAGAGAATAAGTTCCTACCCTAAAACTGATGAGATAGTAGATATCTGCCACAACCAAACCCTAAAACTCTATCCTCTTGGGGGAACCTGCCTTGGACCTGAAATATCAACAAAGTGGGTTGAACCTATGGCAAGTCCTATATTCTACATCACAATCAGAGAACCAATATACATACCTCCATTGCGAGGGACACAAGAGGAAAAATACAGGTGAATACATACAGGTCATTCCTTATCTAGTTCATGTTTTCAAAATACATATAATCTTTTACAATGTTCCATCTCATATGAAAGTGAACATATTCTTTAAGTTTATAAGAAAGAAACATAAGTATGTATAATATCAAGTTTAAGCAATCTTGACATGCCACCATTTTTATCCTTGGATACTTTAATATGTATTGGCAATCTTGACATGTCCATGGCAATCTTACATGCCTCCTTTAACTTTAGATACCTTAATAGGTATTGGCAATCCTAACATGCCCCGACAATCCTTACATGCCTCCCAAACCAACTTACAACATGAAATAAAATAAAGTCTATCACGATTAAAATTGCACAAAACGAAATGATTTAAATTAACGGATATGAAATTATCACAATAAGACAACCCATTCACAAATAAATCACAACCAAGTATATCATGGACATTTATAATTTCAAAGGAAAATACAGTCAAAGAGTAAAATAATACAATCATCCATTTTAGGAGTAAACACCCAACCAAACCTCTAATGTATCTAAACCTTCGAGGGACTCAAAACCTAACTCTGATCCCAGTTTCTGGGCCCATTCTGCTTCTAAGAACCCTATTTAATCATGCTAGAATTTTCAAAAATTTTTAAAAATATTTTTTTAGTAAAAGAAAATAAAACATAATTTTGAGGCATACTTTTAAAACTGATAAAACCCTGAGGGAAACTCATTTCGACCTAAAATTTAAAATTCAAGTGTATTTTACCCCTATAAGGTTACTTAAATTTTATTAGAATTTTCTGAAATTTTTAAAATATTTTCTAAATAAAATAAGGTGAAAAATCCAATTTTGAGACACTTTAAAAATCAATTTAACCATAGAATAATGTCCTCTCTCAAGGATTAAATTTAGCAACTCACAATTTATCATCATCAATCAAGTTTTACCCTTTATTTCTATTTAAACATATAATCCAGCAAAACATGTTACAATATAAATCAGTCATCGTAATTTCACTTAGATACGTACTTCTTTGAGGTTTATTATCATCTAGGCATGCCTCTCTAATTCATCATAATATTTTATATTGATCAAGCCTTGGCTTAGTCTACCATCATTGCATGTCTCTCTAATTTATCATAATATTTTATATTGATCAAGCCTTGGCTTATTCTACCATCACTGCCTTATACTATTCCTACAATAAATCTTTCTACCACTTCAATTGTATGGACTACTGCCTTATATTTTCAACTTTTTTCGCAATCTTCCTCTTATTCAATCAATGCATATAACATGAATGTCTAATACCTCGAAATTCTGACGTCATTTATTTTAATTTAAATGCTTTATTTATTTTTATTACTTCATGTGAATTGCTTTGTCCTTGTACATTTTTATTATTTCATTTGAATTGCTTTGTCTTTATATATTTTTACTATTTCATGTGAATTACTTCGTCTTTATATTTTATTATTTCACGTGAAATGTTGTGTTGATTGTGTATTGTCTGATTTAAATTTTTAAATGTTTTATATTGCTAGAAAGTTTTTTTCTTGATATTTAAATTCGGGTTGGACTGGGTTGAGTTGGGCTGGAATAGCTGGACTAGGGGTATACTTAATTTGATGGGCTAGGGTTTATGGTTATTATATTTTATTTCTTTTATTATTTTTTTTGAGTTTATTTAGTTTTCTAGAAGAAAAAAAAAGAAATAATAAAACAAAAGAAAATAGGAGATTAAGGTTTCTACCATTTGCTTTATGCACAGAAACCAAGAGTGTAAACGAAAAAGAGAAGGGAGAGAAGGAGCCATCGGGTGAACGAGTTTCGAATCCTCAAAAAGGCAAGTTCGATTCTTCTCTTCTCCTTTGAATCAGTATACACAGTCTAGGTTTTGAGCTTATGATTATATTTGAAATTTTTATATGATTTGATGCTGCATTCTGTTATTTCTTGTTGGAGAAATTCATGTAATTTAGTATGCTGGCTGACTATAGGTGTATGGATTTATGAATATGTATGGATATGTGCATATATATATATATATTGTATGAAAATCGTACAAGCATGAATCTAGGTGGGAAAGGGATGTTATTTTGTAACTCATTTATGTTGTTATTGCTCAGTAAACAACCCTTGATCTTTAAAAAATTAGATCGTTCCGGAATTTGGCTTTAATTTTGAAAATTTTGCGAAGAACCCTAGAACTTGTGAATTGGGGGTTTTCGATTCAGGCGATTTGTGATGGGGCTTTTTGTACCAATGGGTAAAGGGGATCAAGAGGAAAAGTTTGATACAAAAATGGAGCTTAACAGAGGTCGAAAAGCACCAGAAAATGGCCAGAGAAGCAGCTAGCGCGCTAGAGAAGAAAGGCCAGGCAGTGCGACCCCACATGCGCTGTCGGCGTGTGGAGGCGCGTCTGACCGGCTCCAGCACCGGCCGGTGCCCAAAAAAGTATTCTTGGGCCCCACTCACGGGGGCCCACCTCTAGGCCCAGTTTGGGCCCATTCCAACGTTTACTATTTTTTATGTATTTTTGAAATTTTTGCAAAATCTTGAAAATTTGAAAAATTATTTTTTAAAAATACTTAGATATTTCTAAAAATTCCCAAAATTTTAGTTCAACCTCCTGGGTGTTAATTGAAGTTGGGTTTTAAATTTCATGTCGAAATTGGCTTTCCTTATGCCAAAGTTGATGGTCTGAACATCTAGAAGAAATAATTAGCATGCCATCAACGTATTTAAACTAGTTCGTTTGAGTTGTTCTAATTTGAAAAGTACAATTTCTAGAGAAATCATACCATAATCAGAATCGTTCTTTCCTTTTTGCCAAATTAGACTGTCAAGACATACAGAAGAAATGACGAGTTTGTTAATCCGAACTTCACCCTGTTATGTTTGATTCATTCTGATTCAGAAAGAGAAACTCCTGCAGAAATCATGCATGATCACTACCGTATGCCACTTTGTGCCAAATTCAAACATCTAGACTTCTAAAAGAAACAAATTGCATTCCATCAATGATTTTAAGCTATTTTTGTTTGAGTTCTTTTGATTCGGATAGACCCATTCCAAGACAAATTGTTCCACAATCAGAATCGTTCGTTGCTTTTTGCCGAATTAGTCCATCAAGACGTCTAAAAGAAACGATGAGTTTGTCAATCTGATCTCTATTTTGTTTTGTTTTACTCGTTCAGATTCGAAAAGATAAATCCTTGTAGAAATCGGGCATGATCAAAACTGTAAGGTGCTTTGTGCTAAATTCGATCGTCTCAACATCTAAAAGAAACAATTAGCATGCCGTCAACGTTTTTAAGCTAGTTTTATTAGACTTATTTCGATTCTAAAAGCCCCATTCCTAGAGAAATTATGCCATAATCAGAATCATTCGTTGCTCTTTGCTAAATTAGACCGTCAAGACGTCCAAAAGAAACGACGGGTACTTTGATCAAATCTTTATCTTTTTTTATTTGAGTCATTCTGATCCGAGAAGATCAATTTCTTGCAGAAATCGGGCAGGATCTCAACCGTATGCCGCATTATGCTAAATTTGAATGTTTAGACTTCTAGAAGAAATAATTATCATGCCATTAACGATTTAAAATAGTTTCGTCTAAGTTGATTGATTTAAAAAGCCCAATTGCTAGAGAAATCGTGCCATATTCAGAATTGTTCATTAATTTTTGGCATATTAGGAGGTCAGGAGGTCCAAAAGATATGACGAGTAAGTCAATCCGATCTTCATTCAATTTCATTTTAGTCGTTCTAATTCGAAAGGAGAAATTCCATGTAGAAGTCGTGCATAATCAAAATTGTATGGTGCTTTGTGCCAAAGTTAACCGTCTGAACATCCAGAAGAAATAATTAGGATGCCATCAACGTTTTTAAACTAGTTTCATTTGAGTTGTTCTAATTTGAAAAACCCAATTCCTAGAGAAATCATACCATAATCAGAATCGTTCATTCCTTTTTACCAAATTAGACCATCAAGACGTCTAGAAGAAATGACGAGTTTGTTAATCTGATCTTCACCCTATTATGTTTAAGTCGTTCTGAATCAGAAAGAAAAACTCCTTGCTAAAATCATGCATGATCATGACCATATGCCTCTTTGTGCCAAATTCGAACGTCTAGACATCTAAAAGAAATAATTTGCAAGCCATCACCGATTTTAAGCGAGTTTTGTTTGAGTAATTTTGATTCGAACAGACACATTCCTAGAGAGATCGTTCCATAATCAGAATCGTTCATTGTTTTTTCCCAAATTAGACCGTCCAAACGTTTAAAATAAATGACGAGTTTGTAAATCTGATCTCCATTCTATTTTGTTTTAGTCGTTCGGTTTCGAAAAGAGCAATTCCTTGTAGAAATAAAGCATGATCAAAACTGTAAAGTGCTTTGTGCTAAATTTGACCGTCTCGAACTAGTTTCATTTCAGTTATTTTGATTTGAAAAGCCCTATCCCATGAGAAATTATGTCGTCATGAGAATTGTTCGTTGCTCTTTGTGAAATCAGACCGTCAATATGTCCAAATAAAATGATGGGCACTTTGATCAAATCTTTATCATGTTTTGTTTGAGTAAGTATGATCCTAGAAGAGCAATTCCTTACAAAATTTGGGCAGGATCTCAACCGTATACCGTTTTATGCCAAATTTGAACGACTAGACATCTAGAAGAAATAATTACCACGCCATTAACGATTTAAAATAGTTTCGTCTAAGTTATTTGATTCAACAAGCCTAATTGTTAGAGAAATCAAGCCATAATCGGAATCATTCGTTAGTTTTTGACAAATTAGGAGGTCAATAGGTCCAAAAGAAATGACGAGTAAGTTAATCCAATCTTCATTCAATTTCGTTTTAGTCGTTCTGATTCGAAAAGAGAAATTCCTTGCACTAGTTATGTATAATCAATACCGTATGGTGCTTTGTGCAAAAGTTGACCGTCTGAACATCTAAAAGAAACAATTAGCATGCCATCAATGTTTTTAAACTAGTTTCATTTGAGTTATTCTGATTTGAAAGGCCCAATTCCCAAAGAAATCATACCATAATCAGAATCATTTATTCATTTTTGCCAAATTAGACCATCAAGACGTCCAGAAGGAACGACGAGTTTGTTAATCCGATCTTCACCCTTTTATGTTTGAGTCATTCTAAATTAGAAAGAAAAACTCCTTGCTAAAATCGTGCATGATCACGATCGTATGCCACTTTGTGCCAAATTCGAACGTCTAGACATCTAAAAGAAACAATTTACAAGCCATCACCGATTTTAAGCGAGTTTTGTTTGAGTTCTTTTGATTCGAACAGACCCATTCCTAGAGAAATCATTCCACACTCTGAATTGTTCGTTATTTTTTGCCAAATTAGACCGCCCAGACGTCTAAAAGAAATGACGAGTTTGTAAATCTGATCTCCATTCTATTTTGTTTCAGTCGTTCGGTTTCGAAAAGAGCAATTCCTTGTAGAAATCAGGCATGATCAAAACTGTAAGGTGCTTTGTGCTAAATTCGCCTGCCTCGACATCTAAAAGAAACAATTAGCATGCCATCAACATTTAAACTAGTCTTGTTTGAGTTATTTTGATTCAAAAAGCCCCATTCCTCGAGAAATTGTGCCATAATCAGAATTGTTCGTTGCCCTTTGCCAAATTAGACCGTCAAGACGTCCAAAGGAAATGGCTAGCATGTTGATCCAATCTTCATCCTGTTTTGTTTGAGTCATTCTGAACCAAAAAGACCAATTCCTTGCAGAACGTCGTGCTTGACCACAAACGTATCGTGCTTTATGCCAAATTGGACTGTCTGGACATCTTAAAGAAACAATTAGCGTGCCATCAACATTTTAAAACTAGTTTGGTTTCAATTATTTTGATTTGAAAAGCCCCATCCCTAGAGAAATTGTGTCGTCATGAGAATCGTTCGTTGCTCTTTGCCAAATTAGACCGTTAAGACGTCCAAAAGAAACGACGGGCACTTTGATCAAATATTTATGTTGTTTTGTTAGAGTAATTCTGATCCGAGAAGAGCAATTCCTTGCTGAAATCAGGCAGGATCTCAATCGTATACCGCTTTATGCCAAATTTGAACGACTAGACTTCTAGAAGAAACAATTAGCACGCCATTAATGATTTAAAATAGTTTCGTCTAAGTTATTTGATTCAAAAAGCCTAATTGCTAGAGAAATCAAGCCATTATCGGAATCGTTCGTGAATTTTTGACAAATTAGGAGGTCAAGAAGTCTAAAAAAAATGACGAGTAAGTCTATCTGATCTTCATTCAATTTCGCTTTAGTCGTTCTGATTCAAAAAGAGAAATTCCTTGCACTAGCCGTGCATAATCAAAATCGTATGGTTCTTTGTGCAAAAGTTGACCATCTGAACATCTAGAAGAAATAATTAGCATGCCATCAACATTTTTAAACTAGTTTCATTTGAGTTGTTCTAATTTGAAAGGCCCAATTCTTATAGAAATCATACCATAATCAGAATCATTCATTCCTTTTTGCCAAATTAGACAATCAAGACGTCCAGAAGGAACGACGAGTTTGTTAATCTGATCTTCCCCCTGTTATGTTTGAGTCGTTCTAAATCATCAAGAAAAACTCCTTGCTGAAATAGTGCATGATCACGACCGTATGCCACTTTGTGCCAAATTCGAACGTCTAGACATCTAAAATAAATAATTTTCAAGCCATCACCGATTTTGAGGGAGTTTTGTTTGAGTTATTTTGATTCGAACAGACCCATTCCTAGAGAAATCGTTCCACACTCAGAATCATTCATTATTTTTTGCCAAATTAGACCGTCAAGACGTCTAAAATAAATGACGAGTTTGTAAATCTGATCTCTATTCTATTTTGTTTCAGTCGATCGATTTTGAAAAGAGCCATTCCATTTATAAATCAGGCATGATCAAAACTGTAATGTGCTTTGTCCTAAATTCGACCGTCTCGACATCTAAAAGAAACAATTCGCATGCCATCAATATTTTTAAAATAGTTTTTTTTTCTTGTTTTGATTCGAAAGCCACATTCCTAGAGAAATTATGCCATATTCAGAATCGTTCGTTGCTCTTTACCAAATTAGACCGTCAAGACATCCAAAAGAAACGACTAGCATGTTGATCCAATCTTCATCCTGTTTTGTTTGAGTCATTCTGAACCAAAAAGAGCAATTCCTTGCAGAACATCGTGCTTGACCACAACCGTATCATGCTTTGTGCCAAATTGGACCTTTTGGACATCTTAAAGAAACAATTAGCGTGCCATCAACATTTTTAAACTAGTTTGATTTTAGTTATTTTGATTTGAAAAGCTCCATCCCTAGAGAAATTGTGTTGTCATGAGAATCAAACGTTACTCTTTGCCAAATTAGACCGTCAAGACGTCCAAATAAAATGACGGGCACTTTGATTAAATCTTTATGTTGTTTTGTTTGAGTCATTTTGATCCGAGAAGAGCAATTCCTTGCAAAAATCGGGTAGGATCTCAACCGTATACTGCTTTATGCCAAATTTGAACGTCTAGACCTCTAGAAGAAACAATTAGCATGCCATTAACGATTTAAAATAGTTTCATCTAAGTTATTTGATTCAAAAAACCTAATTTCTGGAGAAATCATGCCATAATCGGAATCGTTCGTTAATTTTTAAAAAATTAGGAGGTCAAGAGGTCCAAAAGAAACGACGACTAAGTCAATCCGATCTTCATTCAATTTTATTTTTGTCGTTCTGATTCTAAAAGAGAAATTCCTTGCAATAGTCGTGCATAATCAAAACCGTATGGTGCTTTGTGCCAAAGTTGACCGTCTGAACATCTAAAAGAAACAATTAGCATGCCATCTACGTTTTAAAACTAGTTTCATTTGAGTTGTACTGATTAGGTGCTTTGTGCTAAATTTGATCGTCTCAACATCTAAAAAAAACAATTAGCATGCCGTCAACGTTTTAAACTAGTTTTGTTAGAGTTGTTTCAATTCGAAAAGTCCCATTCCTAGAGAAATTATGTCATAATCAGAATTATTCATTGCTCTTTGCCAAATTAGACCATCAAGAAGTCCAAAAGAAATGACAGGTACTTTGATCAAATCTTTATCTTGTTTTGTTTGAGTCATTCTGACCCGAGAAGATCAATTCCTTGCAAAAATCGGGCAGGATCTTAACCGCGTGCCGCTTTATGCAAAATTTGAATGTCTAGACTTCTAAAAAAAATAATAAGCATGCCATTAACGATTTAAAATAATTTCGTCTAACTTGATCGATTTAAAAAGCCTAATTGCTTGAGAAATCTTGCCATAATCAGAATCGTTCGTTAATTTTTGGCAAATTAGGAGGTCAAGAGGTTGAAAAGAAACGACGAGTAAGTCAATCCGATCTTCATTCAATTTTATTTTATTCGTTCTAATTCGAAAAGAGAAATTCCTTGCAGAAGTTGTGCATAATCAAAACCGTATGGTGCTTTGTGCCAAAGTTGACCGTCTAAACATCTAGAAGAAACAATTAGCACGCCATCAACATTTTTAAACTAGTTTCATTTGAGTGGTTCTGATTTGAAAAGCCCAATTCCTAGAGAAATCATACCATAATCAGAATCGTTCATTCCTTTTTGCCAAATTAGACCATCAAGATGTACAAAAGAAACAACGAGTTTGTTAATCCGATCTTCACCATATTATGTTTGAGTCGTTCTGATTCAGAAAGAAAAACTCCTTGCTGAAATCATGCATGATCACGACCGTATGCCACTTTGTGCCAAATTCGAATGTCTAGACATCTAAAAGGAATAATTTGCAAGCCATCACCGATTTTAAGCGAGTTTTGTTTGAGTTATTTTGATTCGAACAGACCCATCCCTAGAGAAATCGTTCCATAATCAGAATTGTTCGTTGTTTTTTGACAAATTAGACCGTCAAGACGTCTAATAGAAATGACGAGTTTGCAAATTTGATCTCCATTTTATTTTGTTTCAGTCGTTCAGTTTCCAAAAAAGCAATTCCTTGTGGAAATCAGGCATGATGAAAACTGTAAGGTGCTTTGTGCTAAATTCGACTGTCTCGACATCTAAAAGAAACAATTAGCATGCCATCAACATTTTAAAACTAGTTTTGTTTGAGTTGTTTTGATTCGAAAGCCCCATTCCTTGAGAAATTGTGCCATAATCAGAATTGTTTGTTGGCCTTTGCCAAATTAGACTGTCAAGACGTCCAAAAGAAATGGCTAGCATGTTGATCCAATCTTCATCCTGTTTTGTTTGAGTCATTCTGAACCAAAAAGACCAATTCCTTGCAGAACATCGTGCTTGACCACAACACGTATCGTGCTTTGTGCCAAATTGGACCGTATGGACATCTTAAAGAAACAATTAGTGTGCCATCAACATTTTTAAACTAGTTTGGTTTCAGTTATTTTGATTTGAAAAGCCCTATCCCAGAG
Source organism: Cornus controversa (assembly GCA_026545225.1). Lineage (NCBI taxonomy): Eukaryota > Viridiplantae > Streptophyta > Magnoliopsida > Cornales > Cornaceae > Cornus > Cornus controversa. Next base: position 37,411,168 of record CM048845.1, on the reverse strand, counting down.
AAATTGTGTCGTCATGAGAATCGTTCGTTGTTCTTTGCCAAATTAGACCGTTAAGACGTCCAAAAGAAAGGACGGGCACTTTGATCAAATATTTATGTTGTTTTGTTTGACTAATTCTGATTCGAGAAGAGCAATTCCTTGCCAAAATCGGGCAGGATCTCACCCGTATACCGTTTTATGCCAAATTTGAACGACTAGACTTCTAAAAGAAACAATTAGCACGCCATTAACAATTTAAAATAGTTTCGTCTAAGTTATTTGATTCAAAAAGCCTAATTGCTGAAGAAATCAAGCCATAATCGGAATCGTTCGTGAATTTTTGACAAATTAGGAGGTCAAGAGGTCCAAAAGAAACGACGAGTAAGTCAATCCGATCTTCATTCAATTTCGCTTTAGTCGTTCTGAATCGAAAAGAGAAATTCCTTGCACTAGTCGTGTATAATCAAAATCGTATGGTTCTTTGTGCAAAAGTTGACCGTCTGAACATCTAGAAGAAATAATTAGCGTGCCATCAACATTTTTGAACTAGTTTCATTTGAGTTGTTCTGATTTGAAAGGCCCAATTCTTATAGAAATCATACCATAATCAGAATCGTTCATTCCTTTTTGACAAATTAGACAATCAAGACGTCCAGAAGGAACGACGAGTTTGTTAATATGATCTTCACCCTGTTATGTTTGAGTCGTTCTAAATCATAAAGAAAAACTCCTTGCTAAAATCGTGCATGATCACGACCGTATGCCACTTTGTGCCAAATTCGAACGTCTAGACATCTAAAAAAAACAATTTGTAAGCTATCACCGATTTTGAGCGAGTTTTGTTTGAGTTATTTTGATTCGAATAGACCCATTCCTAGAGAAATCGTTCTATACTCAGAATCGTTCGTTGTTTTTTGCCAAATTAGATCGTCAAGACGTCTAAAAGAAATGATGAGTTTGTAAATCTGATTTGTATTCTATTTTCTTTCTGTCGTTCGGTTTCGAAAAGAGCAATTCCATGTAGAAATCAGGCATGATCAAAACTGTAAGGTGCTTTGTGCTAAATTCGATCGTCTCGACATCTAATAGAAACAATTACCATGCCATCAATATTTTTAGACTAGTTTTGTTTGACTTGTTTTGATTCGAAAAGCCCCATTCCTCGAGAAATTGTGCCATAATTAGAATCGTTTGTTGCCCTTTGCCAAAGTAGACCGTCAAGAAGTCCAAAAGAAATGACTAGCATGTTGATCCAATCTTTATCCTATTTTGTTTGAGTCATTCTGAACCAAAAAGAGCAATTCCTTGCATAACATCATGCTTGACCACAACCGTATCGTGCTTTGTGCCAAATTGGATCGTTTGGATATCTTAAAGAAACAATTAGCGTGACATCAACGTTTTTAAACTAGTTTGGTTTCAGTTATTTTGATTTGAAAAACCCCATCCCCAGAGAAATTATGTCGTCATGAGAATCATTCGTTGCTCTTTCCCAAATTAAACCGTCAAGATGTCCAAATAAAACAACGGGCACTTTGATCAAATCTTTATCTTGTTTTGTTTGAGTCATTCTGATCCGAGAAGAGCAATTCCTTGCAAAAATCGGGCAGGATCACAACCATATACCGCTTTATGCCAAATTTGAACGACTAAACATCTAGAAGAAACAATTAGCACGCCATTAACGATTTAAAATAGTTTCGTCTAAGTTATTTGATTCAACAAGCCTAATTGTTAGAGAAATCAAACCATAATCGGAATCATTTGTTAGTTTTTGACAAATTAGGAGGTCAATAGGTCTAAAAGAAATGACAAGTAAGTCAATCCGATCTTCATTCAATTTCATTTTGGTCGTTCTGATTCGAAAAGAGAAATTCCTTGCACTAGTTTTGCATAATCAAAACCGTATGGTGCTTTGTGCAAAAGTTGACCGACTGAACATCTAGAAGAAACAATTAGCATGCCATCAACGTTTTTAAACTAGTTTCATTTGAGTTGTTCTAATTTGGAAGGCCCAATTCCTAGAGAAATCATACCATAATCAGAATTGTTCATTCCTTTTTGCCAAATTAGACAATCAAGACGTACAGAAGGAACGAAGAGTTTGTTAATCTGATTTTCACCCTGTTATGTTTGAGTCGTTCTAAATCAGAAAGAAAAACTCCTTGCTGAAATCGTGTATGATCACGACCGTATGCCAGTTTGTGCCAAATTCGAATGTCTAGATATCTAAAAGAAATAATTCGCAAGCCATCATCGATTTTAAGCGAGTTTTGTTTGAGTTATTTTGATTCAAACAGACCCATTCCTAAAGAAATCGTTTCATAATCATAATCATTCGTTGTTTTTTGCCATGTTAGATCGTCAAGACGTTTAAAATAAATGATGAGTTTGTAAATCTGATCTCCATTCTATTTTGTTTCAGTCGTTCAGTTTCAGAAAGAGCAATTCCTTGTAGAAATCAGGCGTGATCAAAACTGTAAGGTGCTTTGTGCTAAATTTGACTGCCTCGACATCTAAAAGAAACAATTAGCATGCCATCAACATTTTTAAATTAGTTTTTTTGACTTGTTTTGATTCGAAAAGCCATATTCCTAGAGAAATTATGCCATAATCAGAATCGTTCGTTGCTCTTTGCCAAATTAGACCGTCAAGACGTCCAAAAGAAATGGCTAGTATGTTGATCCAATCTTCATCCTGTTTTGTTTGAGTCATTCTGAACCAAAAAGACCAATTCCTTGCAGAACATCGTGCTTGACCACAACCGTATCGTGCTTTGTACCAAATTGGACCGTCTGAACATCTTAAAGAAACAATTAGCATGCCATCAACGTTTTTAAACTAGTTTGGTTTCAGTTATTTTGATTTGAAAAGCCCCATGCCCAGAGAAATTGTGTCGTCGTGAGAATCGTTCGTTGCTCTTTGCGAAATTAGACCTTTAAGACGTCCAAAAGAAACGACGGGCACTTTGATCAAATATTTATGTTGTTTTGTTTGAGTAATTTTGATCCGAGAAGAACAATTCCTTGCTAAAATCGGGCAGGATCTCAACCGTATACCGTTTTATGCCAAATTTGAACGACTAGACTTCTAAAAGAAACAATTAGCATGCCATTAACAATTTAAAATAGTTTCGTCTAAGTTATTTGATTCAAAAAGCCTAATTGCTAGGGAAATTAAGCCATAATCGGAATCGTTCGTGAATTTTTGACAAATTTGGAGGTCAAGAGGTCCAAAAGAAACGACGAGTAAGTCAATCCGATCTTCATTCAATTTCGTTTTAGTCGTTCTGATTCGAAAAGAGAAATTCCTTACACTAGTTATGCATAATCAAAACCGTATGGTGCTTTGTGCAAAAGTTGAGCTTCTGAACATCTAGAAGAAACAATTAGCATGCCATCAACATTTTAAAACTAGGTTCGTTTGAGTTGTTCTGATTTGAAAGGCCCAATTCTTATAAAAATCATACCATAATCAGAATCATTCATTCCTTTTTGCCAAATTAGACAATCAAGACGTCCAAAAGGAACGACGAGTATGTTAATCTGATCTTCAGCCTGTTATGTTTGAGTCGTTCTAAATCATAAAGAAAAACTCCTTGCTGAAATCGTGCATGATCACGGCCGTATGCCACTTTGTGCTAAATTCGAACGTCTAGACATCTAAAATAAACAATTTGCAAGCCATCACCGATTTTGAGCGAGTTTTGTTTGAGTTATTTTGATTCGAACAGACCCATTCCTAGAGAAATCGTTCCATACTTGGAATCGTTCGTTATTTTTTGCCAAATTAAACCGTCAAGACATCTAAAAGAAATGACGAGTTTGTAAATCTGATCTCTATTCTATTTTCTTTCAGTTGTTCGGTTTCGAAAAGAGCAATTCCATGTAGAAATCAGGCATGATCAAAACTGTAAGGTGCTTTGTGCTAAATTCGCCTGCCTCGACATCTAAAAGAAACAATTAGCATGCCATCAACATTTTTAAACTAGTTTTGTTTGACTTGTTTTGATTCGAAAAGCCCCATTCCTAGAAAATTGTGTCATAATCAGAATTATTTGTTGCCCTTTGCCAAAGTAGACCGTCAAGACGTCCAAAAAAAATGGCTAGCATGTTGATCAATTCTTCATCCTATTTTGTTTGAGTCATTCTGAACCAAAAAGAGCAATTCCTTGCATAATATCATGCTTGACCACAACTGTATTGTGCTTTGTGCCAAATTGGACCGTCTGGATATCTTAAAGAAACAATTAGCATGCCATCAACGTTTTTAAACTAGTTTGGTTTCAATTATTTTGATTTGAAAAGCCCCATCCCCAGAGAAATTATGTCGTCATGAGAATCGTTCGTTGCTCTTTGCCAAATTAAACCGTCAAGATGTCCAAATAAAATGGCTGGCACTTTGATCAAATCTTTATCTTGTTTTGTTTGAGTCATTCTGATCTGAGAAGAACAATTCCTTGCAAAAATCGGGCAGGATCTCAACCGTATACCGCTTTATGCCAAATTTGAACGACTAGACATCTAGAAGAAACAATTAGCACACCATTAACGATTTAAAACAGTTTCGTCTAAGTTATTTGATTCAAAAGGCCAAATTGGTAGTGAAATCAAGCTATAATCAGAGTCGTTCGTTAATTTTTGACAAATTAGGAGGTCAAGAGGTCCAAAAGAAACGACGACTAAGTCAATCCGATCTTCATTCAATTTCATTTTGGTCGTTCTAATTCTAAATGAGAAATTCCTTGTAGTAGTTGTGCATAATCAAAACCGTATGGTGTTTTGTGCCAAAGTTGACTGCCTAAACATCTAAAAGAAACAATTAACATGCCATCAACGTTTTTAAACTAGTTTCGTTTGAGTTGTTCTGATTAGGTGCTTTGTGCTAAATTCGACCGTCTCAACGTCTAAAAGAAACAATTAGCATGCCGTCAACGTTTTTAAACTAGTTTTCTTACAATTATTTCGATTCGAAAAGCGCAATTCCTAGAGAAATTATGCCATAATCAGAATCGTTCGTTTCTGTTTGCCAAATTAGACCATCAAGACGTCCAGAAGAAACGACGAGTACTTTGATCAAATCGTTATCTTGTTTTGTTTGAGTCATTCTGACCCGAGATGATCAATTCCTTGCAAAACTCAGGCAGGATCTCAACCGTATGCCGCTTTATGCAAAATTTGAATGTCTAAACTTCTAGAAGACACAATTAGCATGCCATTAATGATTTAAAATAGTTTCGTCTAACTTGATCGATTTAAAAAGCCCAATTGCTAGAGAAATCATGCCATAATCGGAATCATTCGTTAATTTTTGGCAAATTAGGAGGTCAAGAGGTTCAAAAGAAATGACGAGTAAGTTAATCCGATCTTCATTCAATTTTGTTTTATTCGGTCTGATTCGAAAAGAGAAATTCCTTGCAGAAGTTGTGCATAATCAAAACCGTATGGTGCTTTGTGCCAAAGTTGACCGTCTAAACATCTAGAAGAAACAATTAGCATGCCATCAACGTTTTAAAACTAGTTTCATTTGAGTTGTTCTGATTTGAAAAGCCCAATTCCTAGAGAAATCATACCATAATCAGAATCGTTCATTCATTTTTGCCAAATTAGACCATCAAGATGTCCAGAAGAAACGACGAGTTTGTTAATCCGATCTTCACCATGTTATGTTTGAGTCGTTCTGATTCAGAAAGAAAAACTCCTTGCTGAAATTGTGTATGATCACGACCGTATGCCACTTTGTGCCAAATTCGAACGTCTAGACATCTAAAAAGAACAATTTGCAAGCCATCACCGATTTTAAGCGAGTTTTGTTTGAGTTATTTTGATTCGATCAAACCCATTCCGAAAGAAATCGTTCCATAATCAGAATCGTTCGTTGTGTTTTTGCTAAATTAGACCGTCAAGACGTTTAAAAGAAATGATGAGTTTCCAAAATTGATCTCCATTCTATTTTGTTTCGGTCGTTCAGTTTCGAAAAGAGCAATTCTTTGTAGAAATCAGGCATGATGAAAACTGTAAGGTGCTTTGTGCTAAATTCGACCGTCTCGACATCTAAAAGAAACAATTAGCATGCCATCAATGTTTTAGAACTAGTTTCATTTCAGTTATTTCGATTTGAAAAGCCCCATTCCTAGAGAAATTGTGTCATCATGAGAATCGTTCGTTGCTCTTTACCAAATTAGACCATCAAGACGTCTAAAGGAAATGACGGGCACTTTGATCAAATCTTTATGTTGTTTTGTTTGAGTCATTCTGATCCGAGAAGAGCAATTCCTTACAAAAATCGGGCAGGATCTCAACCATATACCGCTTTATGCCAAATTTGAACGTCTAGACTTCTAGAAGAAACAATTAGCATGCCATTAACGATTTAAAATAGTTTCATCTAAGTTATTTGATTCGAAAAGCGTAATTTCTAGAGAAATCATGCCACAATCGGAATCGTTCCTTAATTTTTGACAAATTAGGAGGTCAAGAGGACCAAAAGAAACAACGACTAAGTCAATCCGATCTTCATTTAATTTTGTTTTGGTCGTTCTGATTCTAAAAGAGAAATTCCTTGCTGTAGTCGTGCATAATCAAAACCGCCAAAGTTGACCGTCTAAACATCCAGAAGAAACAATTAGTATGCCATCAACGTTTTTAAACTAGTTTCGTTTGAGTTGTTCTGATTAGGTGCTCTGTGCTAAATTCGACCGTCTCAACGTCTAAAAGAAACAATTAGCATGCCGTTAACATTTTTAAACTAGTTTTGTTACAGTTATTTCGATTCAAAAAGCCCAATTCCTAGAGAAATTATGCCATAATCAGAATCATTCGTTGCTCTTTGCCAAATTAGACCGTCAAGACGTCCAGAAGAAACGACGGGTACTTTGATCAAATCGTTATCTTGTTTTGTTTGAGTCATTCTGACCCGAGATGATCAATTCCTTGCAAAAATCGGGCAAGATCTCAACCGTATGCCGTTTTATGCAAAATTTGAATGTCTAAACTTCTAGAAGACACAATTAGCATGCCATTAACGATTTAAAGTAGTTTCGTCTAACTTGATCGATTTAAAAAGCCCAATTGCTAGAGAAATCATGCCATAATCGGAATCATTCGTTAATTTTGGCAAATTAGGAGGTCAAGAGGTTCAAAAAAAACGACGAGTAAGTCAATCCGATCTTCATTCAATTTTGTTGTATTCGTTCTGATTCGAAAAGAGAAATTCCTTGCAGAAGTTGTGCATAATCAAAACTGTATGGTGCTTTGTGCCAGAGTTGACCATCTAAACATCTAGAAGAAACAATTAGCATGCCATTAACGTTTTTAAACTAGTTTCGTTTGAGTTGTTCTGATTTGAAAAGCCCAATTCCTAGAGAAATCATACCATAATCAGAATCGTTCATTCCTTTTTGCCAAATTAGACCATCAAGATGTCCAGAAGAAACAACGAGTTTGTTAATCCGATCTTCACCATGTTATGTTTTAGTCGTTCTGATTTAGAAAGAAAAACTCCATGCTAAAATCGTGAATGATCACGACCGTATGCCACTTTGTGCCAAATTCGAACGTCTAGACATCTAAAAGGAACAATTTGCAAGCCATCACCGATTTTAAGCGAGTTTTGGTTAAGTTATTTTGATTCGAACAGACCCATCCCTAGAGAAATCGTTCCATAATCAGAATCGTTCGTTGTTTTTTGCCAAATTAGACCATCAAGATGTTTAAAAGAAATGACGAGTTTGTAAATTTGATCTCCATTCTATTTTATTTCGGTCGTTCGGTTTCGAAAAGAGCAATTCTTTGTAGAAATCAGGCATGATGAAAACTATAAGGTGCTTTGTAAGGACCGGAATAATTTTGACCAGTTTCGGGTGAATTTTGACTGAATTAAAATTTTTCGGATTAAGTGAATTTCAGAAATGTGTAGAAATATATATATATAGATGGAGTATATATATATATATAGTGGGCCGGTATATGATTATACAATAAATGAGGTGCACATATATAATTAATTATATATATGTGGGTGAGTGTGAGTATGTACGTACATATGTGTATTATGTATGTATCTTGGATTTATGTGAGATAAAATATATGGGATTATATATTTTTGTGTAGAGAAATTATATATATATATATATGTATATATGTATATGGTGAGTATATTTATATTAGAATATAGATATATTTATGCACATGTGGGTATTATGTGTATGTATATAAGTATATATATATACATATGTTTTAACTTGTGGAGGAGGTTGGTGGACAAAAATGTGTGGACCAAAAGAAAAAGAAAAAGAAAAAGAAAAGAAGAAGAGAAGAGACCAAGAGTGGTCTCGGCTGAATTGGAAAAGAAGAAAAGAAAGAAAAGAAAAGAAAAGAAAAGGAAAAGAAGAAAAGAAAAGAAAAGGGAAAGGTAGAGAGAGAAAGAGAAATCGGTAGAGAGAGAGAGAGAAGATGGAGCCGTGAGAGAGAAGGAGGGGCTCGATGGTGCCGGTGATGGTTCCCGACTGGCGGTTGGACGGCTATGGCAGGGTGGCCGACAGTGGAGGCACGACTGAGCCGTGTTTGGTGCGGCTACAGTGGTTGGGTCGGTGAGTGGGTTGTGCTCGTGGCTGGGTTTGTTGGTGCTCGGACCGTGCAGGGTCTGATTCGATTATGGTCGGTGTTGCAATGGTTGATTTTAAGTTGAGTTTTGGTTGGTCTTCATGGGCTAGCCACGGTTGATGGGTTCGGCGGTGACGATTTGGATGGGGTTATGGTGGTGGACCGAATGGTGGTGGTGGTGTCCGACTGAGGGGACTCGGCTGGGTTCGATTGTGATGGTCCTTGCTGGGTCAGTTGGTGGTGGTCCTTAGGGGTTGTTTTGGGTTCTCTTTCAGTGGGATCAGCTCGGCTATTGGTGTTGGCTGGTAGTAACATTGACGGGCTGGTGGTGTTGGCTGGAGCGTGGGTCTTATGGGTGGTCGATTTGGTTTTGAGACGGCTGAAATGGGTGAGGAACCCATGGTGATAGCCATGGGTTGCTTCGGCTGGTTTAGGTGTACATCCGTGAGGTTGCAATGGTGGCTGGTGGAGGCCCAACTGATGGTGGGTTCAGACAATGGTTGGCTGTGTGTGAGGTGTCTCATGGTGGCGTGGGCTATTTGTATTTGATGATTGGCTGGGTTTGTGGTTGATTTCGGTTGGTGGTCGATTAGAGGCTAGCTGCCGAAGGGATGGTCTCAGTTGGTCTCAGCTGGGCATTTCATGGGGGGTTGCTTGGAGTAGCAGCCATGGTTCACAATATGGGTTCTATTTTGTTTAGATAATGGTGACTTGAAGTGGCAGATGGTGGCATTCTCAAGGCTGTTCGGACAGCCTACTTTGGTGATGAGGATGGTCACAGTTTGGGCTTCGGTTAACTTTGTTGGCTGGTCTTGGTGGCAGTCAGGTTGGTGGTTACTTGCTGATGATGGTGGTGGTTTACATGGCACAGATTGGGCTGCTAGTGTATGGTTTAGTTTATGGGCAAAACTTGGTTTATTAATTGGGGCCTTGTACGAGCCACTTCGATTGGTGGCAAATTGTGGAGATGAATTTGGTTGATGATGTGGGTTGAGACATCATGGATTGAGATGTTTGGGCCACAATATGAATTGGGCCAAGCGCAGAAATTAGCAAGAAGGAAATGAATTGGTCCAGTGGATTTGTTCGTGTGGGCTTCGACAAGGGACTGGACCGGGACTTGGAGATGGACCGCCTTGCAGACGCGGATTCATTGGAGAGCGGGACTTAAGGCAAGTTGATTCTTGCCTCTATCTCCTACATATATTTTACTTACGTTAGGTAATTAACATATGTCTTAATTTGATCATATGTGGTATGTGTATATCTATATATATGTACTTATATATATGTGTGCACAGGTGGATATTGTGTATACGTGGGATGTGAGGATATATATATATGTGTGGGTTTGGGGAGCGATGACATGTTAAATTTAATCGCTTATTTGCATCATGATATGCATGTATTGTACTAATTGAAATCATGTAAAAAGTATGCTAAATTACGTACATGTTTAGCTATGTGTCGTTTTATATGCATAGGTGGAATTTGTGCATTAGGTGGAATGTATATGCGATTATACATGAGTGTGGTAGTAGAAATGCATGCCTTATATTTGAATATGGTTTTGGCGAGCATTTGAAAATCATGATTTTGATGTGCTAAATGTTTTATATGTTCTTAGTACATATATGGGACGGAATATATATGTGGTTATATATTGTGAAAGAAAAGCATGCTAGTTACTTGTAGTAAATGCATGCCTTGAGTGAGAGCATGATTATGTTTATGCTAGTATATATGCATATGTGACTATATGCAAGATGTGACATATATGTATTTATATGTGGGAATGTGAATATGAGATGCATGTTGGTTTTATTTATATATCGAATGTATGCATTAGTTGTAGCATGATAAAAATGTGCTAAGTTGAAGTTGTTGGCATAAATGAGGTGTTATGTGGGTTTTGAATATATTTGTGCTATATGTGTTGGAATGTGATGGAAAGCATGCTAAATACTTCTTTTTAGTATTCATAAGCATGGGTTGATGCATGAAAACATTATGCTATGTATATATGTATCCATGTTGCATATGTGGGAGAGAAATGAAAATACGTGGTTATATGTGGGTTTATGTAGAGGGAAATGCATGCTATGTACTTATATACTAGCTGGTGCATTGGGATAGTATAAAATAAAATGCTTGATTACGTATGCATCCATATTGCATATTTGGGAGGTTGCGGAAAAATTAATGCAAAAAAGAGGTACATGGGACTTCGGAGTGGTCCAACCGTGTCACGAGAAGTGGTATAATTATCCACTACGTATGGCCCTCGGAGTGGACCCGCCATACAAAGGCTTTATGCCTAGAATCGGAGTGTGTCCAATATTAGTGAGCTTCAGAGTTGCCCCCCTCACAATTAGGCAAAACCAATATATTGCCATCGGAGTATGTCTAGAGTTTGATGACCCCTCGGAGTGGTCCCGGTCATCAGGTTGTATCGGAGTATGTCCAACGAATGTGAGCCTCGGAGTTGTCCCCTCACACAATGGCAATCCTAGACATTGCCAGGGTAGAATGACCTTTCGGAGTGGTCTAGGTCATAGGATGGTTATTGGAGTTGTCCTAGGTCACATGATCCTCGGAGCGGGCCAATCATGTGGGGTATCGGATGAGGGCCGAGAGTGAGAGTATGTGCAAGCCTTGATGCTTGTATTATGTATCGAATTATGACCGTGGAAGGTGAAAATACCTTTATGCTTATGTGTTTATCTGTTAAACATGTTTTCTGTTTAAATGCATCTATATTGCATTTGAGGTGAGCTACTTGATGAGTAGAAGATGTGGCCGTTGATTTACATTGTTTATGAAAATGTTTTGACATATATGTTCTATATACATATTGATGTTGGATGTGTATTGCTTTTGAGCATGTTCTAAGTGATTTTCATAAGTCATGTGCAGTAGATTTTGTATGTTCATATGTGCTAGAATAACCATATACATTGTTGGTTCATGCATGCTAGGAGGAGCATGTTCTTAAATTTTGTGATATATTTAAGTGCATATATAATTTTGAGAATATGTGAGGATCGACCTGCTGTAGCGGTGATAGTATGGTTCTACATACCTTGTTGGGCTTTTGAGCTCACCCCCTCCCAGGTTTTGCAGGTATTGCTGATTTCGAAGTTAGTTAGGGGATTGACAGCACCGGTTCCAAAGGTAGTGTCTAGACTCCTTAGAATCTGATGTATGTCCAGGATAATGGATAGATAGAAGCATTACATTTCAAATTAAATGTATGGAGCAATTATATAGATTCAGTTCCTTCAGTTGTATTTTATTCATGTGATGTATGTATATAATACGGACATTCAAGGACTGAGACTTGTATTTTTGATTATATTATGCATGTTGTAGAAATGCTGGGGGGACACGTGCCCAGAAGTGTCCACTTTTATTGTTAGATATAAATGCTGGGGGACACGTGCCCAGAAGTATCCATATGAATTCAAAGCAGGTATAACATGCCAGGATCTGATTTATTAGAATGGGTGATGCCCAATTTTCGTTAAAATAATAAGAAATTAAGGTTGTATGATCAGGTGATGATTATTTTGTGAGGGTGATCACACGGAGTTCAAACCTCAATTTCTGGGCCTCGGGAATCGGGGCGTGACATGCTTTGTGCTAAATTCGACTGTCTTGACATCTAAAAGAAACAATTAGCATGCCATCAACATTTTTAAACTAGTTTTGTTTGAGTTGTTTTAATTCGAAAAGCCCCATTCCTAGAGAAATTGTGCCATAATCAGAATCGTTCGTTGTCCTTTGCCAAATTAGACCGTTAAGACGACCAAAAGAAATGGCTAGCATGTTGATCCAATCTTCATCCTGTTTTGTTTGAGTCATTCTGAACCAAAAAGAGCAATTCCTTGCAGAACATCGTGCTTGACCACAACCGTATCGTGCTTTGTGCCAAATTGGACCGTCTGGACATCTTAAAGAAACAATTAGCGTGCCATCAACATTTTAAAACTAGTTTCATTTCAGTTATTTTGATTTGAAAAGCCCAATTCCCAGAGAAATTGTGTCGTCATGAGAATCGTTCGTTGTTCTTTGCCAAATTAGACCATCAAGAAGTCCAAAAGAAACGACGGGCACTTTGACAAATCTTTATGTTGTTTTGTTTGAGTCATTCTGATCCGAGAAGAGCAATTCCTTGCAAAAATCAGGTAGGATCTCAACCGTATACCACTTTATGCCAAATTTGAACGTCTAGACTTCTAGAAGAAACAATTAGCACGCCATTAATGATTTAAAATAGTTTCGTCTAAGTTATTTGATTCAAAAAGCCTAATTTCTAGAGAAATCATGCCACAATCGGAATCGTTCCTTAATTTTTGACAAATTAGGAGGTCAAGAGGTCCAAAAGAAATGACGACTAAGTCAATCCGATCTTCATTTAATTTAGTTTTGGTCGTTCTGATTCTAAAAGAGAAATTCCTTGATGTAGTCGTGCATAATCAAAACAATTAGCATGCCATCAACGTTTTTAAACTAGTTTCGTTTGAGTAATTCTGATTAGGTGCTTTGTGCTAAATTCGACCGTCTCAACATTTAAAAGAAATAATTAACATGCCGTCAACGTTTTTAAACTAGTTTTGTTACAGTTATTTCGATTCGAAAAGCCCCATTCCTAGAGAAATTATTCCATAATCAGAATCACTCTTTGCTCTTTGCCAAATTAGACTGTCAAGACGTCCAAAAGAAACGATGGGTACTTTGATCAAATAGTTATCTTGTTTTGTTTGAGTCATTCTGACCCGAGATGATCAATTTCTTGAAAAAATCGGGCAGGATCTCAATCGTATGCCGCTTTATGCAAAATTTGAATGTCTAGACTTTTAGAAGAAACAATTAGCCTGCCATTAACGATTTAAAAAAGTTTCGTCTAACTTGATCGATTTAAAAGGCCCAATTGCTAGAGAAATCATGCCATAATCGGAATCATTCGTTAATTTTTGGCAAATTAGGAGGTCAAGAGGTTCAAAAGAAACGACGAGTAAGTCAATCTGATCTTCATTCAATTTTATTTTAGTCGTTCTGATTCGAAAAGATAAATTCCTTGCAGAAGTTGTGCATAATCAAAACCGTATGGTGCTTAGTGCCAAAGTTGACCGTCTAAACATCTAGAAGAAACAATTAGCATGCCATCAATGTTTTAAACTAGTTTCGTTTGAGTTGTTCTGATTTGAAAAGCCCAATTCCTAGAGAAATCATACCATAATCAGAATCGTTCATTCATTTTTGCCAAATTAGACCATCAAGATGTCCAGAAGAAACGACGAGTTTGTTAATCCGATCTTCACCATGTTATGTTTGAGTCGTTCTGATTCAGAAAGAAAAACTCCTTGCTGAAATTGTGTATGATCACGACCGTATGCCACTTTGTGCCAAATTCGAACGTCTAGACATCTAAAAAGAACAATTTGCAAGCCATCACCGATTTTAAGCGAGTTTTGTTTGAGTTATTTTGATTCGAACAGACCCATTCCTAAAGAAATCGTTCCATAATCAAAATCGTTTGTTGATTTTTGCCAAATTAGACCATCAAGACGTCTAAAAGAAATGACGAGTTTGCAAATTTGATCTCCATTCTATTTTGTTTCGGTCGTTCGGTTCGAAAAGAGCAATTCTCTGAAGAAATCAGGCATGATGAAAACTGTAAGGTGCTTTGTGCTAAATTCGACCGTCTCGACATCTAAAGGAAACAATTAGCATGCCATCAACATTTTTAAACTAGTTTCGTTTTGGTCATTCTGATTCTAAAAGAGAAATTCCTTGCAGTAGTCATGCATAATCAAAACCATATGGTGCTTTGTGCCAAAGTTGACCTTCTGTACATCTAGAAGAAAAAATTGGCATGCCATCAACGTTTTTAAACTAGTTTCGTTTGATTTGTTCTGATTAGGTGCTTTGTGCTAAATTCGACCATCTCAACATTTAAAAGAAACAATTAACATGCCGTCAACGTTTTTAAACTAGTTTTGTTACAGTTATTTCGATTTGAAAAGCCCCATTCCTAGAGAAATTATGCCATAATCAGAATCGCTCGTTGCTCTTTGCCAAATTAGATCGTCAAGACGTCCAAAAGAAACGACGGGTACTTGATCAAATCGTTATCTTGTTTTGTTTGAGTCATTCTGAACCGAGATGATCAATTTCTTGAAAAAATCGGGCAGGATCTCAACCGTATGCCGCTTTATGCAAAATTTGAAGTAAGGATATTGATCGATCGAGATCTCGATTAATCGAGATTGTGGTGTCGATTGATCGAAATAATGCAGAGATGTTGGAGCATTTTGCAAAGAGCAAAGTACCGAGAGGTGGTTGTTCTTGATGGCACTTCGATAGATACTCGATCAATCGAAATCTCGATCAATCGAGATCCCATTCTCGATTAATTGAGATCTCAATTAATCGAGATATGCATCTCGATTAATCGAGATTGCCATGATGGCTGCACGTGATTCACTTATATATTCGAACTGTCGGGCTGCCTCTCATTTCTCCATATCTTCTCACGACCATCCGACTTCTCCTTTAAGTCCGAGAGTTCCAAACCAATCCCCGATCACCGTCCAGCCTTTTCCGATCATTCCCGGCCCTCCGCCATCGTTCGCCGTTGTCCGAGCCTTCCACATATTCGTGCGAGTTTGTCTCTTCGCAACTGCGTGTTAGGGTGCCGTTTTCTTACGCCGTTCATCATCTTCGCCTTGAGGTAAGCGATGCATGGTTTTATTTTGTTTGCTTTGCCACTATTTTTGTTAGTTTACCGGCTTAATAAGCATAGATAGATGATGTTGGGTAGGAGTGCGTGTACGGTTGGGATTTTGCATTGTTTTTGTTTTGGTTGCACCCACTTACGTCGCTTTGTTGAGAGCGAGATGAGAGACGTATTCGTGTGGGTCGTGTCACATGGGTTGCATGTTGTTGATTCCTCGTAGGCCTAAGCGAGTTAATTTGAGCATGTTTTGGAGTGCATGTGTCGGCACCATGGACTAGAATTTCTTTGTAATTTTTATTTTTTATTTTACTATTCATTTTACTTTATTTTTATTTACTTTATTTTGGAATAAGTGCAGACTGTTCTGGATTATGGCGCGAGTGAATAATGCCACTGGTGCTGCTCGAGATGTGTCCAGGCTAGCCTTCCGGACTCGGAAGTTCCACCCGGAGCACCGATTTGAGTTGAGGGAGTTCGAGATGCGTCCCGATTGCTCGTGGGCGGTAGTAGAGCTCCGACGGCACCGGCTCGACCGGTTATGTGTGCCACCCACCGATGTGGCGTACGAGCGCTTGGTGCAGTTCTTTTACGAGTGCATGACCTATTCCTGCACCGAGCCCGACACCTTAGAGACGGTCGTAGGCGGCTCGACGATTACCATTACCCCGAGTCGGATAACACAGATGATCGACATTCCACACCAGCAGCCTTCGGACATGGTTGACCAGGATGGTCAGCCGCTCTATAGGCCTGAGTTTCTGACCGACATGACCCTCTTCTCCATTGTTATGGACATGTGTGGCGGGGTGTTTACCACTCCCAGTCACAACTGCACGTCCAAATCGATGTGCCCGAGCGTGTTATGGTTTCTGGACACCGTTCTCATCAAGAATGCGTGTCCTTTGCAGCATGTGGCAGAGCGCCGGGGCGACCTTCTCCGTTGCTTGTACGCTTTTCACACAGGCACATGGTTTTCTGTCCCGTCGCTGATCTGGGGGCAGATGTATAAAGTCTAGGACGGGCTTGTCAACAAGAAGATGAGACGGACGTCGAGTTGGCAGCTTCCATTCCCTTTCCTAGTCGCCGCTTCCCTCAGTGGTGCCAATATACCGGTCAGTGACACTGACATCCAGTTGGCACCGTCACCCCGCTTCACGCATACTCAGTGGGTGCAGGTGAGGAGGCACTTGGAGTGCCAAGACCACCAGGGCGATCCACCAGAAGACGTGGACATGGATGCTCCAGTGGAGGTGGATGAGGATGCAACCGCAGAGGGTAAGGCATCCGATGAGGAGTTGGAGGATGATGAAATTGATATCACCGCAGAGCAGCATGAGATTCTGGCGACGGGCTATTCCTGTCTGGCAGCTGACGTTGAGCGTCTCCAGCAGGGTTTTGAGGAGCATGTCCAAGTGACGCAGAGTCAGCTGGAGGCTATGAGGACGGACATTACGTCTCTGGCGCAAGGTCAGAGGGCAATTTTAGATGAGTTCTGGGCTTTCCGGCAGGACCTGCAGTTCTTGTTTGCCAACCGAGCTTCCACCTCCACCTCTACTCCACCCACCGAGCCACCTCCACCACCACCCGCCCTAGAGTAGCTTTATCTTTTCATATTTTTTGTTTTACTTTCTGTTGTTTTTCTTTCTATTGTTTTTGTTTGATAGGCCATGTTGGCCATGTTAGTTTTTGTGTATTCCACATGCATGTACCCCTTTTGTACTGAAACTCATTTTCACATATATGAAATACAGTTGTCCTTTCTTTTATAACATGTGTTCTATTTACTGTCTTTCTTTATTTTTACTTTCTGTCAATATCTCTGCTCTCTCTACTTTGACTATGTATGTAGTACCACTTGCCTAATTGTTATATGCGATTCAGTTGATGATTTTCGTTTATTACCGCCTGGTTTCAATTCCCAATACTGTTGAGATTGCTTCAACGCAGTATTGCGTTAATAAAGAAAGGCAGCCCCTTTGCATGCTATACGTTAGCGTGCCTGGATAGTCAATATCTTATCGCATAGACCTCTTAGTCTAGTGGGAAACACCAGTTTAGAGCCGTAGATGTGCAGTGATCTCGGCATTGTCAAATTATACATAATTCTTTTATAATGTTCTTTTCATATACTTTTTGTTCCATTTAATGCTCGTGGTATCCAGTTGGTGTTCCGTGCAGGTTTTTCTCATTTACAGGATGACCGCCCGTGTTGGAATGCCATTTTTGTCGAGTTCTGCAATCCCGGTAATTTCTTTCCTTGTTCTTCTTGTCCAAGCATTGAGGACAATGTTGCGTCTAAGTTTGGGGGTGCGGTATGCTATACCACTTGCATATGCATGCAAATGTTCAATCTTTGTATTGAATGCCATTGTAGAGCAGTTTTTTTTTTCTCTTGATATTTTTGCATGCTTGCTATGATGTCTTGTTGTTTAAGGGAAGATCATTCGAATAAATGTCCGAGGTAAGTGCAGCAGGTAGTTAAGAGCTGTAGCATTGTAAATACCCGCACTTTTGCAAGCTATGTAATAGGTTAGAACGGTTCGCATTTTTTTTCAAATATGAATATGTACAGTTCTTGCCCTAAATTTGTCCTTACCCGCACAAATTCGCACACATGCATTTTAAATTGTGGGCATAAGTCTGATGGAGAATTTTGTAAATTTCTATTTTTATTTGAACAACTTAAAAAAAAAAATTATAATAATATGCAATAAGCCTTCTCACTCAATAAATCGGATCTCTATGCGTCATTAAGCATGGAGTATTCGCGTATAAGTGTGCAAGGTTGGGCAATAATAAGCGGGTGGCTTGTTTAAGCTCATCGCCTTGTAAGCTCGGTTATTAAGTTCGACGGGTGTTTCTTCACCTAATGCCCTAAAACCAATTGGTTTGGGAGTTATTGGCCCAATGTCGCTACATGGGCTTGCAAGAAAGCAAAAAGAGCTAAGCATTGCACGGTTATCCGCACATGAGCATTCAGTGTCGAGCTTTTTCAATGAGTTTTTCTTTTAAAAATATATTTATTCTTATTTTTCTCCATTCATGACAAAGCCACGCGTTAGAATGCATGTTCACTTTTCAAAAAGGATTTTGGGGTTGGAATCTGTATTTTTGTTCGAACTGGCCATTATATGGGGACTGTCGTCTATTTGTAGTTTGTGAAGGTCCATTTTTGCTAATGACCGCATAGTTCTGTAATACTTGTTGCATTTGCCAAGTGTGAAATGAACGGATAATCATCCTTTATCTAGTTGATGACTGAGCATGATTCAATTTTTGGTATAAGATAGTTCATTTTATTTTTGTAGCATTGCATTGCTAAGGGACTAGCAATGTGTAAGTTTGGGGGTGTGATAAGTGTTCAATACTATGCATTTGAACCCTTTTTATTGCATATGTTAGTCCTGTTATTACGTTTATAGAGATACGTTTATGGTATTTTTGTATTTTTGATGTATTGCAGGTGTTGTACCAAAAGGAGCAATGTTTGAGGCCATTTGCAGTTGAAGAGCAGAATTCAGAAATAAAGCTAAGACATCTCGATCAATCGAGATGTTGATCTCGATCAATCGAGATCTTGATTGATCGAGCATGCATTTCGATTAATCGAAAATCTCGATCAATCGAGATTCTGCAGGCCAACTTGCCCACTTGCTCACCTGCCCTTCTCACTTGCAACAAAATTCACCTTTTTGCACGACTTGGATGGATTTTCTGACTTGAACAAGACACATGGAGATATTATTGACTTAGTTGGTATATATATTGATATATATATATATATATATATATATATATATATATATATATGGTGGGCCCCAAGGATGAAAAGGTAGCCACAAATGCACAAAAGGAGCCATTCTTCACATACAACATATACCATATACTAGAGAGATTCGAGAGAGGAGAAGAGGGAGCTGAACCAGACCTTGAAGCTTCATTTTCTCCATCAATAGAAGAGTGCAAGGTTGCCATGATCAACTAACTTCTCTACTAGGGTGTGGGTGAAACCCCTAGCCATGTAAACTTGTTCACTTTTGTAGCATTATTTGGGATTTGTATTTAAATATTGATTACTTAGTCTAGTTATGATGTACACCTATACATTTCTTATATATATTCATATGATGTTATTTTTATTCTTTTCTTAGAGTAGAATTCATCTTATGAATGCACAACACTTGTATCTTCTACAAAAAGTGTAAGTGATGGCTAAGCAATGGTGTTTAATTGAATGTGTTGTTCTTGCTTGTATAAACCATGCAAAGATGAGGTAGTTTGGATGCATCTAGGTTCACGTAGAGAGTAGGGTAATTAGTTAGGTTGGAGAACTACACTTGTTGAAGATGGATTATGATAGGTTTGCACACACATTGATCTTTTGATATGTTGTTAAGGTCACAAGCCTAATGACATTGTTAGACATTTAATTTTATAAATCCCAAGTTTGCTACATTGTTGGACATGTGAATGGCTAGTGGTGAAAACCACCCCTAGTTCTCTCTCCCAACTTACTAATCTTTAAATTTAATGTTATTACATTTCATGCAATAGTTTTAAAACAAAAAAATCAAAACCTTGTTTTTAGAATTAAAATGGAATTAATCTTTCTTCAAGACAATTAACAACTAGTCCTCGTGGAATCGATACCCTCTATATAGAACCGTATCTACAAAAATTCGTGCTCTTGCGAGTGGTTAAATTATATTTTGAAAAAGGGCAAAAATTAAGCTTACAATTGCAATCAAGTTTACCCACATCAAAATTTTGGCACTGTTGCCGGGGACTATGGTTTTAATTATCGCCATTGAAAGATTAAATCTGGTTTAAATCTTAGGCTAGAAATTCTTTCATTCTTCTTTTTTTCTTGTAAATATCTTATGCTTATCTCTCAAATTGCTTGATTTTAGGTATACCACATAATGGGCATCTCAAAGACTCAAAGCTGGACCCTTTGTGAGTATAAAGTCTAAAATGTGTGCATTTGAGTAATTTTAATTTTTTTTTATTTTTGCATATTAAGGTGTTGTTTTACTTTTAATGCATGCTAGGTAGACGGTCATTGTCACTTCATTTGCTTCCTTGTAATATTGAACTTGAACGAACGCTTAGACAACGTAGAAGAACCTCTAGGGATCCTATATTGACTAGGACTGAAAACATGGAACCAAATAATGGACAACCTCCCGGACTACCTCCTTTTAATCATGAACGACAACCTCCACCTCCTCCTCCTCAAGGAGAATTGCTTATGAATTTTTATCTTCCGACTACATTTGAAGTACCTTCATGTATTCAATTTCCTGATGTAGCGGCAAATCAATTTGAAATAAAGTCCTCCACCACCAATCTTCTTAATAGCTTCCATGGTCTCTCGAATGAAGATCCATACCGGCATTTAGATTACTTCCTTTCTGTGTGTTCCACCATTCGGGTACCACATTTTACGGAGGATGATCTAAAGTTTCGTATGTTTCCATTCTCCCTAAAGGCCAAAGCTAGAAGTTGGTTCAATTCCTTAGAACCTAACTCAATCCATTCTTGGACGGAGATGCAAATTGAATTCTTAAAAAAATACTTCCCAATGGGAAAGACAAGTAATATTCGGCGAGTAATCACCGGATTCACCCAAATTGATCAAGAACAATTTCATGAGACGTGGGAGAGATTAAAAGATCTTCTTAAATCTTATCCGCACCATGCTGTCCCAAAATGGCAGCTAGTGCAAAGCTTTTATGATAGGGTAAGTGAGCAACATAGGCAAATGATAGATTCCGCTTGTGGAGGTGGATAACTTTTGAAAAGCCCAAATGATGCATGGAAACTTTTTCAAACCCTAAACAATAATTCAGCTCAACGCTCCTCCACTAGGAAAGGGAAATCTACCCAACCTTGTAGAGGAGTGCATGATATTTCAAGGGTAGATGAGGTTGCCATGCAAGTAGAAGCCTTAACTCGAAAAATGGACCAAATCATGAAAAATGGGCTGCCTACTCTAAGCCAACCTGTTCAAAATCAGGAAGGGTGTTCGTTTTGCTATAGCACTTCACATTATGTGCGAGATTGTCCTATTGCCGGTCAATCTCCCGATTATGCTCATGAGCAAGCGAATGCCTTATATTCTAAACAGATTAATGATCCATATTCAAATACCTACAATCCTGGTTATAAGAATCATCCGGCATTTTTATGGAAATCTCAAGAACCAAGTCTCTCTTTTCAAGGGCAAAATTCCTTTCATTCCCAATCTTAACAGCCTCAATATAGGCCAACTCCTCAACCTTACCATCAAAGACCCAACTACCAACAACCACCACCTCCTCCGAGAAGCTAAGGCTTTGAGGAAAGAGTGATAAGCAATCTTGAGGCTAATACTCGCTTGTTGCAATCTCACTCCCAAACAATCTCTAAGCTTGAAGCTAACGCTCAATCTATGGCTAGGTTAGAAGCTCAAATCGGGCAACTAGCTAATGCCTTGAATAGAAGTGAGGAAGGTAAGTTGCCAAGTCAACCGGTGGCAAATCCTAAGGGTGTTCACGTGATTGATGATCCGTCATCTTCATCTTATAATGCTCTTCAGGAGCAAGTTCAATCAATCACCACCTTAAGGAGCGGTAAAATCATAAATTCCAAGGTCGGGGAAGAGAAAAAGGAATCCAATGAGCAATCCAAAAATTCAAAAGAATTCCAATCAAATCCAAATGTGTTTCCTTCAAATCCAAATGTGAACAAAGTCCCACAAAATCCAAAAGGAAAGGCAAGTGAAGTTGTGTCACCATCTATTCTAAATCTTGACACCTCTTTCGAACCTCCGGTTCTGTTTCCTTAACGATTAAAGGAACCTTCTCATTTCGGGAAGCAAGGAGAGAAAATTCAAGACATGATGGAGATCTTGAAACAAGTAAAGATCAATCTCCCTCTCCTTGATGCTATCCGGCAAATTCCCTCCTATGCTGAATTCTTGAAGGACTTGTGCACTCAAAAGCGCAAATCTAGGAACAATGTTCCTAAGAAAGTCCTCCTAACTGAGCAAGTAAGCTCCATTTTTCAACACCAAGCCCCTCCTAAATTCAAAGATCCGGGTGCTCCAACCATTTCATGCACCATCGGAAATCAAGCTTTTGAAAAGGCACTTTTTGATTTAGGGGCTAGTGTCAATTTGCTTCCATTCTCAGTGTACCAACAATTAGGTTTGGGGGAACTTAAGCCCACCACCATTGTGTTGTAACTTGCCGTTCACTCGGTGAAGCAACCACGTGGCATCATTGAGGATGTGATAATTCAAGTGGAGAAATTTTATTTTCCGGTGGACTTCATAGTCCTTGACACGGAACTGGTCCAAAATCCAAATAGACATATTCCTATTATTCTAGGTCGTCTATTTTTGGCCACGACAAATGCTTGTGTTAATTGTCGTACCGGAGTAATGGACATCTCTTTCAGGAATATAAAAGTTCGCTTGAACATCTTTAATGCTTCTCACCACACATCCGACGACGAAAGTGAATGCTTTTGTGTTGATGTAGTGGAAGATCTCATTCAAGAAGCGCTTCCTTCCATTCTTTCTAAGGATCCTCTAGAGGCATGCCTAAGTCATTTCAACTGTGATGATTATGACATTGAGCAATCCATTTGTGAAGTTAATTCAATGCTCGATGTCACGACCGTCATGGATTTGCCTAAATGGAGAGTTCCGAGAGAACCTTTGCCTCCTTTGTCCAATACTTCCCAAACTCCTTCTCTGATTTCCCCACCACAACTTGAGCTCAAGCCTTTACCGGCTACACTCAAGTATGTTTTCTTGGGCGCTAATGAAACCCTTCTAGTCATTATTGCTTCCAATCTCACCAATGATCAAGAGATGGAACTTCTAAAAGTGCTAAAAGAGCACAAGGAAGTAATAGGATGGAGTGTGGCAGATCTTAAGGGAATAGATCCTTCTATTTATATGCACCACATACACTTGGAAGAAAATGCAAAGACCTCAAGAGAGGCACAACGTCGATTAAATCCAAATATGATGGACGTTGTAATGAAGGAGGGTGAAGTTACTAGATGCAGGAATCATTTACCCCATCTCAGATAGTAAGTGGGTTAGTCCCACTCAAGTGGTTCCTAAGAAGTCCGGTATTACGGTGCAACCAAATGATAAGGGTGAATTAGTTTCCCAACGCACCACCACGGGATGGAGAGTTTGCATAGATTACCGAAAACTAAATTCAGCAACTCAGAAAGATCACTTCCCTCCCCCATTTATTGAACAAATCTTAGAGAGATTATTTCTTAGATGGATATTCCGGCTATAATCAGGTCACCATAGACCCAATTGCTAGAGAAATCATTCCATAATCAGAATCGTTCGTTGTTTTTTGCTAAATTAGACCGTCAAGACGTTTAAAAGAAATGACGAGTTTGCAAATTTCATCTCCATTCTATTTGTTTCGGTCGTTCGATTTTGAAAAGAGCAATTCTTTGTAGAAATCAGGCATGATAAAAACTGTAACGTGCTTTGTGCTAAATTCGACCGTCTCGACATCTAAAAGAAACAATTACCATGCCATCAACATTTTTAAACTAGTTTTGTTTGAGTTATTTTGATTCGAAAAGCCCCATTCCTTGAGAAACTGTGCCATAATCAGAATCATTCGTTGCCCTTTGCCAAATTAGACCGTCAAGACGACCCAAAGAAATGGCTAGCATGTTGATCCAATCATCATCCTGTCTTGTTTGAGTCATTCTGAAGCAAAAAGAGCAATTCCTTGCAGAACATCGTGCTTGACCACAACTGTATCGTGCTTTGTGCCAAATTGGACCATCTGGACATCTTAAAAGAAACAATTAGCGTGCCATCAACGTTGTTAAACTAGTTTGGTTTCAGTTATTTAGATTTGAAAAGCCCCATTCCTAGAGAAATTATGTCGTCATGAGAATCGTTCGTTGCTCTTTGCCAAATTAGACCATCAAGACGTCCAAAAGAAACGACGGGCACTTTGATCAAATCTTTATGTTGTTTTGTTTGAGTCATTCTGATCCGAGAAGAGCAATTCCTTGCAAAAATCAGGTAGGATCTCAACCGTATACCGCTTTATGCCAAATTTGAACGTCTAGACTTCTAGAAGAAATAATTAGCACGCCATTAACGATTTAAAATAGTTTCATCTAAGTTATTTGATTCAAAAAGCCTAATTTCTAGAGAAATCATGCCACAATCGGAATCGTTCCTTAATTTTTGACAAATTAGGAGGTCAAGAGGTCCAAAAGAAATGACGACTAAGTCAATCCGATCTTCATTTAATTTCATTTTGGTCGTTCTGATTCTAAAAGAGAAATTCCTTGATGTAGTCGTGCATAATCAAAATCGCCAAAGTTGACCGTTTGAACATCTAGAAGAAACAATTAGCATGCCATCAACATTTTTAAACTAGTTTCGCTTGAGTTGTTCTGATTAGGTGCTTTGTGCTAAATTCGACTGTCTCAACATTTAAAAGAAACAGTTAACATGCCGTCAACATTTTTAAACTAGTTTTGTTACAGTTATGTCGATTCGAAAAGCCCCATTCCTAGAGAAATTATACCATAATCAGAATCACTCGTTGCTCTTTGCCAAATTAGACCGTCAAGACGTCCAAAAGAAACGACGGGTACTTTGATCAAATCGTTATCTTATTTTGTTTGAGTCATTCTGACCCGAGATTATGAATTTCTTGAAAAAATCGGGCAGGAACTCAACCGTATGCTGCTTTATGCAAAATTTGAATGTCTAGACTTCTAGAAGAAACAATTAGCATGCCATTAACGATTTAAAAAGCCCAATTGCTAGAGAAATCATGCCATAATCGGAATCATTTCTTAGTTTTTGGCAAACTAGGGGGTCAAGAGGTTCAAAAGAAATGATGAGTAAGTCAATCCGATCTTCATTCAATTTTGTTTTATTCGTTCTGATTTGAAAAGAGAAATTCCTTACAGAAGTTGCGCATAATCAAAATCGTAAGGTGCTTTGTGCCAAAGTTGACCGTCTAAAGTTCTAGAAGAAACAATTAGCATGCCATCAACATTTTTAAACTAGTTTCGTTTGAGTTGTTCTGATTTGAAAAGCCCAATTCCTAGAGAAATCATACCATAATTAGAATCGTTCATTCCTTTTTGCCAAATTAGACCATCAAGATGTCCAGAAGAAACGACGAGTTTGTTAATCCGATCTTCACCGTGTTATGTTTGAGTCGTTCTGATTCAGAAAGAAAAACTCCTTGCTAAAATCGTGCATGATCACGACCGTATGCCACTTTGTGCCAAATTCGAATGTCTAGACATCTAAAAGGAACAATTTGCAAGCCATCACCGATTTTAAGCGAGTTTTATTTCAGTTATTTTGATTCGAACAGACCCATTCCTAGAGAAATTGTTCCATAATCAGAAGCGTTCGTTATTTTTTGCCAAATTAGATTGTCAAGAGGTCTAAAAGAAATGACGACTTTGTAAATTTGATCTCCATTCTATTTTGTTTCAGTCGTTCAATTTTGGAAAGAGCAATTCCGTGTAGAAATCAGGCATGATGAAAACTGTAAGGTGCTTTGTGCTAAATTCGACCGTCTCGACATCTAAAAAAATAATTAGCATGCCATCAACATTTTTAAACTAGTATTGTTTGAGTTGTTTTGATTCGAAAAGCCCCATTCCTCGAGGAATTATGCCATAATCAGAATCGTTCATTGCCCTTTGCCAAATTAGACCGTCACGACCTCCAAAAGAAACGGCTAGCATGTTGATCCAATCTTCATCCTGTTTTGTTTGAGTCATTCTGAACCAAAAAGAGTAATTCCTTGCAGAACATCGTGTTTGACCACAATCGTATCGTGTTTTGTGCCAAATTGGACCGTCTGGACATCTTAAAGTAACAACTAGCGTGCCATCAACGTTTTTAAACTAGTTCCATTTTAGTTATTTTGATTTGAAAAGCCCCATTCCTGGAGATATTGTGTCGTCATGAGAATCATTCGTTGCCCTTTACCAAATTAGACCGTCAAGACGTCCAAAAGAAATGACGGGCACTTTGATCAAATCTTTATGTTGTTTTGTTTGAGTCATTCTGATCCGAGAAGAGCAATTCCTTGCAAAAATCGGGCAGGATCTCAACCGTATACCACTTTATGCCAAATTTGAACGTCTAGACTTCTAGAAGAAACAATTAGCACGCCATTAACGATTTAAAATAGTTTCGTCTAAGTTATTTGATTCAAAAAGCTTAATTTCTAGAGAAATCATGCCTCAATCGAAATTGTTCCATAATTTTTGACAAATTAGGAGGTCAAGAGGTCCAAAAGAAATGACGACTAAGTCAATCCGATCGTCATTCAATTTCGTTTTGGTCATTCTGATTCTAAAAGAGAAATTCCTTGCAGTAGTCGTGCATAATCAAAACCGTATGGTGCTTTGTGCCAAAGTTGACCGTCTGTACATCTAGAAGAAACAATTAGCATGCCATCAAAGTTTTTAAACTAGTTTCGTTTGAGTTGTTCTGATTAGGTGCTTTGTGCTAAATTCGACCGCCTTAACATCTAAAAGAAACAATTAGCATGCCGTCAACATTTTTAAAATAGTTTTGTTACAGTTATTTCGTTTCAAAAAGCCCCATTCCTAGAGAAATTATCCCATAATCAGAATCGCTTGTTGCTCTTTGCCAAATTAGACCGTCAAAACGTCCAAAAGAAACGACGGGTACTTTGATTAAATCGTTATCTTGTTTTTTTTGAGTCATTCTGACCCGAGATGATCAATTCCTTGCAAAAATTGGGCAGGATCTCAACCGTATGCCGCTTTATGCAAAATTTGAATGTCTAGACTTCTAGAAGAAACAATTAGCCTGCCATTAATGATTTAAGATAGTTTCGTCTAACTTGATCGATTTAGAAAGCCCAATTGCTAGAGAAATCATGCCATAATTGGAATCATTCGTTAATTTTTGGCAAATTAGGAGGTCAAGAGATTCAAAAGAAACGACGAGTAAGGCAATCCGATCTTCATTCAATTTTATTTTATTCGTTCTGATTCGAAAAGAGAAATTCCTTACAGAAGTTGTGCATAATCAAAACCGTATGGTGCTTTGTGCTAAAGTTGACCGTCTAAACATCTAGAAGAAACAATTAGCATGCCATCAACGTTTTAAAACTAGTTTCGTTTGAGTTGTTCTGATTAGGTGCTTTGTGATAAATTCTACCGTCTCAACATCTAAAAGAAACAATTAGCATGCCGTCAACATTTTTAAACTAGTTTTGTTTGAGTTGTTCTGATTTGAAAAATCCAATTCCTAGAGAAATCATACCATAATCAGAATCGTTCATTCCTTTTTGTCAAATTAGACAATCAAGATGTCCAGAAGAAACGACGAGTTTGTTAATATGATCTTCACCATGTTATGTTTGAGTTTTTCTAATTCAGAAAGAAAAACTCCTTGCTGAAATCGTGCATGATCACGACCGTATGCTACTTTGGGCCAAGCTCAAACGTCTAGACATCTAAAAGGAATAATTTGCAAGCGATCACCGATTTTAAGTGAGTTTTGTTTAAGTTATTTTGATTCGAACAAACCCATTCCTAGAGAAATCGTTCAAGAATCAGAATCGATCGTTATTTTTTGCCAAATTAGACTATCAAGACGTTTAAAAGAAATGACGAGTTTGGAAATTTGATCACAATTCTATTTTGTTTCAGTTGTTCGATTTCGAAAAGAGCAATTCCGTGTAGAAATCAGGCATGATGAAAACTGTTAGGTGCTTTGTGCTAAATTCGACCGTCTCGACAACTAAAAGAAACAATTACCATGCCATCAACATTTTTAAACTAGTTTTGTTTGAGTTGTTTTGATTCGAAAAGCCCCATTCCTCGAGAAATTGTGCCATAATCAGAATCGTTCGTTGGCCTTTGCCAAATTAGACCGTCAAGACCTCCAAAAGAAACGGCTAGCATGTTGATCCAATCTTCATCCTGTTTTGTTTGAGTCATTCTGAACCAAAAAGAGCAATTCCTTGCAGAACATCATGCTTGACCACAACCGTATCATGCTTTATGCCAAATTGGACAGTCTGGACATCTTAAAGAAACAATTAGCATGCCATCAACGTTTTTAAACTAGTTTGGTTTCAGTTATTTTGATTTGAAAAACCCCATTCCCAGAGAAATTGTGTCATCATGAGAATCGTTCGTTGCTCTTTGCCAAATTAGACCATCAAGACGTCCA
This sequence comes from Cornus controversa, assembly GCA_026545225.1. Classification (NCBI taxonomy): domain Eukaryota; kingdom Viridiplantae; phylum Streptophyta; class Magnoliopsida; order Cornales; family Cornaceae; genus Cornus; species Cornus controversa. The sequence goes on along the minus strand of CM048845.1, from coordinate 37,382,610 downwards.
AAAGAAACGACGGGCATTTTGATCAAATCTTTATGTTATTTTGTTTAAGTCATTCTGATCCCAGAAGAGCAATTCCTTGCAAAAATCGGGTAGGATCTCAACCGTATACCGCTTTATGCCAAATTTGAACGTCTAGACTTCTAGAAGAAACAATTAGCACGCCATTAACGATTTAAAATAGTTTCATCTAAGTTATTTGATTCAAAAAGCCTAATTTCAAGAGAAATCATGCCTCAATCGGAATCATTCCTAAATTTTTGACAGATTTGGAGGTTAAGAGGTTCAAAAGAAACCACAACTAAGTCAATCCGATCTTCGTTCAATTTCATTTTGGTCGTTTTGATTCTAAAAGAGAAATTCCTTGCAGTAGTTGTGCATAATCAAAATCGTATGGTGCTTTGTGCCAAAGTTGACCGTCTGAACATCTAGAAGAAACAATTAGCATGCCATCAACGTTTTTAAACTAGTTTCGTTTGAGTTGTTCTGATTTGGTGCTCTGTACTAAATTCGACCGTCTCAACATCTAAAAGAAACAATTAGCATACCGTCAACATTTTTAAACTAGTTTTGTTACAGTTATTTCGTTTCAAAAAGCCCTTTCCTAAAGAAATTATGCCATAATCAGAATCGCTCGTTGCTTTTTGCCAAATTAGACCGTCAAGACGTCTAAAAGAAACGACGGGTACTTTGATCAAATCGTTATCTTGTTTTTTTTGAGTCATTCTGACCCGAGATGATCAATTCCTTGCAAAAATCAGGCAGGATCTCAACCGTATGCCGCTTTATGCAAAATTTGAATGTCTAGACTTCTAGAAGAAACAATTAGCATGCCATTAACGATTTAAAATAGTTTCATCTAACTTGATCGATTTAAAAAGCCCAATTGCTAGAGAAATCATGCCATAATAGGAATCATTCTTTAATTTTTGGCAAATTAGGAGGTCAAGAGGTTCAAAAGAAACGGCTAGCATGTTGATCCAATCTTCATCCTGTTTTGTTTAAGTCATTCTGAACCAAAAAGAGCAATTCCTTGCAGAACATCGTGCTTGACCACAACCGTATCGTGCTTTGTGCCAAATTGGACCGTCTGGACATCTTAAAGAAATAATTAGCGTGCCATCAACGTTGTTAAACTAGTTTGGTTTCAGTTATTTTGATTTGGAAAGACATGATCTCAGAGAAATTGTGTCGTCATGAGAATCGTTCATTGCTCTTTTCCAAATTAGACCATCAAGACGTCCAAACGAAATGACGGGCACTTTGATTAAATCTTTATGTTGTTTTGTTTGAGTCATTCTGATCCGAGAAGAGCAATTCCTTGCAAAAATCGGGCAGGATCTCAACCGTATACCGCTTTATGCCAAATTTGAACGTCTAGACTTCTAGAAGAAACAATTAGCACGCCATTAATGATTTAAAATAGTTTCGTCTAAGTTATTTGATTAAAAAATCCTAATTGCTAGAGAAATCATGCCATAATCGAAATCGTTCGTTAATTTTTGACAAATTAGGAGGTCAAGAGGTCCAAAAGAAACGACGACTAAGTCAATGCAATCTTCATTCAATTTCATTTTGGTCGTTCTGATTCTAAAAGAGAAATTCCTTGCAGTAGTCGTGCATAATAAAAACCGTATGGTGCTTTGTGCCAAAGTTGACCGTCTGAATATCTAGAAGAAACAATTACCATGCCATCAACGTTTTTAAACTAGTTTCGTTTATGTTGTTCTGATTAGGTGCTTTGTGCTAAATTCGACCGTCTCAACATCTAAAAGAAATAATTAGCATGCCGTCAACATTTTTAAACTAGTTTTGTTAGAGTTATTTCAATTCAAAAAGCCCTATTCCTAGAGAAATTATGACATAATCAGAATTGTTCATTGCTCTTTGCCAAATTAGACCGTCAAGACGTCCAAAAGAAACGACAGGTACTTTGATCAAATCTTTATCTTGTTTTGTTTGAGTTATTTAGACCGCAGGATCCGTATGCCGCTTTATGCAAAATTTGAATGTCTAGACTTCTAGAAGAAACAATTAGCATGGCATTAACGATTTAAGATAGTTTCGTCTAACTTGATCGATTTAAAAAGCCCAATTGCTAGAGAAATCATGCCATAATTGGAATCATTCGTTAATTTTTGGCAAATTAGGAGGTCGAGAGGTTCAAAAGAAACGACGAGTAAGTCAATCCGATCTTCATTCAATTTTGTTTTAGTCGTTTTGATTTGAAAAGAGAAATTCCTTGCAGAAGTTGTGCATAATCAAAATCGTATGGTGTTTGGTGCCAAAGTTGACTGTCTAAACATTTAGAAGAAACAATTAGCATGCCATCAACATTTTTAAACTAGTTTCGTTTGAGTTGTTCTGATTTGAAAAGCCCGATTCCTAGAGAAATCATACCATAATTAGAATCGTTCATTCCTTTTTGCCAAATTAGACCATCAAGATGTCCAGAAGAAACGACGAGTTTGTTAATCCGATCTTCACCATGTTATGTTTTAGTCGTTCTGATTCAAAAAGAAAAACTCCTTGCTGAAATCGTGCCTGATGACGACCGTATGCCACTTTTTCCAAATTTGAACGTCTAGACATCTAAAAGAAACAAATTGCAAGCCATCACCGATTTTAAGCGAGTTTTGTTTGAGTTAATATGATTCGAATAGACCCATTCCTAGAGAAATCGTTCCATAATCAGAATCGTTCGATATTTTATGCCAAATTAGACCGTCAAGATGTCTAAAAGAAATTACGAGTTTGCAAATCTGATCTCCATTCTATTTTGTTTCAATCGTTCAGATTCGAAAAGAGCAATTCATTGTCGAAATTAGGCATGATCAAAATTGTAAGGCGCTTTGTCCTAAATTCAACCATCTCGACATTTAAAAGAAACAATTAGCATGCCATCAACTTTTTTAAACTAGTTTTCTTTGAGTTGTTTTGATTCGAAAACCCCATTCCTCAAGAAATTGTGCCATAATCAGAATCGTTCGTTGCCCTTTGCCAAATTAGACCGTGAAGACGTCCAAAAGAAACGGCTAGCATGTTGATCCAATCTTCATCTTGTTTTGTTTGAGTCATTCTGAACCAAAAAGAGCAATTCCTTGCAGAACATCGTGCTTGACCACAACCGTATCGTGCTTTATGCCAAATTGGACCATTTGGACATCTTAAAGAAACAATTAGCGTGCCATCCACGTTTTTAAACTAGTTTCGTTTCAGTTATTTTGCTTTGAAAAGCCCCATTCCCAGAGAAATTGTGTCATCATGAGAATCGTTCGTTGCTCTTTGCCAAATTAGACCATCAAGACATCCAAAAAAAATGACGGGCACTTTGATCAAATCTTTATGTTATTTTGCTTGAGTCATTCTGATCCGAGAAGAGCAATTCCTTGCAAAAATCGGGCAGGATCTCAACCGTATACCGCTTTATGCCAAATTTGAACGTCTAGACTTCTAGAAGAAACAATTAGCACGCCATTAACGATTTAAAATAGTTTCGTCTAAGCTATTTGATTCAAAAATCCTAATTGCTAGATAAATCATGCCACAATCGGAATCGTTCGCTAATTTTTGACAAATTAGGAGGTCGAAAAGTCCAAAAGAAACAATGACTAAGTCAACCCAATCTTCATTCAATTTCGTTTCGGTCGTTCTGATTCTAAAAGAGAAATTCCTTCCAGTAGTTATGCATAATCAAAACCATATGGTGCTTTATGCCAAAGTTGACTGTCTAAACATCTACAAGAAACAATTAGCATGCCATCAACGTTTTAAAACTAGTTTCGTTTGAGTTGTTCTAATTAGGTGCTTTGTGCTAAATTCTACCGTCTCAACATGTAAAAGAAACAATTAGCATGCCGTCAACGTTTTTAAACTAGTTTTGTTACAGTTATTTCGATTCAAAAAGCCCCATTCCTAGAGAAATTATGCCATAATCAGAATCGCTCGTTGCTCTTTGCCAAATTAGACCGTCAAGACATCCAAAAGAAACGACGGGTACTTTGATCAAATCGTTATCTTGTTTTGTTTGAATCATTCTGACCCGAGATGATCAATTCCTTGCAAAAATCGGGTAGGATCTCATCTGTAGGCCACTTTATGCAAAATTTGAATGTCTAGACTTCTAAAAGAAACAATTAGTATGCCATTAACGATTTAAAATAGTTTTATCTAACTTGATCGATTTAAAAAATCCAATTGCTAGAGAAATCATGCCATAATTGGAATCATTCGTTAATTTTTGGCAAATTAGGAGGTCAAGAGGTTCAAAAGAAACAAAGAGTAAGTCAATCCGATCTTCATTCAATTTTGTTTTAGTCGTTCTGATTCGAAAAGAGAAATTCCTTGCAGAAGTTGTGCATAATCAAAACCGTATGGTGCTTGGTGCCAAAGTTGACCGTCTAAACATCTAGAAGAAACAATTAGTATGCCATCAACGTTTTTAAACTAGTTTCGTTTGAGTTGTTCTGATTTGAAAATCCCAATTCCTAGAGAAATCATACAATAATTAGAATCGTTCATTCCTTTTTGCCAAATTAGACCATCAAGATGTCCAGAAGAAATGACGAGTTTGTTAATCCGATCTTCACCATGTTATATTTGAGTCGTTCTGATTCATAAAGAAAAACTCCTTGTTGAAATCGTTAATGATCACGACCGTATGCCACTTTGTGCCAAATTCAAACGTCTAGACATCTAAAAGGAACAATTTGCAAGCCATCACCGATTTTAAGCGAGTTTTGATTGAGTTATTTTGATTTGAATAGACCCATTCCTTGAAAAATCGTTCCATAATCAGAATCGTTCATTTTTTTTGCCAAATTAGACCGTCAAGATGTGTAAAAGGAATGACGAGTTTGCAAATCTGATCTCCATTCTATTTTGTTTCAGTCGTTCAGATTTGGAAAGCGCAATTCATTGTGGAAATCAGGCATGATCAAAATTGTAAGGCGCTTTGTGCTAAATTCGACCGTCTCGACATTTAAAAGAAACAATTAGCATGCCATCAACTTTTTTAAACTAGTTTTATTTGAGTTATTTTGATTCGAAAAGCCCCATTCCTCGAGAAATTGTGCCATAATCAGAATCGTTCATTGCCCTTTGCCAAATTAGACCATGAAGACGTCCGAAAGAAACAGCTAGCATGTTGATCCAATCTTCATCCTGTTTTGTTTGAGTCATTCTGAACCAAAAAGAGCAATTCCTTGCAGAACATCGTGCTTGACCACAACCATATCGTGCTTTGTGCCAAATTGGACCATCTGGATATCTTAAAGAAACAATTAGCGTGACACCCACGTTTTAAAACTAGTTTCGTTTCAGTTATTTTGATTTGAAAAGCCCCATTCCTAGAGAAATTGTGTCGTCATGAGAATCGTTCGTTGCTCTTTGCCAAATTAGACCATCAAGACATCCAAAAAAAATGACGGGCACTTTGATCAAATCTTTATGTTGTTTTGTTTGAGTCATTGTGATCCGAGAAGAGCAATTCCTTGCAAAAATCGGGCAAGATCTCAACCGTATACCGCTTTATGCCAAATTTGAACGTCTAGACTTCTAGAAGAAACAATTAGCATGCCATTAACGATTTAAAATAGTTTCGTCTAAGCTATTTGATTCAAAAATCCTAATTGCTAGATAAATCATGCCACAATCAGAATCGTTCGTTAATTTTTGACAAATTAGTATATCAAGAGGTCCAACAGAAACAACGACTAAGTCAATCCAACCTTCATTCAATTTCGTTTCAGTCGTTCTGATTCTAAAAGAGAAATTACTTGCAGTAGTTGTGCATAATCAAAACCGTATGGTGCTTTATGCCAAAGTTTACCGGCTAAACATCTAGAAGAAACAATTAGCATGCCATCAACGTTTTAAAACTAGTTTCGTTTGAGTTGTTCTGATTAGGTGCTTTGTGCTAAATTCTACCGTCTCAACATCTAAAAGAAACAATTAGCATGCCGTCAACGTTTTTAAACTAATTTTGTTACAGTTATTTCGATTCGAAAAGCCCCATTCCTAGAGAAATTATGCCATAATCAGAATCGTTCGTTGCTCTTTGCCAAATTAGACCATCAAGACATCCAAAAGAAACGACGGGCACTTTGATCAAATCTTTATGTTATTTTGTTTGAGTCTTTCTGATCCGAGAAGAGCAATTCCTTGCAAAAATCGGGCAGGATCTCAACCGTATACCGCTTTATACCGAATTTGAACGTCTAGACTTCTAGAAGAAACAATTGGCACACCATTAACGATTTAAAATAGTTTCGTCTAAGTTATTTGATTCAAAAAGCCTAATTTCAAGAGAAATCATGCCTCAATCGGAATCGTTCCTTAATTTTTGACAGATTTGGAGGTCAAGAGGTCCAAAAGAAATGATGACTAAGTCAATCCGATCTTCATTCAATTTTATTTTGGTCATTCTGATTCTAAAAGAGAAATTCCTTGCAGTAGTCGTGCATAATCAAAACCGTATGGTGCATTGTGCCAAAGTTGACCGTCTGAACATCTAGAAGAAACGATTAGCATGCCATCAACGTTTTTAAACTAGTTTCGTTTGAGTTGTTCTGATTAGGTGCTTTGTGCTAAATTTGACCGTCTCAACATCTAAAAGAAACAATTAGCATGCCATCAACATTTTTAAACTAGTTTTGTTACAGTTATTTCGATTCGAAAAGACCCATTCCTAGAGAAATTATGTCATAATCAGAATCGCTCGTTGCTCTTTGCCAAATAAGACCGTCAAGAAGTCTAAAAGAAACGACGGGTACTTTGATCAAATCGTTATCTTGTTTTGTTTGAGTCATTCTGACCCGAGATGATCAATTCCTTGCAAAAATCGGACAGGATCTCAATCGTATGCCGCTTTATGCAAAATTTGAATGTCTAGACTTCTAGAAGGAACAATTAGCCTGCCATTAACGATTTAAAATAGTTTCGTCTAACTTGATTGATTTAAAAAGCCCAATTGCTAGAGAAATCATGCCATAATTGGAATCATTCGTTAATTTTTGGCAAATTAGGAGGTCAAGAGGTTCAAAAGAAATGACGCGTAAGTCAATCCGATCTTCATTCAATTTTGTTTTAGTCGTTCTGATTCGAAAAGTGAAATTCCTTGCAGAAGTTGTGCATAATCAAAACCGTATGGTGCTTGGTGCCAAAGTTGACCATCTAAACATCTAGAAGAAAGAATTAGCATGCCATCAACGTTTTTAAACTAGTTTCATTTGAGTTATTCTGATTTGAAAAGCCCAATTCCTAGAGAAATCATACCATAATCAGAATCGTTCATTCCTTTTTGCCAAATTAGACCATCAAGATGTCCAGAAGAAACGACGAGTTTGTGAATCCGATCTTCACCATGTTATGTTTGAGTCGTTCTGATTCAGAAAGAAAAACTCCTTACTAAAATCGTGCATGATCACGACCGTATGCCACTTTGTGCCAAATTCGAACGTCTAGACATCTAAAAGGAACAATTTGCAAGCCATCACCGATTTTAAGCGAGTTTTGTTTCAGTTATTTTGGTTCGAACAGACCCATTCCTAGAGAAATCGTTCCATAATCAGAATCGTTCGTTGTTTTTTGCCAAATTAGACTGTCAAGAGGTCTAAAAGAAATGATGACTTTGTAAATTTGATCTCCATTCTATTTTGTTTCAGTCGTTTGATTTTGGAAAGAGCAATTCCGTGTAGAAATCAGGCATGATGAAAACTGTAAGGTGCTTTGTGCTAAATTCGACCGTCTCGACATCTAAAAAACTAATTAGCATGCCATCAACATTTTTAAACTAGTATTGTTTAAGTTGTTTTGATTCGAAAAGCCCCATTCCTTGAGAAATTATGCCATAATCAGAATCGTTCATTGCCCTTTGCCAAATTAGACCGTCAAGACCTCCAAAAGAAACGGCTAGCATGTTGATCCAATCTTCATCCTGTTTTGTTTGAGTCATTCTGAACCAAAAAGAGTAATTCCTTGCAGAACATCGTGCTTGACCACAACCGTATCGTCCTTTTTACCAAATTGAACTGTTTGGACATCTTAAAGAAACAATTAGCGTGCCATCAACGTTGTTAAACTAGTTTAGTTTCAGTTATTTTGATTTGAAAAGCCCCATTCCCAGAGAAATTGTGTCGTCATGAGAATCGTTCGTTGCTCTTTGCCAAATTAGACCATCAAGACGTCCAAAAGAAACGACGGGCACTTTGATCAAATCTTTATGTTATTTTGTTTGAGTCATTCTGATCCGGAAAGAGCAATTCCTTACAAAAATAGGGCAAGATTTGAACCGTATACCGCTTTATGCCAAATTTGAACGTCTAGACTTCTAGAAGAAACATTTAGTACGCCATTAACGATTTAAAATAGTTTCGTCTAAGTTATTTGATTCAAAAATCCTAATTACTAAATAAATCATGCCATAATCAGAATCGTTCGTTAATTTTTGACAAATTGGGAGGTCAAGAGGTCCAAAAGAAACAACGACTAAGTCAGTCCAATCTTCATTCAATTTTGACTTGGTCGTTCTAATTCTAAAAGAGAAATTCCTTGCAGTAGTCGTACATAATCAAAACCGTATGGTGCTTTATGCCAAACTTGACCGTCTGAACATCTAGAAGAAACAATTGGCATGCCATCAACGTTTTTAAACTAGTTTCGTTTGAGTTGTTCTGATTTGAAAAGCCCAATTCCTAGAGAAATCATACCAAAATTAGAATCGTTCATTCCTTTTTGTCAAATTAGACCATCAAGATGTCCAAAAGAAAGGACGAGTTTGTTAATCCGATCTTCACCATGTTATGTTTGAGTCGTTCTAATTCAAAAAGAAAAACTCCTTGCTGAAATCGTGCATGATCATGACCGTATGCCACTGTGCCAAATTTGAACGTCTAGACATCTAAAAGGAACAATTTGCAATCCATCACTGATTTTAAGCGAGTTTTGTATGAGTTATTTTGATTCGAACAGACCCATTCCTAGAGAAATCGTTCCATAATCAAAATTGTTTGTTGTTTTTTGCCAAATTAGACTGTCAAGAGGTCTAAAAGAAATGACGACTTTGTAAATTTGATTTCCATTCTATTTTATTTCAGTCGTTCGGTTTCGAAATGAGCAATTCCGTGTAGAGATCAGGCATGATGAAAACTGTAAGGTGCTTTGTGCTAAATTCGACCGTCTCGACATCTAAAAGAAACAATTAGCATGGCATCAACATTTTTAAACTAGTTTTGTTTGAGTTATTTTGATTCGAAAAGCCTCATTCCTCGAGAAATTATGCCACAATCAGAATCATTCATTGCCCTTTGCCAAATTAGACCGTCAAGACCTCCAAAAGAAACGGCTAGCATGTTGATCCAATCTTCATCCTGTTTTGTTTGAGTCATTCTGAACCAAAAAGAGCAATTCCTTGCAGAACATCGTGCTTGACCACAACCGTATCGTGCTTTATTAAACTAGTTTGGTTTCAGTTATTTTGATTTGAAAAGCCCCATTCCCAGAGAAATTGTGTCGTCATGAGAATTGTTCGTTGCTCTTTCCCAAATTAGACCATCAAGACGTCCAAAAGAAACGACGGGCACTTTGATCAAATCTTTATGTTATTTTGTTTGAGTCATTCTGATCTGAGAAGAGCAATTCCTTGCAAAAATCGAGCAGGATCTCAACCATATACCGCTTTATACCAAATTTGAACGTCTAGACTTCTAGAAGAAACAATTAGCACGCCATTAACGATTTAAAGTAGTTTCATCTAAGTTATCTGATTTAAAAATCCTAATTGCTAGAGAAATAATGCCATAATTGGAATCGTTCATTAATTTTTGACAAATTAGGAGGTCAAGAAGTCCAAAAGAAACGACGACTAAGTCAATGCAATCTTCATTCAATTTCATTTTGGTCGTTCTAATTCTAAAAGAGAAATTCCTTGCAGTAGTCGTGCATAATCAAAACTGTATGGTGCTTTGTGCCAAAGTTGACCGTCTGAACATCTAGAGGAAACAATTAGCATGCCATCAACGTTTTTAAACTAGTTTCGTTTGAGTTGTTCTGATTAGGTGCTTTGTGCTAAATTCGATCGTCTCAACATCTAAAAGAAACAATTAGCATGCTGTCAACATTTTTAAACTAGTTTTGGTAGAGTTATTTCCATTCAAAAAGCCCCATTCCTCGAGAAATTATGACAGAATCAAAATTGTTGGTTGCTCTTTTGCGAAATTAGACCGTCAAGACGTACAAAAGAAACGATGGGTACTTTGATCAAATATTTATCTTGTTTTGTTTGAGTCATTCAGACTGCTGGATCTCAACCGTATGCCACTTTATGCAAAATTTGAATGTCTAGACTTTTAGAAGAAACAATTAGCATGCCATTAACGATTTAAGATAGTTTCATCTAACTTGATCGATTTAAAAAGCCCAATTGCTAGAGCAATCATGCCATAATCGAAATCATTCGTTAATTTTTGACAAATTAAGAGGTCAAGAGGTTCAAAAGAAACGACGTGTAAGTCAATCCGATCTTCATTCAATTTTGTTTTAGTCGTTCTAATTCGAAAAGAGATATTCCTTGCAGAAGTTGTGCACAATCAAAACCGTATGGTGCTTTGTGCCAAAGTTGACCATCTAAACATCTAGAAGAAATAATTAGCATGCCATCAACGTTTTTAAACTTGTTTCGTTTGAGTTGTTCTGATTTGAAAAGCCAAATTCCAAGTGAAATCATACCATTATCAGAATCGTTCATTCCTTTTTGCCAAATCAGACCATCAAGATGTCCGGAAGAAACGACGAGTTTGTTAATCCGATCTTCACTATGTTATGTTTGAGTCGTTCTGATTCAGAAAGAAAAACTCCTTGCTGAAATTGTGCATGATGACGACTGTATGCAACTTTTTCTAAATTCGAACGTCTAGAAATCTAAAAGAAATAATTTGCAAGCCATCACCGATTTTAAGCGAGTTTTGTTTGAGTTAATATGATTCGAACAGACCCATTCCTAGAGAAATCATTCCATAATCAGAATCGTTCGTTATTTTTTGCCAAATTAGACCGTCAAGATGTCTAAAAGAAATGACAAGTTTGCAAATCTGATCTCCATTCTATTTTGTTTCAGTCGTTCGGATTCGAAAAGAGCAATTCATTGTCGAGATCAGGCATGATCAAAATTGTAAGGTGCTTTGTGCTAAATTCGACCATCTCGACATTTAAAAGAAACAATTAGCATGCCATCAACTTTTTTAAACTAGTTTTGTTTGAGTTGTTTTGATTTGAAAAGCCCCATTCCTCGAGAAATTGTGCCATAATCAGAATCATTCGTTGCCCTTCGCTAAATTAGACAATCAAGACGTCTAAAAGAAATGACTAGCAAGTTGATCCAATCTTCATCCAATTTTGTTTGAGTCATTCTGAACCAAAAAGAGCAATTCCTCGCAGAGCATCGTGCTTGACCACAACCGTATCATGCTTTGTGCCAAATTGGACAATCTGGACATCTTAAAGAAACAATTAGCATGCCATCAACATTTTTAAACTAGTTTATTTTCAGTTGTTTTGATTCAAAAAACCTCAATCCTCGAGAAATTGTGCCATAATCAGAATCGTTCGTTGCCCTTTGCCAAATTAGACTGTCAAGACGTCCAAAAGAAACAACTAGCATGTTGATCCAATCTTCATCCTATTTTGTTTGAGTCATTATGAACCAAAAAGAGAAATTCCTTGCAGAACATCGTGCTTGACCACAACCGTATCGTGCTTTGTGCCAAATTGGACCGTCTGGACATCTTAAAGAAACAATTAGCGTGCCATTAACGTTTTTAAACTAGTTTCGTTTCAGTTATTTTGCTTTGAAAAGCCCCATTCCCAGAGAAATTATGTCGTCATGAGAATCGTTCATTGCTCTTTGCCAAATTTGACCATCAAGACGTCCAAAAAAAATGACTAGCATTTTGATCAAATATTTATGTTGTTTTGTTTGAGTCATTCTGATCCGAGAAGAGCAATTCCTTGCAGAAATCGGGCAGGATATCAACCGTATACGACTTTATGCCAAATTTGAACGTCTAGACTTCTAGAAGAAACAATTAGCACGCCATTAACGATTTAAAATAGTTTCGTCTAAGTGATTTGATTCAAAAATCCTAATTGCTAAAGAAATCATGCCATAATCGGAATCGTTCGTTAATTTTTGACAAATTAGGAGGTCAAGAGGTCCAAAAGAAACGACGACTAAGTCAATGCAATCTTCATTCAATTTTGTTTTGGTCGTTCTGATTCTAAAAGAGAAATTCCTTGCAGTAGTCGTGCATAATCAAAACTGTATGGTGTTTTGTGCCAAAGTTGACCGTCTGAACATCTAGAAGAAACAATTAGCATGCCATCAACATTTTTAAACTAGTTTCGTTTGAGTTGTTTTGGTTAGGTGCTTTGTGCTAAATTCGACCGTCTCAACATCTAAAAGAAACAATTGGCATGCTGTCAATGTTTTTAAACTAGTATTGGTAGAGTTATTTCAATTCAAAAAGCCCCATTCCTAGAGAAATTATGACATAATTAGAATTGTTCGTTGCTTTTTGCCAAATTAGACCGTCAAGATGTCCAAAAGAAACGACGGGTACTTTGATCAAATATTTATCTTGTTTTGTTTGAGTCATTCAGACTGCTGGATCTCAACCGTATGCTGCTTTATGCAAAATTTGAATGTCTAGACTTTTAGAAGAAACAATTAGCATGCCATTAACGATTAAGATAGTTTCGTCTAACTTGATCGATTTAAAAAGCCCAATTGCTAGAGCAATCATGCCATAATCGAAATCATTCGTTAATTTTTGACAAATTAAGAGGTCAAGAGGTTCAAAAGAAACGACGTGTAAGTCAATCCGATCTTCATTCAATTTTGTTTTAGTCGTTCTAATTCGAAAAGAGATATTCCTTGCAGAAGTTATGCACAATCAAAACCGTATGGTGCTTTGTGCCAAAGTTGACCATCTAAACATCTAGAAGAAATAATTAGCATGCCATCAACATTTTTAAACTAGATTCGTTTGAGTTGTTCTGATTTAAAAAGCCCAATTCCTAGAGAAATCATATCATAATCAGAATCGTTCATTCATTTTTGCCAAATTAGACCATCAAGATGTCCAGAAGAAACGACGAGTTTGTTAATCGGATCTTCACCATGTTATATTTGAGTTGTTCTGATTCAGAAAGAAAAACTCCTTGCTGAAATCGTGCATGATGACGACCGTATGCAACTTTTTTCAAATTCGAATGTCTAGACATCTAAAAGAAACAATTTGTAAACCATCACTGATTTTAAGCGAGTTTTGTTTGAGTTAATATGATTCAAAAAGACCCATTCCTAGAGAAATCGTTCCATAATCAGAATCGTTCGTTATTTTTTACCAAATTAGACCATCAAGATGTCTAAAAGAAATGACGAGTTTGCAAATCTGATCTCCATTCTATTTTGTTTCAGTCGTTCGGATTCGAAAAGAGCAATTCATTGTCGAAATCAGGCATGATCAAAATTGTAAGGTGATTTTTGCTAAATTCGACCGTCTCGACATTTAAAAGAAACAATTAGCATGCTATTAACTTTTTAAAACAAGTTTTGTTCGAGTTGTTTTGATTCAAAAAGCCCCATTCCTCGAGAAATTATGCCATAATCAGAATCATTCGTTGCCCTTTACCAAATTAGACAATCAAGACGTCTAAAAGAAACACCTAGCAAGTTGATCCAATCTTCATCCAGTTTTGTTTGAGTCATTCTGAACCAAAAAGAGCAATTCTTTGCAGAACATCGTGTTTGACCACAATCGTATCGTGCTTTGTGCCAAATTGGACCGTCTGGACATCTTAAAGAAACAATTAGCATGCCATCAACATTTTTAAACTAGTTTTGTTTGAGTTATTTTTATTCGAAAAGCCCCATTCCTCGAGAAATTGTGCCATAATCAGAATAATTCGTTGCCCTTTGCCAAATTAGACCGTCAAGACGTCCAAAAAAAACGGCTAGCATTTTGATCCAATCTTCATCTGGTTTTGTTTGAGTCATTCTAAACCAAAAAGAGTAATTCTTTGCAGAACATCGTGCTTGACCACAACCGTATCGTGCTTTGTGCCAAATTGGACTGTTTGGACATCTTAAAGAAATAATTAGCGTGCCATCAACGTTGTTAAACTAGTTTGGTTTCAGTTATTTAGATTTGAAAAGCCCCATTCCCAGAGAAATTGTGTCGTCATGAGAATCGTTCGTTGCCCTTTGCCAAATTAGACCATCAAGACGTCCAAAAGAAACGACGGGCACTTTGATCAAATCTTTATGTTGTTTTGTTTGAGTCATTCTGATCCGAGAAAAGCAATTCCTTACAAAAATCGGGCAGGATCTCAACCGTAAACCGCTTTATGCCAAATTTGAACGTCTAGACTTCTAGAAGAAACAATTAGTACACCATTAACGATTTAAAATAGTTTCGTCTAAGTTATTTGATTCAAAAATCCTAATTGCTAAAGAAATCATACCATAATCGGAATTGTTCGTTAATTTTTGACAAATTAGGAGGTCAAGAGGTCCAATAGAAAGGATGACTAAGTCAATCCGATCTTCATTCAATTTTGTTTTGGTCGTTCTGATTCTAAAAGAGAAATTCCTTTCAGTAGTCGTGCATAATCAAAACCGAATGGTGCTTTGTGCCAAAGTTGACCGTCTGAACATCTACAAGAAATAATTAGCATGCCATCAACATTTTTAAACTAGTTTCGTTTGAGTTATTTTGATTAGGAGCTTTGTGCTAAATTTCACCGTCTCAACATCTAAAAGAAACAATTAGCATGCCGTCAACATTTTTAAACTAGTTTTGTTACAGTTATTTCGATTCGAAAAGACCCATTCCTAGAGAAATTATGCCACAATCAGAATCGCTCGTTGCTCTTTGCTAAACTAGACCGTCAAGAAGTCCAAAAAAAACGACGGGTACTTTGATCAAATCGTTATCTTGTTTTGTTTGAGTCATTTTGACCCGAGATGATCAATTCCTTGGTGAAATCAGGTAGGATCTCAACCGTATGCCACTTTATACAAAATTTGAATGTCTAGACTTCTAGAAGAAACAATTAACATGCCATTAACGATTTAAAATAGTTTCGTCTAACTTGATCGATTTAAAAGGCCCACTTGCTAGAGAAATCATACCATAATCGGAATCATTCGTTAATTTTTGGGAAATTAGGAGGTTATGTGGTTCAAAAGAAATGACGAGTAAGTCAATCTGATTTTCATTCAATTTTGTTTTATTCGTTCTGATTCGAAAAGAGAAATTCCTTGCAGAAGTTGTGCATAATCAAAACTGTATGGTGCTTTGTGCCAAAGTTGACCGTCTAAACATCTAGAAGAAATAATTAGCATGTCATCAACGTTTTTAAACTAGTTCATTTGAGTTATTTTGATTTGAAAAGCCCAATTCCTAGAGAAATCATACCATAATCAGAATCGTTCATTCATTTTTGCCAAATTAGACCATCAAGATGTCCAGAAGAAACAACGAGTTTGTTAATCCGATCTCCACCATGTTATGTTTGAGTTGTTCTGATTCAGTAAGAAAAACTACTTGCTGAAATCGTGCATGATCACGATCGTATGCCACTTTGTGCCAAATTCAAACGTCTAGATATCTAAAATAAATAATTTGCAAGCCATAACCGATTTTAAGCGAGTTTTGTTTGAGTTAATATGATTCGAACAGACCCATTCCTAGAAAAATCGTTCCATAATCAGAATCATTCATTATTTTTTGCCAAATTAGACTGTCAAGACGTCTAAAAGAAATGACGAGTTTACAAATTTGATCTCCATTATATTTTGTTTCAGTCGTCGGATTGCAAAGGAGCAATTCATTGTAGAAATCAAGCATGAAAAAAATTTTAAGGTGCTTTGTACTAAATTCGACCGTCTCGGCGTCTAAAAGAAACAATTAGCATGCCATCAACATTTTAAAACTAGTTTTGTTTGAGTTGTTTTGATTCAAAAAGCCCCATTCCTCGAGAAATTGTGCCATAATCAGAATCGTTCTTTGCTCTTTGCCAAATTAGACTGTCAAGACGTATAAAAGAAACGACTAGCATGTTGATCCAATCTTCATCCTGTTTTGTTTGAGTTATTCTGAACCAAAAAGAGCAATTCCTTGCAGAACATCGTACTTGACCACAACTATATCGTGCTTTTTGCCAAATTGGACCATCTGGATATCTTAAAGAAATAATTAGTGTGCCATCAACGTTTTTAAACTAGTTTCGTTTCAATTATTTTGATTTGAAAAGCCCAATCGCAGAGAAATTGTGTCGTCATGAGAATCGTTCATTGCTCTTTGCCAAATTAGACCATCACGACATCCAAAAGAAATGACGGGCACTTTGATCAAATCTTTATGTTGTTTTGTTTGAGTCATTCGGATCTGAGAAGAGCAATTCCTTGCAAAAATTGAGCAGGATCTCAACTGTATACCGCTTTATGCCAAATTTGAACGTCTAGACTTCTAGAAGAAACAATTAGAACGCCATTAACGATTTAAAATAGTTTCGTCTAAGTTATTTGATTCAAAAAGCCTAATTGTTAGATAAATCAACCATAATCAGAATCGTTCATTAATTTTTGACAAATTAGGAGGTCAAGAAGTCCAAAAAAAATGATGAGTAAGTTAATCCGATCTTCATTCAATTTTATTTTTATCGTTCTGATTCGAAAAGAGAAATTCCTTGTAGTAGTTGTGCATAATCAAAACTGTATGGTGCTTTCCGCCAAAGTTGACCGTCTGAACATTTAGAGGAAACAATTGGCATGCCATCAACGTTTTTAAACTAGTTTCGTTTGAGTTGTTCTGATTTGAAAAGCCCAATTCCTAGAGAAATCATACCATAATCAGAATCGTTCATTCCTTTTTGCCAAATTAGACCGTCAGGACGTCCAGAATATTCACCCTGTTATGTTTGAGTCATTCTGATTCAAAAAGAGAAACTCCTTGCAGAAATCATGCGTGATCACGACCTTATGCCCGATTTGTGCCAAATTCTAATGTCTAGAGTTCTAAAAGAAACAAATTGCATTCCATCAATGATTTTAAGCTAGTTTTGTTTGAGTTCTTTTGATTCGAACCGACCCATTCCTAGAGAAATTGTTCCATAATTAGAATCGTTCGTTGCTTTTTGCCAAAATTAGACCGTCAAGAAGTCTAAAAGAAACGATGAGTTTGTCAATCTGATCTCCATTCTGTTTTGTTTTAGTCGTTCGGATTTGAAAAGTGAAATTCCTTGTAGAAATTGGGCATGATCAAAACTGTAAGGTGCTTTATGCAAAATTCGACCGTCTCAACATCTAAAAGAAATAATTAGCATGCCGTCAACATTTTTAAACTAGTTTTGTTAGAGTTATTTCGATTCAAAATGTCCCATTCCTAGAGAAATTTTGCCATAATCGGAATCGTCCGTTGCTTTTTGCCAAATTAGACCGTCAAGACTTCCAAAAGAAATGACGGGTACATTGATCAAATCTTTATCTTGTTTTGTTTGAGTCATTCTGATCCGAGAAGATAAATTCCTTGCAGAAATCGGCCAGGATCTCAACCGTATGCCACTTTATGCTAAATTGGAATGTCTAGACTTCTAGAAGAAACAATTAGCATGCCATTAATGATTTAAAATAGTTTCATAAAAGTTGATTGATTTAAAAAACCCAATTGCTTGAGAAATTATGCCATAATCGGAATCATTCGTTAATTTTTGGCAAATTAGGAGGTCAAGAGGTCCAAAAGAAATGACGAGTAAGTCAATCCGATCTTCATTCAATTTTGCTTTAATTGTTCTGATTCAAAAAGAGAAATTCCTTGCAGAAGTCGTACATAATCAAAACCGTATGGTGCTTTGTGCCAAAGTTGACCGTCTGAACATCTAGAAGAAACAATTAACATGCCACCAACATTTTTCACTAGTTTCATTTGAGTTGTTCTGATTTGAAAAGCCCAATTCCTAGAGAAATCATACCATAAGTAAAATCGTTCATTCCTTTTTGCCAAATTAGACCATTTAGACGTCCAGAAGAAACGACGAGTTTATTAATCTGATCTTCACCATGTTATGTTTGAGTCGTTCTGATTCAGAAAGAAAAACTCCATGCTGAAATCGTGCATGACCACGACCGTATGCCACTTTCTGCCAAATTTGAACGTCTAGACATCTAAAAGAAACAATTTTCATGCCATCACCGATTTTAAGCGAGTTTTGTTTGAGTTATTTTGATTCGAACATACCCATTCCTAGAGAAATCATTCCACAATCAGAATCGTTCATTATTTTTTTGCCAAATTAGACCGTTAAGACGTCTAAAAGAAATGACGAGTTTGTCAATCTGATCTCCATTCTGTTTTGTTTCAATCGTTCGGATTTGAAAAGAGCAATTCCTTGTAGAAATCAGACATGATTAAAACTGTAAGGTGCTGTGTGCTAAATTCGACCGTCTCAACATCTAAAAGAAACAATTAGCATGTCGTCAACATTTTTAAACTAGTTTTGTTAGAGTTATTTCGATTCGAAAAGCTCCATTCCTAGAGAAATTGTGCCATAATCGGAATCGTTCGTTGCTCTTTGCCAAATTAGACCGTCAAGACGTCTAAAAGAAATGATGGGTACTTTGATCAAATCTTTATCTTGTCTTGTTTGAGTCATTCTGATCCGAGAAGATCAATTCCTTGCAAAAATCGGGCAGGATCTCAACCGTATGCCATTTTATGATAAACTTGAATGTTTAGAATTCTAGAAGAAACAATTAGCATGCCATTAACGATTCAAAGTAGTTTCGTCTAAGTTGATTGATTTAAAAAGCCCAATTGCTAGAGAAATCATGCCATAATCGGAATCGTTCGTTAATTTTTGACAAATTAGGAGGTCAAAGGGTTCTAAAGAAATGACGAGTAAGTCAATCCAATCTTCATTCAATTTCATTTTAGTCATTCTGATTCGACAAGAGAAATTCCTTGCAGAAGTTGTGCATAATCAAAATCGTACGGTGCTTTGTGCCAAAGTTGACCGTCTGAACATTTAGAAGAAACAATTTGCATGCCATCAACGTTTTTAAACTACTTTCATTTGAGTTATTCAGATTTGAAAAGCCTAATTCCTTGAGGAATCATACCATAATCAGAATCGTTCATTCCTTTTTGCCAAATTAGACCATCAAGACGTCCAGAAGAAGCGATAAGTTTATTAATCCGATCTTCACCATGTTATGTTTGAGTCATTCTGATTCAGAAAGAAAAACTCCTTGCTGAAATTGTACATGACCACGACCGTATGCCCCTTTGTGCCAAATTTGAACGTCTAGACATCTAAAAGAAACAATTTGCATGCCATCACCGATTTTAAGTGAGTTTTATTTGAGTTATTTTGATTCGAACAGACCCATTCCTAGAGAAATCGTTCCATAATCAGAATCGTTCGTTATTTTTTGCCAAATTAGACCATCAAGACATCTAAAAGAAATGACGAGTTTGTCAATCTGATCTCCATTCTATTTTGTTTCAGTCATTCGGATTCGAAAAGAGCAATTCCTTGTAGAAATCAAGCATGATCAAAACTGTAAGGTGCTTTTTGCTAAATTCGACCGTCTTGACATCTAAAAGAAACAATTAGCATGCCAACAACATTTTTAAACTAGTTTTGTTTGAGTTGTTTCGATTTGAAAAGCCCCATTCCTCAAGAAATTATGCCACAATCAGAATCATTCGTTACTCTTTGCCAAATTAGACGGTCAAGACGTCCAAAAGAAACGACTAGCATGTTAATCCAATCTTCATCCTATTTTGTTTGAGTCATTCTGAACCAAAAAGAGCAATTCCTTACAGAACATCGTGCTTGACCACAACCGTATCGTGCTTTGTGCCAAATTAGACCGTCTAGACATCTTAAAGAAACAATTAACGTGCCATCAACGTTTTTAAACTAGTTTCATTTCAGTTGTTTTGATTTGAAAAGCCCCATCCCTAGAGAAATTGTGTCATCAAGAGAATCATTCATTGCTCTTTTCCAAATTTAACCGTCAAGACATCTAAAAGAAACGACAAGCACTTTGATCAAATCTTTATGTTGTTTTGTTTGAGTCATTCTGATCCGAGAAGAGCAATTCATTGCAAAAATCGGGCAGGATCTCAACTGTATACCGCTTTATGCCAAATTTGAACGTATAGACTTCTAGAAGAAACAATTAGCACGCCATTAATGATTTAAAATAGTTTCGTCTAAGTTATTTGATTCAAAAAGCCTAATTGTTAGAGAAATCATGCCATAATCAGAATCGTTCGTTAATTTTTGACAAATTAGGAGGTCAAGAGGTCCAAAAGAAACGACAAGTAAGTCAATCCGATCTTCATTCAATTTCGTTTTAGTCGTTCTGATTCGAAAAAAGAAATTTCTTGCAGTAGTCGTGCATAATCAAAACCATATGGTGATTTGTGCCAAAGTTGATTGTCTGAATATCTAGAAGAAACAATTAGCATGCCATCAACATTTTTAAACTAGTTTCGTTTGAGTTGTTCTTATTTGAAAAGCCCAATTCCTAGAGAAATCATACCATAATCAGAATCGTTCTTTCCTTTTTGCCAAATTAGATTGTCAACATATCCAGAAGAAATGACGAGTTTGTTAATCCGAACTTCAACCTGTAATGTTTGAGTCATTCTGATTCGGAAAGAGAAACTGATGCAGAAATCATGCATGATAACGACCGTATGCTACTTTGTGCCAAATTCGAACGTCTAGACTTCTAAAAGAAACAAATTGCATGGCATCAACGATTTCAAGCTAGTTTTGTTTGAGTTCTTTTGATTCGAACAGACCTATTCCTAGAGAAATTATTCTATAATCTGAATCGTTCGTTGCTTTTTGCCGAATTAGACCGTCAAGATGTCTAAAAGAAATGATGAGTTTGTCAATTTGATCTCCGTTCTATTTTGTTTTAGTCGTTCAAATTCGAAAAGAGAAATTTCTTGTACAAATCGGGCATGATCAAAATAGTAAGGTGCTTTGTGCTAAATTCGACTGTCTCAATATCTAAAAGAAACAATTAGCATGTCGTCAATGTTTTTAAACTAGTTTTGTTAGAGTTATTTCGATTCGAAAAACCCCATTCGTAGAGAAATTGTGCCATAATCAGAATCGTTTGTTGCTGAATGCCAAATTAGACCATCAAGACGTCCAAAAAAAATGACGGGTACTTTGATCAAATCTTTATCTTGTTTTGTTTGAGTCATTGTGATCCAAGATGATCAATTCTTTGCAGAAATCGGGCAGGATCTAAACCGTATGCCACTTTATGCTAAATTTGAATGTCTAGACTTCTAGAAGACACAATTAGCATGCCATTAATGATTTAAAATAGTTTCATCTAAGTTGATTGATTTAAAAAGCCCAATTGCTAGAGAAATCATGCCATAATCGGAATCGTTCGTTAATTTTTGGTAAATTAGGAGGTCAAGAGGTTCAAAAGAAACGACGAGTAAGTCAATCTGATCTTCATTCAATTTCATTTTAGTCGTTCTGATTTGAAAAGAGAAATTCCTTGCAGAAGTTGTGCATAATCAAAATTATATGGTGCTTTGTGCCAAAGTTGACCATCTGAACACCTAGAAGAGACAATTAGAATGCCATCAACGTTTTAAAACTATTTTTGTTTTAGTTGTTCTGATTTGAACAACCCAATTCCTAGAGAAATCATACCATAACCAGAATCGTTCATTCCTTTTTGCCAAATTAGACCATCAAGACGTCTAGAAGAAACGACAAGTTTGTTAATCGGATCTTCACCCTGTTATGTTTGAGTTGTTCTGAATCAGAAAGAAAAACTCCTTGCTAAAATCATGCATAATCACGACTGTATGCCACTTTGTGCCAAATTCGAACGTCTAGACATCTGAAAGAAACAATTTGCATGCCATCATCAATTTTAAGCGAGTTTTGTTTGAGTTATTTTGATTCGAACAGACCCATTCCTAGAGAAATCGTTCCATAATCAGAATCGTTCGTTGTTTTTTGCCAAATTAGACCCTCAAGAAGTCTAAAAGAAATGACGAGCTTGCCAATCTGATCTCCATTCTGTTTTGTTTCAGTCGTTCGGATTCAAAAAGAGCAATTCCTTGTAGAAATTAGGCATGATGAAAACTGTAATGTGCTTTTTGCTAAATTCGACCGTCTCAACATCTAAAAGAAACAATTAGCATGCCAACAACAATTTTAAACTAGTTTTGTTTGAGTTGTTTCGATTCGAAAAGCCCCATTCCTCAAGAAATTATGCCATAATCAAAATCGTTCGTTGCTATTTGCCAAATTAGATCGTTAAGACGTCCAAAAGAAACGACGGGCGCTTTCATCAAATGTTTATGTTGTTTTGTTTGAGTCATTCTGATCCGAGAAGAGCAATTCCTTGCAGAAATCGAGCAGGATCTCAACCGTATACCGCTTTATGCCAAATTTGAACGTCTAGACTTCTAGAAGAAACAATTAGCACGCCATTAACGGTTTAAGTTTTGCAGAATCTTCCAAATCTTTTGAAGAAAAATCCTTCTTCAGGTCCTCAAAAGAATCACCCTCTACAGGCAATTTATCTTCTTTTATTCTTTCTTATACCTCTAAGATGCTTATAAAATTTTCCTTATCTTATTCCCAATCGTAACTTGAGTCATTAAGAAGTAGAGGTTGATTAAATCCAGACCTTCATTAAAAAAAAAAAAAGAAAAAAAAAACATTTGTATATCTATGTGGGGGCACAAATATTTGCTGCCACTGAATATTGTTATGGTACTTTCAACCAGCAATGCTCAAGATAGAAATGGACAAATTATGGGATATGATATTGCCTCTTTGTCCAATAAGTACTTACTATTTTCTGTTGTTTATAGAAAATTGTTACTTTCTGTTGAATGTAAGCGTTATATCAAGAAAATTGTTACAACAATCATCGTTTTCTTTTCAGAAAATTAGGGAATAACTACAGTATATGTGCAATGGTAATGCTTTTCCAAAGTGGAAAAAAGGCTACAAAAATTTCAAAGAGACGTTGTTTGGATGAATGGATGGATTTGGAAAGAAGATTAATGTTCAAATCATAAAAATAATAGGAGATTTCGCTATTGGAGTTAGATTTCTATTTTTTTTCTGACAAAGATGGAGAACCTCATTGATTAAATTAAAACATTCGAATCTTTTGAAGTTGCTATCATAATTATGAGGCAAGCACTACGAGTTGTCAAATTTTTTTTGGAAGGTTAGAAACTTTGGCAAATGTATATTGAAAGAGTAAATGTAGAGACCATGCCCAATTTTGGTCGATTTTTCAATTTTTTGTCATTTATTGCTTTAAATGCATTTTGAATGATATTTAACATGTTTTGGATGCGGGGAACATGTTTAGAAGGTTAGAATATAGTTTTGGAAAGTTTTGGCAACTTTTGGGAAAGTTTGACTTTTTGGTCAACGGGAGCCCCGGGATAAGGTTAAGTGTGTCCGAAAATTCGAGAAATTTTACTTTTGGTTATGGACTAAATGAAATGTTTAGAGTGTTAAGAAAGTGATTTCGAGTCCAACGGAGTTTTCGAGAATTAATTCCGAGCTCGGGAAGGTACATTAAGTGGCTAGGGGTAAAATGGTCATTTCGCGCCCCTAGGGTTGAGATAAATATCAAAAAGGGTCTGAGACATTTCATTTTACAGATCCCTCTCTCTCTCTACGTATCCCACTTCATCTCTCTCCCTTCTCTCTAGAGTTTGAGGGCCTTAAGGTGTGATTTGGAAGATCTTGAAGAAGGAAAGAGTGTAGGGGACATCAAGGGCATCGGTTTGAACCGATCAAAGTTGGATTCAAAGCTTGGGAATTTGAGGTAGGGGTGCTAGACTCATCTTTACTTTGATTCTATAGGTCACATACTTGTGACATGAAAGATAGATTGGGATTTCTTGAGTTTAGGGTTATGTATATGTGTATATATGTATACCAATGTGATTATGCATGTATAAATGTCTAGCATGTTGGTTAGAACTTATATATGTTGCGTATGTGCAAAGGAGACTATGAATGTTCTTGATGGAAAATGTGTCCTTTTGGTGAAAACATGAAAAATGTGAGTTTTTATAGACTTGTGCATAAAAGATATGATTTTCCTTGTTAAATGCATAAGCATGATGATTTTCATGATATGAGTGTGATGGCATTGTGACAATCTTGAGGGAAAGGAAAATGCATTGATTTGACAAAAGAAAATGCATTCATGGTGTGAAATAAGTGCATTGATGTGATTATATGCACTATGTGAAAAGCGAGTTTTTGGGGCGTGACAACATTGAGAATTAAGGTGAGGGAATGGTCCTTAGGGTGAAAGACCCAAAACTTGGCCAAGAGGAGGTGCTCCCTTCGGATTAGTAACCCGATAAAGCACAAGTAGAGTTTGGGTGCCGAAGAGACCCTTACTATGGATGGAGTGATAAGCTAGTCCCCATTGAAGTGATTTCCAGACTTATGTGGCGTGAGTTGTATATATATATTGTGGCTTGCTAAATTGGATATATATATATATATATATATATATATGTATGTAAATGCATTGAGATGTGAAGCATCACGCATGATTTGAAAAACGTGTTTGTTTATGGGTTAAAAGCATGTATACTTGTCATGTAGACATGTAGGGATTTCATATACATCCATGCATGGCCGCTTGAGTTAGAGTGGGGTTGGGTGGATCATTCCTACTGAGCCGCAGTGTTGCTCACCCCATATTTATATAAACATTTTCAGATAAGGCGCCAATGGAAGACGAAGTATGATTAGCTCTATGGATATGTTAAGCTTATTTTTGGACTTTTGCTCTTTTGAGATGTAGATAAATGTCCATGCCGGCTTGTGGCATGTAGACAATGGTTGTGGTGTTGCCTTTACATTTGTATCTTCTTTTGTATGTGAAATCCAAATGTAAGTGCCACACTTGTAGGAAAGTGATTTTTGAGAAATGTATGTATAATGGCTTCCTTCATTTGAGACTTGTTGAATGTATGCAAAAAGGGCCATTTGAATTCTTATATGTATGGTTCCATGGATTATGTATGGATTTGGAATTTAAATGGATGAATGTGTTCTTTTGTCTCTTGTATCTTAATTTCGTGGATATGAATGTTTAGAGTTGTGGATTTACGTTGGAATCATGGTTGTAGGATCTCAATGTATAAGTTAGATTGTATGGTTGGGTTACTGAAGATCACCTTTGAAAAAAATGAGGATGTTTGGTTCACTTGAAATTTTATGTGCATGGTGGACTTTGGATGAATTTTCTATGATTATACAAGATTTGAGATTCAAATGTGTAGGTTGATGTGTGAGTATGATTTTATATCAATGGTAGATGATTTATATGAGATATGAATGATCTAAGGTGGTTTGGTTGAGATTTGGGTTCAATTTGATTTTGTATAGGTGTTTGGGAAATCTGGGCAGTGCATTTCGATTAATCGAAATGCCCATCGAGATGCCCATCTCGATTGATTGAAATGGTTGCGAGATTTTACGAATTTTCAGGCTTAATCTCGATTAATCGAAGTCCCAATCTCGATTAATCAAAATATTGCAGGTCCAAAGTACCGATGGGGTGTTTTCTTCGATTAATGGGGTGAAAATCTCGATTAATCGAGATGAATCTCGATTGATCGAGATTACTATTCACAGCAAGGTTCAAAAATGGTCCAGACTTCGTTTCGATGCAATTTCTTCGTTTTAAATCGGAATCGAGCGTGGTTTTTTTTTAAATTGAGTATTTTTGAAAGTTCTATCCAATGGTGTAGGTTTCATAATCAAATTCCATCTGTGTAAAAAGTTGAGGTCCAGAACTTAGTGGTTTACATGTGTGGAACCAAAGGTGAAAATCATTTGCAAGGGCCTTTAATGATCTAATGCCACTTGAAGGGTGTGCATATAGAATGCTTCCGCAATAGAAATGATTATAATGAGATTAAGGTGTGGAAACTTGAGGTGAAATTACGGATTCACCCCCGTTTCCTTCGCTCCTAACCGGGTGTCGGAAACGGGGGCGTGACAGTAAATATTTACAAGGCCCAATAATTGGAGTAATAGCCAATAGAAAGGCCCAAATATCAGGCCAGAACATCAGCCCCATTGGCTATAAAAACCAAATATCTAGTACAAGCCCACTTGATAGACCCATAATTCAAATTCATATTTAACCGTTATATAACGGCCAAACAGAGCATCCGGTTAGCACCTGAGATTCAAGCTTCCATTTTATTGAATATTTGCTCACGAGTAATTATAGGTGCAATGAAAGTTATCGTCAAATTGAAAAAGTGAATCACTCTCATCTTTAAATAGTACAAATAGAACTTATACTTTCACAATCCAATAGATGTACACCATGTTTATTACACATTCGGTAATAACTTTTCATTATACAAATCATTATCCTTTGCATATTTATGGGTTTGTATTCATGAGTGCAAACTATCTGCCCATTTTTTTGGTAAATTTTCCAAAATTGTGTTTTTCAGTGCTAAACGCTATCAAAGATGACTATCAATTTCCTTAACTCCATCATAAGAAAGTTTCTTTGGTCGGGCTCAAATATAATTAGGAAAAACTCAAAAGTTGCCTGGTCCAATGTTTGCTCACCTAAGGAATCTGGTGGCCTTGATCTTCCTATCCTCTCTGAATTGAATAAAGTTGCTATGCTTATGCACATTTGGCATTTTTTCAAAGCTCCAGATAGTATTTGGTCCAAATGGATTTCCATTAATGTCATCAAGTAGAAAAATTTCTGGGATATCAAAATCCCATCATCCTGTTTATGGTCTCTTAGAAAGCTTCTTCAACTAAGACAATTGGCCAAACCTTTTCTCACAGCTGAAGTTGGTTCTGGTTCACATTTATCTCTCTGGTTTGACTCATGGCATCCATGTGGTCCACTGGTCAACAAAGTTCATCACAACAGCTCCATGAGCACCTCAGTTGGGAGATATGCAAAGGT
Organism: Cornus controversa; assembly: GCA_026545225.1. Classification (NCBI taxonomy): domain Eukaryota; kingdom Viridiplantae; phylum Streptophyta; class Magnoliopsida; order Cornales; family Cornaceae; genus Cornus; species Cornus controversa. The sequence goes on along the minus strand of CM048845.1, from coordinate 37,355,555 downwards.
GAGTAACATCGCCTTGAATAGAGAATGGTCAATTCCCCATAGCCTTTACAGATTAATTCTTGAATTGAGAAACCCATCTTCACTACCTACTCTAAAACCTTCAAACCCTGACCACTACCTTTGGAATGCACTGCCTTCCTTCTCCCTTTCCCTTACCATTCAACTCATTTGCCCTCCACCACCCTCTTTAAATTGGTCGCATATTGTTTGGTTTAAACATTATATCCCTAGGCACAGCTTCATTCTTTGGATTGCAGCCCTTGGAAAACTTTCAACATTGGATAGTCCCTCCATGGCTTACAAAATGATCCCCAATCACTGCTGTCTTTGCCTTGAAAGCATGGAGACACCCTCTCACCTGTTCTTTCAGTGTTCATTCTCAACTCTTATATGGAGCCACTTCCAATCTTTCTGCAATTTTCAAACCATATCCTTCAATTGGGATGATCTTATTAGTTGGACCTCTGCTAATTGGACTCATCCCATCCTTCACCTCTCAAACAAACTTGTTCTTGCAGCTTGTGTCTATTTTATATGGAATGAAAGAAATAACAGGATGCTCAATGACAAGGCCACTTCTGCTCAAAGTCTCATACATTGTATCACAAGAACAGTTAAGCTCAGATTGCACTCTTGCTCCTTCAAAAACTGTAAAGCAGCTCGCCAAATTGCAGCCACATGGCATCTCCCAAGCTTAATCTTTAGACCACCAAGAAAGCCCCCAGACCAACTATTATGATGGAATCAATGGAATCAATTCATGTTCCAACTACACAATTCTTCATCTCTCCACTTCTTCTTTGATACAACTGCTATATGCCTGATGCTGCTAATGTTTGTCTTCTCCACATTGTATTGTTTTAATTGTTCCAGTTTGTTGGCCACAAAGCCATGTTCCTCCCATGGGAGTTGTATGTACATTTCTCTTATCAATATACTAACTTACCTTACCAAAAAAAAAAAAAAAAAGTAAACCCATTTGAACTATTTTTTAAACCAAAAAATCCTCCATTTTATTCAAAATGGTTTAAAATGCCACCTCATGTTAGATAGTAGTCAAATATCTCTTAACTGATAATTTGAAATTCTAAAGCATCCCTATTACTGAATTTAGAAAAAAAAAATGAATATATAAAATATCAATAGGGACCCAAAAAATGAATTAGTTATGTTCAATGTAACATCATTTTATTTGGAGTTGTTATTGGTATTTTACATATTAATTTTTTTTCCCAATTGGCTAGAAGATTTTTTTTTTTACGTTAGTGGAGAGTATGAGACCATTTATGTTGAGAAGATTTTAAATGTTAAAATTAATTAAAAAATAAATTTTAAATATTTTTTTGATTTTTCAACGTCGAGTATTCCGTGATAAATAATAATGAGAATTAAAATGACTGTTTTCACTTTGACATTCTTTGGTTTTCTTTGTTTTGGGTAGAAAATAAACAAAAAATTTAGCGAGAACAAATGGGCATCGAATTCTCCATCATTGGTAAGTGTTTTAGGGAATAAAAGTACAAAATAGAAAAACGAAGTGTTTTCTCGTATGGCAACAAAATAAGACTAAATGTTGTATGAAGTCTTGTATAACAATAGGAAAATGAAAGCCTTCTTCATTACATCATTTGCAGATAATCTCGTCTCTCAAAAAATCTAGGGAGAGCAATGGAGGTATCATTTCTTCTTTTTGGTTGGTTAGCTCTTTTGCTTCTGGTTCAGGGACAAGATCAACCACAATCGGGTCTCTCTCTCATCTGCTCTTCTCTTAGAGTACTAGTGTTAAATCTTCTTTATTGATGTTCGAATTTCATTATCATTTTTGTTATACGTACATTATTTAATTGGTTGAGAGTACTGTTTTATAAAAAGAAACATTACAAATGCATGAAATTTTGAAGCCCTAATTTATAAAGAAATGAAGTCAAACTCATGATTTTTTTTTTAAAAATGAATTTTTCTAAAAGGCTGATGTGTACTTGAAAAAGTACTGTTTCTTTTATTTAAGTGTCCAAACTACTTTCACTATTATGACCACCTATAATAAAATAAAAAAATGAACTAAATTTTCATAACCGATTGATCCACAAAAAAATGGTACATTCGTGAACAAAAAGTGGTATCACTAAAATATATGAAAGTAGTTATGCATAAAAATGTATAGAACTATTTATATGATTTATGGAACAAGAATGACACCCTAACATACCATTTTTTCGCATGAAGATAACATTTTTGTGCACAAATGTACCACTAAATTTTCATGCCCACATGAGAATTTTAGGATAATTATTAAATTTTTTAAAAATTTCATGACTTCGATTTCATGTATTTATAAATTAGACTCCAAAAGTTTATGTATTTAAATTTTCACTTTTATGAAAAAGTATTCACTGAACAAAAATATACCCCTTTTTTTTTGTTATAAAATTTTCAAATATCATATAATTAATATATATCGATCTCACCATGGTACTTATTATATATATATAAACTTGATCAGGTACAAAGATGATGTTTACGATCGCATATGGTTCACTAGTGTGCCCCCTGAATGGGATTATAATTACTTGACGTTGAGTAGTAATAGCTCACAACTCATAGACGACTCCCAAGATGACCCATTCCGACCACCATCAGAAGTCATGAGGACTGCCATCACACCAAATGCTAGCAGTGATTATTTGGGCTTCTGGTGGTGGAATGAACATCCCAAAGGACAATATTATATCTACTTGCATTTTGCTGAACTTGAAGAGTTGCAAGCAAATCAAAGCAGAGAATTCAACATTTACTTGAATGGGAACCAATGGAATGAAAAATCCATTGTTTCTAATTATTTATCCACAACTACCCATATACATCACTTCACCGGCCGGGACCTCTACTAGCCCTAAGTTTGAGCTTTTAATAAAAAAGATCAGTACTTCCAACACTTCCACCCATCATCAACGCCATTGAAGTTTATGCAGGCGTGAAACAGCTACACTTGTACTCTCAAACAGACGACAGAGATGGTACGTATAATATTAATCTTCCCGCCCAATTAACTTCATTGTTGTGTCTTCTTATTCTTCTTCATATATATATATATATATACACGAAACAAAGATTGAGAAAGTACCATTCATAAGCCTTGCTTGTATTAAGCTTTAGCATTAAGTTTGTGTCTGACTCTTCTTTTATTTTATATGTAGTGAACAATACTTCATATATGCATCTAAAATATTGTGAGTTATTTGTTTATAATTATGAGACTTTACTTTCCATCTCTTTTATTTTTCTGGGTGATGAGATGCCATTGAAGGGGTTCTTTTACTCTTGTATATGAAGACAGTTATTTACACAATAAGATAAATACTTGAGATATATCCAAAGAAAAATCTTCTGCCTTTAAAAATGCAATGTCTTAAATCGTAAATGATAACCTTAAATTCAGGCTTCTTTGTTCACACGAAAACTAAAGTTTTTATTTTTTTTATTTTTTATGAATGAAATACACACTACAACAAAGTAGGTCTATAGTGGCCAAATTTTAGTGGCAGCCAAAAATAAGCCGCCACTTAAAAACCTATTCATACCTCACCTGACTTCCATTTTGCATCTCTCCTCATGAAACGTGCATAGACAACTCTTCTCTCAGCCACTCACTCTCTCAAGTCTCTCACACGAGCTTTGATCTTCATGGTTTCAATACTCTCGATCCTTTCTCCAGAGTTCATTACAGATCTGAATTTCATCTCTAACATTTTCTCATCGATCACTAACTTTATCCAAATCTCTCTCTCATTTACCTTTAGCTATGAACGATGAGCTCTGATCCTCCCTCTAGGGTTCTTATTGCCAATCCAAACTCTGTTCTGAGTTCTCATCAATCATTGAATGTGAGAATATTATCTATCGTCCTAATCTCTCTCTAGTTTCTACTCTTAATCTCAGTGATTCACTCTGATTCGAAAAATAACACACTCCATTGCTGCAGTTCTCTAAAACTTATCAGAAATCCATCTACAGCTTCTATGAATCTCCTCAAAACTCCACTAATCTGCAAGATATTTTTGTATCTCTTTTTGTGCATATATATATATATATATATATATATATATATATATATGTGTGTGTGTGTGTGTGTGTGTGTGTGTGTGTATTTATATATTTATATATAACTGGAAACAGGCATAGCCTAATTTTCTTTTAGTTAGCTTTTTATTTTATGTGCCTTTTGTTTTCTCTATTTTATACGCAGTGCAATTGATAATGAAGAAGCAGATGAAGAGCTTTCTCTCTCCCTTTTCTATAACTCTGAAACCGTAATTATCACTAGAGAGGTGTGTTATTTCGTTTGTTTTACTATTTTTGTTCCTGTGCACTATGTTGTATTTATTTTCCATATGTATATGTCTCTATTTCTCCATAATGAAATCCCAAATTGATTAAATAGGTAAAGAAATTTTCTCATCCAGTTAATTTCAGTGATATATAAGCTTTTCTTGCATAAGTTTTTGTTCCTTATTTTTCTGTTGCATTTGGAAGTGGATGTACTCATAACTCGATAGTTTTGTGTCTTCCTTTTGTTCACAGAGGGTATGCCCTGTTTTCCTCTGTACTTCATTGTCATTATTTGAATGAAAATGCAACATATAGCACACACGTGTGTGTGTATATATATATATACAGAACCCTGAAGCTGAATGAAGGTAACCAGTTGCCAAATTAGGGTTGCCTTTAGAACAACTGTGTGCATTAAATTTGAACATATTTATGAGGGTGGGGATCTAATTAATTTGTTATGGTAGATAAATCAGACGAAAATTTGGCTGCCTCAGCTAAAATATGAATTAGAAATAAACCAACACACGGCTTAAATATGAATTCGATCTCAAGTTAGTTATACTAAGCAATTCATAGAAGTAGGCTCATCAATTATTTTTACTTTTTAATTTTGAAAAAAATAAATAAACCATGAAAAGGCAATGGCTCACATTGCTCTAAGCAAATCTTAGAATTTCCAACCTGAAAGTTTCCTTTTCCATAGAAAAATCTCTTTTATCATACACTTCTCTTATTTCGATCTAAAATGTTTTACGCCAGAAAATAACTTTTCATATAAAATTCTTTTAAATAAGAAAAATCATTTTCGTTTGTGTTTATCAATATTTTTAAAAAAAATTCTAAAATAGCTTTACCACCTTTAGAAACACACGACAGACACCTATTTGATTTGACCATGTATAACATGAAAAGAAAAGAAAAGAAAAAAATAAAAAACTATTTATACCAGTAATAGACATGAATAGTTGAACAAAAATAAATATATACAAAAACAATAGGTCCTGAAAGTTTGTTCTTTGAGAGGTCAAGGGTTTCTAACCTTTCAAACTTTCCAACTCTCTCTGGTATTTTTCCTGTCAAGTGATTCATAGATAAGTTCAAGGTGCCCAATTTAAAAAGGCCTTTAATTCTTTAGGAATCACCACGGATAAATCATTGTGTGAGAGGTCTACACTATTAATGAGGTAAAGTGTAGAATAATATTCGAGCATTCTTCCTTTGGCAACCACCTTCAAGCGCCCTTCATATTTTGTAGCATCTTCTGATGTGAATTCAGTTTTAAAGCCAATCAGATTACCAAAACAGGAAGGTATCAGTCCTGACAGCTTATTCTGGGAAAGATCTAATATGTGAAGGGTAGATAGGCTACAAAAGCAATAAGATTTATATGTAAATGTGGTAAAAAACTATGTGAATCTGAACATCTACAAACAAAACTTGTACATAACTTTCTGCTAGAGGAAATAGTTGTTTTTACAGTTGCTTTTAACTAATATAACTCACTGCACTGGAGGATTAGGATGCAAGAAGAAACAAAAAATAAATAACCTTGATTAGAATGCAAGAAGAAAGTGAAAGAAAATTTGATTCTCTTTTGAAAAAATAAATATATATTAGAAGTAAGAATGTTTGACAAGACCCATAGGCACTTAGTCAAACAAGCCAAGCAGTCTTCCCCAATTCTGATCTGCATATTCCATGCTCACGACAAGTGGTATTAACCATGTCCAGCAGATTCAACTCAGTTTTTTCTGCAATGACCGATCAAGTGGTTAACTGTAAAGATCAGTAGGCTAAAACAATCACGTCTCGGCTAAAACACAACCATTCATGCTTCATTTGTCATACATGAATCTCTATATTATATATACATGGGCACTTGTATGCTAATGCTTATACTCCTACAGTTTGCATCTATGTCAATTGTTATATTTAGATTTTTATCTACGTATATATAATATTATTTGGGACTCCTATATGTACATTTACTTAAACTTGTAGCTTCCATATGCAGGGTTCCTTGGATTCTTAAATAAGTATGTAAAAGACCCAAAAAGAATAGGGTGATTCCAATGAAGCCCCAACTTTATTATACAACTGTAAATAAGCCCATCCACATAAATTAACATCAATGATCTTTTTAGAAATAAAATTTCCACTATTTGGCTAATTTCCAATCACTTGGTTACTTGATTCAAGTTAATTTTTATGTTTTTCCTGTTTTATGTACATTAACTGTCCCCATAAAATCAGAGTTTGTAGAAGATTTTTTTGTAACATATATGTGTTATTATAGATAACTGAGTCTTGAAATAGACTAATTTGTGGAGGTATTACTGGGAACACCCATCAGATGTTCATATCGTAGGTAATATAATAGACCCTGGTTTTATTGCATAAAATACTACTATTATTGGCAGCATGCTATTATCTAATGATGAGTTATGACATTACTACTCTAGTGGGATATTGGGGTTGAATCCTTTTAGCTTACTTTGTTGGTACTTTGTTACAGAAACAAACATGGATAAGAGTTGGATAAAAAACCCAAGGTACCTATACAAATGCTTTATATCCAAATTAATAGAGCTAATAAGTACAATAATATGTGTTAACAAGTTACTATTAACATTTTTGTGTGTTCGATAAAATAGGGTGAGCAATGAATATCTAGAAGGAGTTGGAAGGTTCCTAGAGTTTGCATTTGCTAATGCAGCTCATGAAGGAATGATATTGTGCCCATGCGTTAAATGTGAACTTTTTTAGAAGAATCGTCGAAATGCATTAGATGATATTGTTGTCAATGGGTTTCTTAAGAATTACACACATTGGATTCACCATGGGGAGGAAGTATCTTCAAAAGTTGCTAATCAAACTGTTGACCAGGGCTTCGATGAAGATGATGAAGATAATGATATACATGATATGTTGCACGATGCATTTGGAATGAGGAGTCATGAGGATGAAAGGGATGACCCAATGCATGAAGATAGTGAGAGGCCTAATACAGAGGCTACAAGGTTTTTTAAATTGGTAGAAGATGCTGAAATAGAATTATACCCAGGATGTGAGAAGTTCTCAAAACTCTCTTTCATTATTCGGTTGTTTCACCTTAAATGCCTCGGTGGGTGGAGCAACAAAACCTTTTCTATGTTGCTTGAGTTATTGAAAGAAGCATTTCCCATGGCTGAAACATTACCAAAATCCTTGTATGAGACTAAAAAGATAATTGGAGATTTGGGATTAACATACAACAAAATTGATGCTTGTCCAAATGATTATATGTTATATTGGAAAGAACGTGCAAATGATGAGGTGTGTGTGACATGTGGTGCTTCTAGGTGGAAAAATGTTGAACATGATTCAACCGATGAAGCTTTTTCATCTAAAAAGAATAAAAAGGTCCCTGGCAAAGTTATGCGTCACTTTCCTTTGATACTGAGGTTGAAGAGATTGTTTATGTCCACAAAAACAGCAACCTCAATGAGATGGCATGCAGAAGGGCGCACCGATGATGGGTTCTTGAGGCATCCAGCTGATTCCACTGCCTAGTGAACTTTTAACAATGATCACCTAGAGTTTTCTAAAGAAATTCGTAATGTTAGACTCGGGTTAGCAACTGATGGCTTCAATTCGTTCAATACCATGAGCATAACACACAGTATGTGGCCCGTAATTGTATTCCCATACAATTTGCCACCTGGGATGTGCATGAAACAACCATATCTATAATGTCATTACTTATTCCTGGACCTGGGGGGCTGGGAAATAACATTGATGTGTATTTGCAACCTATGATTGATGAGTTGAAGGAATTGTGGGAGGATGGAGTTAACACATTTGATGCGGCAAGCAATACCATATTTAAGATGAAAGCAGCATTATTGTGAACTATTAGTGACTTTCCAGGATATGCATACGTGTTTGGGTGGAGCACTAAGGGAAAACTTGCTTGTCCTTCATGCAATAAGGATACAAGCTTTCTATGGTTACAAAATTGTCACAAATTTTGTTACTTGGATCATCGTCGTTGTCATGACCCGGTTCTAGACCGCCGGCACTCCCCCGGGCTGACCCGAATCCCGAGTGTGAACCTGTCTATTCAACCCATGGATGAACCATTTTGACCTTTAGCTCTTGTGGAAACTTAATCAACTACATATACTGGTGTATACAACATATATCAATGGGCCTCCAACTTACACCCTTCAAATGATTCCCTCACACAAGCACGGGTACATAACTCTTTGTACACTCATCAACATAGGCTAAAAATAAAATAATTGGAAAAAGGGTTTCAAAATACTCAATTTCAAAAAAAGAATCACTTGATTCGGGTTTGAAACGACCAAGTTATGTCTATTTCAATATTTTGAAAATCTGTATTAGTCGACTGATCAGTCGACTTATGAAGTGCATTAGTCGACTAATTTACTGCCCTAGAAAGCTCTAAAATACACTGACAATGTTAGTCAACTTATAGAAAGGAGTAAGTCGACTAATTCGGCCTGGAACCCCATTTTTTCACTTTTTTGACCAAAATTCACCCCAAAACTCATATCTAAACTTTTCCAACGCCTAAAACTCATGCAACCACACCCAAATCATCTGGAAACACTATATCATCATACACATTCATCAAATCATACATTTGAATCACAAATGTCTCACATTTCATGTCCATTCCCATCAAGGTTACACATACCTATACATATGTCCACAATTCTCATAAAACCAATCTTATCTTTGTACATACAAGATTCAAATGACAAACACAAGTTACATATATGATAATGTAACTACAACATTTATATAATCCCAAAAACATTCATTGGGTCCAAAGTATACATCCCAAATCCAAATGGCTTCCAAGTTCATAGTCATTACAAGGATTTCATGCATAAGGTCCGAAAATGCTAAAAATCCAACCATGACTACAACTACATAATCAATGTGCCACAAGCCAGCACGGATAGCCACAAAAATATTTAATATCCCAAAATATATCAAAATGCTACTAGAGTTCCACTTGGACACTCAAGTCCCATCCGTCATCGGCGCCTTATCTGTAAAAGAGTTTAGAATAAAGGGGTAAGCACCACTGCGGCTCAGTAAAGGTTCCCCAACCCTCCTAAGTGTCGACCCGACACGACCTACATGAATGCATGTCACTACATTACATGTATCATCCAACATATACCATGTTCATCCACAAGTAATGCATATATATAAGAATGCATTAAACACATAGCATGCTTCACAATTTAGAATGGAAGCATTAACCACACACTTGTCTCTCTCTCGGACTCAACCCGAGACCTTAGCATGATTCTTGACCAACCATACGACCTGGGCCATTTCCCACCCGATTTTAGAATTTTCATCACCGAGAACATCGATCCTACCAGGTAATGAAACTGTTTCAATACGCACCACCGAGAACATCGGTCCTACCAGGTGATGAGATCATTTTCAGAATGCACCACTGAGAACATCGGTCCTACCAAGTGATGAGATATTTTTGAAATGCACCACTGAGAACATCGGTCCTATCAAGTGATGAGATATCTTCGGACTACACCACCGAGAACATCGGTCCTTCCAAGTGATGAGACCCTTACAAGATTTTTACCGAGAACTCCTACCTCCAAGGTGGTCTAACCATTCCAACGCACTCACCGAGTATTGACCTACTTTAGGCAATTCGACCACTTTTCCCAGTTTCCTCACAACGGTCCCATATATGCATTTCGAACATATTGTACTCAAGCACTCAATATTCATGCTTCACAATGCATTATCTAGTTATAAAGGAACATAGCATGCATTTCATCTCCACAAAACCACACATAGAACATATATGTATAACACATGCATATAACCTCTCATATGCATACAACTTCAAAATTAGCATACTTTACTCATGCTACACTCAATGCATAATTTTAGCACATAGAACTAACATACATTCAACCACCACATTTTTCACATATAATCACATATATGACACAAGGTTAGGCATTTGCACATAAAACCCCAAATTGAGCACATAACACCTATATACCCAATTTCTTCATTTCACACACTTTAACCCACATGCTAAAACCAACACAAGGAACACCAAATGTGTAAAGATAGGACTCAAGAGAAGGAGAAAATACAACTTTTCACACCCCTCACCATCCTAAAGCATGTGATACACAACCTACACCTCTCCTATTCACCCGAAACCCTAGAATCGATAATTAGGAGAGAAGAAGAACCCCTACCTCGAAAATGAAGGCCTTCCAAGCACTTCACCAAATTTCCAGCGGAGTCTACCTTACTGGATCACAACTTTGTTCGGTTCAAACCGAAGCTCTTGCCGTCCCCTACGTATCTCCCTTCTTCAACGAAACCCGAATCATACCCGAACGGCTCTGAAATGTAGAGAGAAGGTAGAGAGGAGAAGATGGAGAGTTTTAGAGAGAGAAGGAGGTGTGAGAAATGGCTGGGATTCTCAGCCACATATATTTAAAATATCTAGGGTGCGCAAAAGACTAAAATGCCCCCGGCCACTTAACGTACCTTCCCGAGCTCCGTTTTTTATTTCAAAAACTCCTACGGTCTTGAAATCACTTCCTCTACTCTCTAAACATTTCATCTAAGTCATTCCCAAAAATAAATATTTGTCAAAAATTTTCCAAAATTTTGGGCCCACTTAAGTTGTATCCCGGGCCCCGATTTGACTAAAAAGTCAAATTTCTCCAAATCTCTCAAAAATTTCCCAAAACCCTTAAAACACTTTCCCAACATGTTCCCCACACTCAAAACATGTTAAACACCATTCAAAATGTATTTATAACAATTATGATGCAAAATCGGCCAAAATTGGTCACGGTCTCTACAGTCGCTTTCTTGATTTAGACTACAAGTTTCGGAGAGATAGACACGCATTTGATGGTAAACAAGAATGGAGAGATCCTCCTATCCCGCCAAGTGGAACTGATGTATTAGATCAAGTACAAGATCTGAACATCGTATTTGGTAAGGACAACAAGGAAGATGAAACAACTCTGAATTGGAAAAAAAGAGCATTTTTTGAACTACCGTACTGGAAGTCCAACTGAATTTGCCATAATCTAGATATTATGGACATAGAGAAGAATGTGTGTGACAGTTTAATTGGGACACTCCTGAATCTTGAAGGAAAAACTAAAGACCATTTGAAGGCCCGTCTTGATTTGTAATGTATGGGTTTAAGACATTTCCTCCATCCAGTACAACTTCAAGGGAACAAAACATATTTGCCAGCTGCATGCTTCTCTCTATCATCAAAGGAGAAAGAAATGATGTGTAAAGTATTGAAACGTGTGAAAGTTCCAGATGGTTATGCGTCAAATATTTCACGAAGGGTGCATGTAAAGGAGCGCAAAATATCAGGACTCAAGAGTCATGACTGTCATATTTTGATGCAACAATTACTTCCATTGGCTATACGAAGAGTCCTACCAAAGAATGTGGCTATAGTGGTAATTGAATTTTGTGCATTATTCAGGGAAATGTATTCAAAAGTTACACATCCTAAAGACTTTGAGCAATTGGAGAATCGATTTGCGCTCGTGCTTTGCCATTTAGAAAGGATATTTCCACCATCCTTTTTTGATATCATGGTGCATTTAACAATTCATATTGTGCAAGAGGCAAGGATTGGTGGACCTGTACACTATCGTAATATGTATCCTATTGAGAGGTCTATGTTAATTATTTAGAAGTTCATTAATTTACGAATGTTATATTATGTTTTGTAATCAAAATTCATGTTAAAGTGAATTTATTTTTATGTTGCTAGGTTTTTATTTAGACTCAAGAGTTATGTTCGTAATAAAAGTCGTCCAAAAGGTTCAATTGCCGAAGGCTATCTAGCTGAAGAATGCCTAACATTCTGCTCTAGGTACTTGCATGGTGTTGAGACAAGACTAAGTCGGCCTAATAGGAATTTTGAGGATGATAACACTAAGCCATATGGGGGGTCTTCAGTGTTCTTACGAGTAGGCCGTTCTCTTGGAAAGGCTAAGGTGTTTGTGTTAGATCAGAAAACATTAATACAAGCGCATCGATATGTACTATTTAATTGTGAAACAGTCACTCCATTTCTCAAGTAAGTCAATTAAGTTGTCAAAAATGTATTAGTGATGTATTTATATCATATGAATTGGTCATGAATATTATACAAAGTGCAGGAAACACCAAAATGAAATTAAGGCACATAATCGTAGAGCACGACCTAGGGAGATACAACGCATTCATAACGAAACATTTCATGATTGGTTTAAGGACTATGTAAGTACTTGATTTTAGTTTATTTAATTGTATTATTCTAACTAGATGTTATCTAACCTTCATCATAACCAAACAGGTCAGTCGACTAGTAGAAAGTGGTGATAAACAAATTTCAGATGAACTTAGATGGATAGCTCGTGGTCCTGACAATGTAGCAAAATGATACAAGGGTTGTATAGTTAACGGATATAGATTTCACACAAAGGATCGGGAGAAGAAGGAAAAACACAAAACAGCGGGATTGTTATAACTGCAAAGACATCAAGCTTTTCAAGTACAAAAGACAAGAATCCTATTGTTGGGGATGTTACTTACTATGGTGTTTTGACTGACATAATTGAAGTAAACTATTTTGCACAGTTGAAGGTTTTGTTATTCAGGTGTGATTGGGTTGATGTTTTGAATCGGAACAAGGGAGTTAAGAAAGATGAGTTTGGATTTACAGTGGTGAACCTTGCTCGATGTTGCCACGAGGGATCTCAGCCATTTGACGAACCCTTTGTGTTGGCATCCCAAGTTAAGCAAGTGTTTTATGTACAAGACCCAATCGAATCAAATTGGCATGTGGCTATTAAGGTTACCCCGCGAGATTTGTTCCAAATGCAAGGCAACGAAGTTGTTGACGACGGAGACACATATTGGCAAAGTGAACCACATCATGGTCAAGACTTTGATGATTCTGGGCTTGAAGGGGATGAAGATATTAGCCGAAGTAGGCCAAACATAGTTGGGACCACAATTGATACATAATTACAAAGATGACATGTGGAAAGATTGCACTTATCTTTTTTTGAGTATAGCAATGCAAAGATTGCACTCAAATCTGCTTTTTTATTTCCTTCTTTTTGTTGCATATTCTAATGGTTGATGATTAAGTTTAATTCCACTCTTAAGACTGTCTTCACAATCTCTTTGTGAACTTCTTAACTTAATTTAGAAGACCAGGTTAGTTCTACTGGTGTTTTACTTTCCTTTATCCTTACAAATAATTGTTATACTCAATAATTTTTGTATTTCAAACATTTAGAAAATCTTTCCATTGACTAATCAATCACTTGGCAGCAGTCTTCACATTTCATTTGGTTGAAATTTTTAGGTTCCATGAAGCATAGTAAAAAGGCATTTAAACAAGCTTTGTTACACTCCTTACTCATCTATCCACATCAGACCTCTTGTGGAACACAACCATTGACTACATAGAACGAGGCTAGCTCTAGCCAACAACAGCCTGATCATAGTGATGTAGGTATGAAGGAATCTATATCTATTTTTGAGATTGCTTTAGTCTTCAATGTTTTCTATGCAAAATTTCATAATATGTCATAGCATGCACCAGTAGTTGCTATAAAAATTTTCACAACTTGTGTACACTAACATTTTATTAAACATATTGGGTGTTGAAGACTGATTGTTTCATTTTGTCAATGAATAGATCCATTGAGGAAGCAAAAGACTCGTGGGGGCACAAGGTACCTTAACATATGGGGCATGCAAGAGGGAGAACGTATTACAGTTCCTTTGAATGTCGTAGGCCAGCCCATTGGGAAAGAGGGCGGGATTTTGGCCCGGTTTCTTGGTACTATAGCACGGAAAAGTGACTTGCTGCCACTCACTTATTGTGATTGGAGCAAAATACCAGATACTTCTTTGGAGGTTGTATGGAAAATAATTTTGGTATGTCCTGATAATATACTAAAGATTGTGTGCTACTTTCACTTATTACCACTCACTTATTGATAATGAATTGTTTACTTTATGGTGTAGGAGAAGTTTGATATTCCACAATATACTAAAGATTGGGTGTTACAATCTACTGCTAAGAAGTGGAAGGATTGGAAGGCGCAGCTGAAGAGGAAGCGTTACCGGACACATGAGACTGATGAAGAACGTCTATCAGATTGGGATGATCGAGTCCTTCCAGATCAATGGCGATTCCTAGTTCACTTTTGGAACTCGGTCGAGGACAAGTATGCTCTTGTCAATCATATATATTGATTTTGACAGCATATTAATTGGGTTCCACATGATAAATTAAAAATCAGATGATGACATTTGATTCTGGAGTAAAGCATGAACCTACTTGATTTATTTATTTTATGGTCATTGACCTTATTAAATATATTTCCTTCAAAATCAAATTGCTCTCAAGTGACCTGTACGTGTCCCATGTTTTCTGCAGCAAACCCTACCTGTTTGTGACACCATGGTTATGTGTTTATATATACATATTTATAATATATTATACTCAATTATACTCAAACATTTATATACAGCAGCATCAGAGGAACACAATCTTAGAAAATAACTGAATTTATAAAAAGAATGGAGTTATATATATAACATATACCCCTTTGGTGTTCATTTAGAGGACAAAAGCAATCAAATCCTCTAAGTACTCTCTCATCTGCATGCCATAATATTTATCAGGCTGAAGATGGAAATTCTATTGAACTCTATAAAACATAAATACACTGCTAAAGCTGGGACTTGATAGAGATGATTTGAGAATCTATACTTTGCCACTGCTAATATCTTTTTATGTTGTTTTATAGAAGCGTAGTTCTATAAATAAGGCAAATTGTGCCAAGCAGCCTACTACACATACTGCTGGATCAAAAAGTTTCGCACGGTTGCGTGATGAAGAGGTAATTATTTTATTTCCTATGTAACTTACTTCAGTACTATTGAATGTTGTGGATTCAAGTTTGAAGGAGATTTTCAATATTTTCTAGGTTATTTGAGGCTAGTCTAAAAAATGGCCTGATGGAGATGATTTAAGCCGGGCAGATATGTATATACTTACCCACACAAGGAAGAATGGGCAGCCAATGGATGATACATATGCAGATTTCATTGTGAGTTAAATCCTAGCCCTCGATATAGAACTCATCTGCAACTATTCTTTTCCTTTTTTACTCATGCAGATGTGCCAAAAGCTTACCAATTCAAAATTTTACCTTTTTTTCTACCTTCTTCACCTTGCCTTGAATTAAATATCCATGGTTGAGTTGTGGGAAACCAGTATGGCAGCTATAGATTTTAATGTTTTCTATTGTTAATTGAATCAAATCCTAAGCTCTTCTTGCTTGAGATCAATAAAGTAGGTGTTTAATTTCCTTTTGCAGAATAAGTTCAAAGAAAAAGCAAACCAGCAACCAACACAATCTGTAGTAGCTAGGGATGACTTATTCTTCCAAGTTATGGGAGAAAAAAGACATGGTAGAGTTCGCACATTTGGGTTGGGTTTGGCTCCATCAGATTTGTGGGGTAGAAGACCTAGTCTCATTCAGATTATGAGGAATGCTTCTGAGGCTAGAAAGGAATCCAATGAAGAGGTGCATGTGTTAAAAGAGCAAATGCAGATGGTAATGAAGACGCTTGCACAGTTGCAGGGCCCCAATAATTCAAACCAACAAGCTTCTACTAAATCATATCATCATCCTTCTTCTGACTCTTTGGATTCCCGACAGGTAACATCATTTTTATTGTCTATTTAAAAGGTTTTAGTTAGAGTGTTAAATTGCCTAATTGCTATAGGTTCGTAACGAGATTGGAACTTCTCAAGCACCGCCACAAGCACCACAACATGCAAGATCATTCTCCTCTTCAAATACACGTGTCGGTCCATCCTCTAAGGTATATTCGTTTAATTTTAGATAAACCAGTTCAGTCAATTCCTAACCTGTTAGAACATTATTTTTATATATTCAGGTTGAAGGTCTAATTGAAGTTCTCTTGTTGAGTTCTGGAACCTCTACTACTATTGTGGTGAAAGGAACTATTCAAAGTAAGAATCCATTGACAAAAGTAAGGGGTATTGAACTAGGACCTAACCATTGGGAAGTACATATTTTGGTACCGATAGCACGACATGAGCCTTTACCGAGACCGGATAACCGTTTCAGAGTAGTTGGGGATTCTGCTGGAGCAAGTGTTGCGTGGCCATCTTCTTATGTACGTACTTCTCTTTCAAGACATCAATTTAGATTATATTTATGACTGTAATTTATTGTTTCAAGACATCAATTTAGAGCTCATTTGTTCTTCCATTATATATAGTCCTTAAACAGTGAGAACCACTCTCACTACATATATTTTATTATACCTAATTTTTATGAACCGCCCACGTGAATCATATAAAAATGTATTACACCCATATCACTGTAGGATGCTTCTATTGATGTGCAAAGAACACATTAGGTTACACCCATGTCAGACTTCTTGTGTCTGTTAGTCATCATATTTTTGGATGGTATAAATTATGACAAGTGAATTTCTTGATGAAGACATATAAATAGACAGGATCAACTCTGGAAATGACTCTTGCTCATTCCTTATGCTATCTAAGTATCCAAACCATTGCCATAGAGCTGACTAGTTGTAGACACACAGTAGCTCCCCGATTTTGCATCCCAACACTTATGTTGAACAGTGAGTGATTGGAAATTCTCTGTGAGGTAAGCTGTCCATGAATTTTTCATGCAAGTCCCTCTCTCTCACCTGCATCAGGTTAGGAATATTCTATCTGAAACCAATTTAGTCTAGTCCACTATGAATACTTATCAAGGAGTCGTTTGGCATTGTTATTGTATTTCTGTTTTTTATTATTATTATTTATCAGAGTCCTCTATTTTTTAGCCAATTTAGTCTCAGCCACCTCCTAATTTTTCATGTATGCTAAACTAGAATTCAACAAAAATAATAATGGATGACTTTGATATGTAGAAAGACCTCATAGAATTATATGTAGCAATGGGCACCTCCAAATACAGTAATGCCTGCCCAAGGGAATTTCTTATGGAATTTCACTTGTAACACTAACAGCGTGGCTCATCAGTTCTACTCTCCTCTAAAATGTGCCATACAACATCATTTTGTTTTGACTTGCTGTATAAACTACATGTAAATTTGTAAAATTTTCTTTCTATTGTATGTTTTTTGGCTAAAAGTAATATTGCATTAGGAATCTCCTTGTGCCCTTTTTGTGTTGGCGAGAATAGGTTACAACATAAAAGAAGTAGGCATGTTTCTTTCCTTTGTTTCGAGTTTCCTAAGAATTGTTTTCTGAAAACATGTAGGGTTAAAAATGATAACAGAATTAATGATGCTATAATTTTGAATTTCAAGGTCAAATTTATACATATTTACTATATATCCAGTGAGTATTTATATTTTTGAGAATGTACACTAAGAAACAAGAATGACCACACTGTTCAGTCTAAGAACACATGGACACACTAAAGCTGAAGTTTAATTTCTTTAATGAACTAAAAACTATATATATATATATATATATGAAACCTTATCGTGCTACTGTTTGGGTAATTGTTGCTCTAACAACAGAGGATTCAGATTCAGTCCCGACATCCAAGTGGCTAGATTTGTTTATTTTCTTTAGAACCCCCTAGGCCCTATCTATGTTGGATTGGATCCATTAAATTATGAACTCCATTTGTATATTGGATGCAGATTGACTAAATGAACATTGGTTGTTATTGTTATACTCTTATTTATAGATATGGACATCAAAATAATCAGAAAGATGAATGGTTATTACAATTTATATATATATAATCAATTTTGAGGCCTTTTTGACAATTTTTTTAAAAGCTATCTTCTTTTTTTTTGTCTTTAAATTTGTAGGTTGTGACTTGGGCATAGGTTCTCCAAATAGAAGTTATAACTTGGAAATTCTTTGGCTTGAGGTTATAGTTTGTTGTGATGGTTTAAATTGTTGTAATGATGTTTTAGGAGCCTTGGTCATTTGTTTGTTGCTATTCTTTTCCTTTTGCTCTATTTTTTGTAAGAATTTGAAATTCAATGACCTATGGTATAAATAAGTGCAAGTTGAGAATGTATTTTGTCAATTTTGAGACCTTTTACACAATGTTTCTTAAAAGTTGTTCCTTTTTTTTTGTCTTTGAATTTGCAAGTTGTGACTTGGGCATAGTTTTTGATTTATAATTGTTGTTATATAGGGTTGCCATTTAGATTTTTTATCTGCCAGAAAAAAGGAAAAAAGAAAAAAAAAAGACCTTTAGCGGCGGTTAAAACCGCCACTATAACTTAAAATAACCAATTTGAAACACTGCTCAATAGAGGCGGGCAAAACCGCCCTTACCCAAACAGCTTTTAATGACGGCTAAAACCGCCGCTATATCTTTAAAAATCTATTGTTCATTTCCCTATTCTGGCGGTCTTAATCGCCTCTATAGCCGAAATATTTATAGACGGCCCATATTGCGGCTAATACAGAAGCCGCCACTAGGTTGCCGCAACATCCTTTAGCGACGGTTTTGAGTACTTTTAGCGACGGTTTTGACTGCCGCTAAAAGTCATATTTGTTGCAGTGACAGTTCCTTGCATGAATCATTGTCTAAAAACAAATAGTGATCGAAGATATGATTTCATCTTAATTAATAATAAAGGTAAAATACTTCCATGTGTGTGTTTGTGGCAATAGCGTGAAGGATAAGAAGAAGAGATGAGGGTAAGTTTGTCCATTTACATTAATAATATTTAATAGTGATGGAAAGAGTAACTGCACTTCCTAAAATAGGGCAAATAAGTTCTATCTAATTATAGTCGTAGAATTAAATCCTAAGGCTATAATTGAAAGTGAGTATATTGCTCTATGCTCACCAGGGAGCAATTGAACACTACTGTATAAATCAAATATATAAAATATAAAATAAAATAAAAATAGTATATATAAATATAATGATATATGACAATTACCAAAAAAATTAAAATTTAGACTACAATTTAGACATCAGACCCGTAAATAGCTAGAATTTATGACAATTACCAAAACCATGCAAATGCATAAAAATGCATTTATTAATTAAAATAAACTAAAATAAAGTTCTAAAAAATATAATTTTAGAGGAAAGAATATACGTAAAATATGTACTATCACATTTATGTTAGTTAAAATGAGTTGAAACTATAATACTCAAACACAAATTTTAGTCGAAGATATTACTATTTTTTTTTTTGAAAATGAATTTTGAGTTACCAAACATATTTTCACTTTTCTGCTTTCAAAATTAGACCATGCTACTTGGCAGAATTGTTAGACCTAAACATTTACAACTATTCAATACATGTAGTGGATTCCACTACATGCACTTACCACATATATACTATGATTGAAAAAGTTTTAGTTCAACAATTCTGTCTAACTGTCATTTTCCTTCAAAATTTTAACTGTAGATGACTTTGTCAAACTTATTCTCCTTTTAATAGAAGAGCAGCACATTTTATTTTTCATAAATTAGAAAATGAAATTCGACAGCATTACCATACAGTCAATGCGATATTAAAACCAAAGAATCGCCATTTTACATATTCTGAGGTTCTAAGCATCACCAAAAACTTTGAGAAATTGCTTGGAAAAGGAGGATTTGGAGCAGTTTTAGCTGGCCAATTAGAAGATGGCACTGAAGTTTCCATGAAAATGCTTTCTCAGTCAATTGAAGGGTCTAAGCAATTTCGGGTTGAGGTGAGTTTTCGTAAACTACAATTCTAGTTTTTTTAAAGAATTTTTATTCCTTTGACATATTACAGGAAATTTATGAGCTTTTCTATGATTCGGTGTCAATTTCTCAGATGTTGACAAAAGTTCATCGTAGGAAACTGGTTTCTCTAATGGATATTGTAATGAAGGTGTCACACCCCGGATTTTCGAAGAGAAATTCGGGATGTGAAAAACAAATAAAAAAAAATTAAAATAAAATAAAGGAAGAAATCTAAAGTTCTCAAACAGTCCTTTTATACATAAAGTCATGTACAAATGCTATTACATTGAAAGTTAATATTAAATATATTTCTTCCATACAAATTCTAAAAAATATACAATATTTCAAAAACTAGACAGAAATGAATTCTAATGGTCCCACACTACTACCTCTTCAACCAGTACTACCAAGTTCCGTATTTGTTTTCGTATCAGCAACCTAACCTGCAAAGTCTGGGAGGGGGTGAGCTCAAAGCTCAACAAGGATATGCTGAACAATCTTTCATTGCCGCAACAAGTTAACTTTTGCATCATAATCTCAAAATAATTTAATTTATATATAAATAAGTAATACCATCCAATATTACAATTTAATCATAAAACATTTAACATTCAATGAATTTAAATGGACAAAACATATTGGCAAGTACAAGCAACCGTGTCCAATTTGTGCACATAACATGGCATAATTTAAATGTACCAATTATACATCCACGAGTACAAACAAACAATTACCATTGTATATATACAATAACACAATTTAAATGCATAATTTAGTCAATGAGCACATTTAATTGTACAGAAAAGTTAACTAGCACACATGCACATTAACAAATAATGCACATAAAATAATACACCAATTGCACTGAAATATTAAGCACGTGAATAAATTACAACATAATCACCTGTATCAACCATAATTTAAATTGCAAAACATAATTTCGGATAAAGTAATTTAAATCACCATGTCCATAGTCATCACGTAAATAAATTATAACACAATCACCGTTATCAATCAAAATTTTAATTGCAAAACATAATATCAGATAAAACAATTTAAATCACCACGTCCATAGTCATCAATATATATATATATATATATATATATAAATTTTATACACATTAAATCACGTATGCACATTTATATAAAACATACGTAAATTAAATATAGGCGAATAGGAGAAAAGAGCAAGTATCAACTTGCCTCGGGTTTATTATCCGGAAAACCCGTATTGTCCATTGCCGCTCCAGAATTCAAAGCCCAGTGGAAATTCTCCATTTAAAAAAATGCAGGTCCATTTATTCTTTTAATTGATACTGGCCTATTTTAAATTTCGACCTAGTCCAATTCACCAAGCCCAACTCAACATATTATCTTCAGCCCAATTCATTGATCGAGCCAAGTTTATTGTACCAAGTCCAATGCTCCAGTTCACAATATAGGCCCAAAATCGATTGACTACTCCCAATTAATGGCTAAACCAACCATTAAAAACCTAACCCATTTCCTAAGCCCAATCCTAATTAAACACCAAACTCATTCCATGTAGCCCACAATATTAGCCGACTACGAAGCCCAGGAAATTTATTTTTCATACAACAGGTTCAATCAATCAATACCCATGAGTTGCATAGCCATCAACAAGTTAACAGTGAACCAATATGAACCCAGCTGCTACCAAGCTCACAGCATACTGCCCGAACCCACCATAGTCACACAAAATGTGAAAACACACAACTACCTCCATCATGAAGCCATCCTCTTCAATCTCACTATACCAAGCCTCTGTACACCATGCAAAGACCCGTTTCTATCACCTCCAATCCAAGCCTCTCAGCCGAAACCGAAAGCCACCATGGCAGCCACCTTTGCTCAGCCACGGCACCTTAAACCGCTACCATGACCACCTTCGGCATCACTACAGTGAACCCAGGGCCGGCCCTGGGTGCATGCCACCCAGGCGACCGCTTTGGGCCACCACATTTCAAGGGGCTCCAAAATTTTATATATATATATGAGTGTGTGTGTGTGTGTTAGGACAAAAATACAATATATATATATATAATTATATATATAAATATATGTATACAATATGAATTAGAGACACATCTGTCTTTTAAAAAAAAAAAAGAATGAGAGATATACGTAGAATAAATAGTGATGGGAGAGAGAGCGCGCTATATATATGTGTGTGTGTAGTTATGAGTGATAGACAAAATCAAAGAATGATGGGAGTAGAGAGAGAGAGAGTTGTATTAAAGAAAGAAATGTTCGTATGGAAAAAAGAATGAAAAAATAAAAAAGAAGCAAGAGTGGAATAAATAAACTTAAATACACCATTTTGTTGATTATTGTATTTTTTTAATCTATTTTTTTTTCTGTTTTAATTATTTAAGTGATTCTTGTTGTGTTTTTTTAAATCAATTTTTTTTTCTATTTTAATTAATTTAAGTGATTTGTGTTGTGTTTATTTTATTATTTGTTTTTCTTTTTTATTTAAGAAAAATGAACCTTATTGATGTTTAGTAATTTTTTTATTTATATTTTTTGGAGTTCCAAATTCGAATCAAAGAGAGATTGATAACTTGGAGTTTAAAGATTGCTTTGATTATTTACTTATAAGATTAGTTATTTTTCTTATGTCTACTTGAAAATTTGAATCTAGGTATGAAAAAAAAAAATTTGATTCAATCTCAAAAAAAAGTTCTTCCCAAGTTTTTTTAAAAAGAATAAACAAACAAAATGTGTCGATTATGTCATTTTAATGAAACATGTGCATTGTTATAATTTTTTTGCGTTTGTGAAATTATATGTATAAAGGAGTTCCTTATTTGAAAAATTGCCTTGAGCCCCTTTTTATTTTAGGATTCTTAGGGCGGCCCTGAGCGAACCCCAATCATGCTCCTTCTGACTACCACCCCGACTACCATAACAGAAGACCCACAAGCTTCAGTACCACCCTCCCTGTTTGGAGCACCATGGCCACCACCAAGCTGTCAACAAAATCGCCATCCCTCATGGTCAGCCATCAAAGCTGCCGTGAGAGACCCACTTCCGGCAGCCTTCTTCTCCAAGAATTATCGCCAACAATCCACTTCCCAGCCATGCAAGGCCTACCACTGTGAGCCACGCTGCGCCACCATGGCCGAGACCTCCTTCCTCTCTCTTCCCTCTCTAGAACCAGTGAGGTTCCCCCCTCTCACTTTCTCTCACTAGCGGCTCCTCTTTCTCTCTCTCTCTCTAGGGTTTTCTCTCTTTTTATTTTTTAAAAAATAAATACTAAAAGAGAAATAAAAAAAATAATAATAATAAATATATTCCTAACCCAAACCTGAAATAATTATAATACAGCCCAAACCCAAATAATCCAACCCAAACTCTCCCTAGCCCAATCTGAAATTTTTTTTTATTTAAAATAACAGAAAAAAAATAGAAGGATGGTCCAACCTAAAAATAAATAAAATAAAACACCCTAAAGCATTTAGTATTTAAAACACTCAACAACAATTTAAAATAATTAAAAAAAATCTCAAATTAAAATTTCGTAACCTCAAAATTATGAGGTATTACTGAAGGTGAATATAGAGAGCAAATATGTGAATACATGGTCAAAGGAAACTTACAAGAGCATTTATCAGGTGTGAATTCTATTTTGCCAGTCAGACAATTTCTTTAAGTTCTCATGGCCCCATATTTTGTTTTTAAGCCATCTAGAATACTGAGCTTATACGTGATTACTGCAGTGAGAATTTCCTTTGTAAATTCCTCATGCAACATTGCAACCAGAAAGATTTCAAACTTTCTATAGCATTGAGTCATATATATATATATGTGTGTGTGTGTGTGTGTGTATAGCCAATATTGAGTACCATATTGCAAACTAAAGGTAGGCCAATTTTAATTTTTCGTAACAAGCAATGGGACTGAAGAAACTGAAATTTGAAACTGTAACTGTGGTTCAGTTTCTTAGATCCAATTTTTTGGTTGTTTTACTGTTTGTATCTTTTGAATTATATTATCAAGTTTATTTCTTAATTTTAGAACAAAAATTACAGAAATTTATATATATATATATATATATATATATATAAATTTCTGTAATTTTGTGCTTGGACATAGAGATAGCGGGAAATAAGAGAGGATCAAGGGACCACTTCCAATGGTCCTATATAATTGATTATTTGAATATCTACTGACTTCTTGATTCAGCTATATGTCATTGTTTCTATAGGACCTTTGTAAATTTATATATATATATATATATTTCCTTCATTAAATATATATATAAATATAAATACTAGTAGAAAAGTTAAAGATTGAACCATTACTAGTTTAATATGTAAATGAACCATACATTTACATTGTTTGCGATCCACATCCCATTTAACAAACATGCCAACTAACACAGTGCAATAAGGTACACTAATCAATATTCATATAGTATTTCATTATTTGCAAAAAAAATTATTGTGAAAAAAAATTCTGAAACACAAAATACGGTCATTAAATTCATAAAATTGTACTAACAAATTTAAAGAAAAAAATTAAAAAGTGAAAAATGTTATTGCGCATACATCATACATGAATAAAAGAAGTAAGAAGAGGAAAAATAAAAATAAAAATAAAAATAAAAAGAAAAGAAAAATGAGATAACTTTGAGGGGAAAAAATAAGGATTTTCTTTAAGAAGGGAAATACAAAATATTTTAAAGGGAATAAAAAAAAAACGAAGAAGAAGAATAGGAGTAAAAGAGAGAGAAAAGAGGAATTAGAGAAAATTTTAGAAAGGAGAAATTTTAGAAGGGGATTTTCTAAATTTTCAAAATATTATATGCATAAAAGTATTAAAAAAAATAAATTAAGGGCTTGCTCGGGACACGTGCTCCCCTAAGCCTAAGCTGGCTCGGTCCTTGGTTGAGAGTGTATGAGCTTTTCAGTTCCATAAATAATGCGACTTCATGTGAAAACAATTTCATGATAACTTTTTATTAATTAAAATCATATTATAGAAATTACGTAAGTTATTCAAGTATAATTCAACTTTATCAAATTTGATGATTCAAGGATAGTAAATTAAAGTTTAATTCAAAAGGTGTGGCAATTTTCATACTATCTTTTATCAAGTATAATCAAGTACGTATCTTTTTCTTTATGCATCGTGAAGACTAAAACACAAAGTTTACATGTATACTTGCAGGAAATTTACCTCATTGTAGTTTTTTCTTGAACTAGATAATGCAACTTTGGATATACCAACCTAAATCCAACTTAATTCTTGAATTTGCTTTTATAATTCCTTTTGTCACTATTTTTTTCATCGGACTTGAGCAAATATTGTGGAATAATCCGACCCTAATCCTACTTTAATCGGACTTTGTGTGACAACTTTCAATTCTAAAATACCAATTCGGTGTCTCCAAACATAACTTGTGTTTGAAAGTACCAAATCCCCTCTTGATATTGAAATCGAAGAAATTTAAATTTAAACTTTGAATTAAATTTCTTTTAATTTCAAATTTTAAATTCAAGAGGTGCTCCCAAGCATAGCAAATTATAATTAGATTAGTCCAAATCTAACCTTATTCATCCGGACCCAAACCAACGCAAGGCTAGCCTAAGTTTTAAAATGTTTGACTCGAGTTGTGTTGTTGGGGTCCAGTCCAAGATTGGGTTTTTATTCACACTCAGCTTGACCTTCAATTAAGCTGCAGAGAACGGAAACGATGGCGACGACGCCAATGGCCCCGCCCAACCAGGCGGCCGGAAACCCAAATTTCGACGGGAATCAGCCGGCGGCTCCCCAGCCGCCGGGGACGGACATGACCGGAATATGCTTCAGGGATCAACTTTGGCTGAACACTTATCCTCTGGACCGAAACCTAGTCTTCGATTACTTCGCTCTCTCTCCTTTCTATGACTGGACCTGCAACAACGAACAACTTCGTATGCGCGCAATTCACCCTCTCGACATCTCTCACCTCTCGTAAGATCCTCTACCTATATTATATATACATGTATGTGTATTATACATTTATGTGTGTATGTATATGTATTGTGCATGTTCAATTCGATAGAGTTTCTTGGGTTAAGCTATAATTTCTACTTGGGGAGTGTTGGATGAACTGTTATTCTTCTGTTCCAAACTCTGAATTCATAGGCAGATTAAAATTGAGTTTTAATAGAGTGGCCAAGTATTTCAAATTTGCAGGAGTTTCGTTTGATATAAATTCATTGCAATTTGCCTCAACTGTGAATTGATTCGATCACTCGACTCAGACGCTATGTGGAATTTTTGCGTTGGTTTTGTTGGTAAATTCGAAAGATAATGGTAAAGAATGTTAACTATACCCCCTTGGAATATATCTTTTTTTGAAAATAATTAACTTGATTTATGTGATATTAGAAAGTATAATTAGCTTGAAATTATCACAATTTTCATATTATTGGCAATTCAAGCGATTCTGGATGCTCATTACGGCTTATTAATGTGAAACTATGAAAGGGAACTAATATTATGGCTTGGATTTAAAGTAAAGATGGGGTTTGAGAAAGGTTTTAGAGATATGATCTCATGAGATGAAGAGACTGATTCAGTGTTGTCGAATCTGAATTAAATTTTAGAACCAAACTTCAGGATGGTTTTACAGCAACTGGAGGAAGTAAAAGAAAAGGAAATTCATGTTTTCTGATACACAGAATGAATTTGAGTTAAATGACTGTACCTTGTTTTATTATTCTCTTGAAGTTAGGATCTTTTTCGTGATGCTAATTGCATGTAAGTTTTCGTGCTATCTCATATTTGAAACTGCATGAAAACATTTTGGTTGCTGATAGAATTTTATGATATTGGCAGATTGAATTTCATTTTCTACTAAGAAATTGGGTAGATTTCATAGGAGACTATGTAAATCTTTTTCTTTTAACTGAAGACTCTCAAATTTGATAGACTAAAATGGTCAACATGATTTCTGTTGGTTTTAGGAAAATGACAGGTACTGAGTACATGCTGAATGAAGTTATGGAGCCCCACCTCTTTGTCTTCCGTAAGCAAAAGAGGGATGGTCCTGAAAAAGTTACACCAATGCTAACTTATTATATCTTGGATGGTTCAATATACCAAGCACCTCAACTTTGCAATGTCTTTGCTGCTCGAGTTGTAAGTTCTTTCATCCCCTTCTTCCCCTTTTATTTTCCTTAAATTGCAAGTGTTTATATCATATATGCATCTTGAAATACTTCTTCTCAACATTAAGATACATGGTATATTTGATTTTTGAAGATGACAATAGCGCACATTTAGTTGGGTCTACAAATTTATTGTTGGCACTTATGAGATTTAACTCTGGCATTGATCAAAGAGTACTTTAGGTAGTGTGGTTTGATCAAGATGCAATGATACTGTATATTTGATGTCCGTACTTATTTTATTTCTCAATTCTGCATCTATTCATGTGGCTACACTCGTACAAAAACTGAAAGTTTTCCTTGGAAAGGAGGGAGCAGGCTTAAGAATTCTTCTTGATAAGTGGGATATGTTTTTTTTTCCCACCCCAATGGTGATTAAATTTTCAATATAAACTCTTTGCTCTTTTATGAGGCTCTTCTAGGAAATTGGCTCCAGAGATTCAATTCTAGGTTGAGGATAAGTGTGTCCAATTGTCATCCTTGAAAAGTATGGACTTTCTGATGCGTTGGATGGAGTCTTTAATTTTTTTTCTCTTTCCTGGGGGAGAACTGGGATCATTGCTTGGTACAAAGGTAAAGACTTGAGCTGATAAACATGAAAAGGTGGGTTCAAGCCTTAGAGCAGCCATCTTGTACCAAATGATTCTAAAGGTTAAGTATGTCTCCAATCTTTCCTTGCATGGAAGGACATTCACTGGCTAATGCATCCGAAGGGAGGACTTAAAAGGACTCGTCCTACTTTTAGGTTGGTAATGTTGCGAAAGGCAGTTTGGTCTGATTAGTGTTCCAAAGATAGTCAACTCAAGGTTTAAATTTCCTTTTTGGACTAAAATTGTTTGTACAGAGGTGTAAGTTGGTGCATGGTCGCTCGATAATACATAAAAAGGTGCCTGTGATTCTCGGTCTGGATTTAATAAAAACTTAATTACTGGGAAATCGAGGTTTTGTTTGATCTCTTATATCTATTGGCTTTGATTCACTTGGAAATGGAGAGGAGGATCATTTCTGGTAGTTTTCTGTCCAATTATATCCATCTTTTATCAAGTCCACCCTCCTCTCAATGGCTCCTTTTTTAGTTAGTGGTTGCAAGTGATGACCAAGGTTGCTTATTTTGTTTGCTCAGCATACTGCAACAAGCTTACTTCTTCCTCATTGTTGCCTATTTTGATATGCTAAAAAACAATGCTGGCATCATTCATCTTTATTTTGTCTCTGGCATATTCCTGGCATCATTAGTATATACTTTCATATTTCTTTCCTGCATAAGGAGGATTGTTTTCCTTGAGGCTAAATTAGATTTTGAAAGAATGGAAACCTAGAGTATTCTTAGAGAATCATGTCTTGACATTCTTGTTGAGAATAGGGTTAGTGTTGGTTGTTTGTGTGGGTTGATTAGGTGGGTTTCTATTCACCTGTACTTCTGGTTTACTCCTTGGTTCACTTTTATCAGTTTTTATACTCCTTGGTTGTATCCTTCTGTGTTTCTTTTTCTTAGCTGGGTTTGGGGGGTGCCTTAACCCTTTTCCTCCATCCTGTCTCTTCCTCTTAGTAAAACCATACATATATATGTACAAAACATATATATATATATATATTATGTAAATACTTGAATGAGTGGTTACAATAAGCATCACCAGAATTTTCATCACAGGCCATAGTTTCCTTTCCTTTTACCCTATCAGCAAAGTCCACATTAAGATTGTTTTATGAAAACGGACATTTTCTCTCTTTTTAGAGCATTTGCCTATCATTTGATCCCTGTGGTGTTAACATCTGAAGTGTCTTAATGCACATTTTGCCTTGGCGCTTGAACCAGTTCATGCCTTTGTTTCACTGTATCAAAGCTTTAGTATGGTTATCTTTTTCGTTCAATTTAGAGCTGCATATGTAACTGTAGAAGCTCGGTGCTGCAAAAAATTGGTTAATATGTACATCATACTGATAGAATTCTGAAAAAACTGCATTATAAGATATCAATTGTTTTTGTTCCTTTGAACTTCATCTCTATTTATCTAATTGTGCACCCATGTGGCAGGGACGGGCTCTATATCATATATCAAAGGCTTTTACCTTTGCATCCTCAAAGTTGGAGAAGATTGGATATGGTATCTGACCTTTTTTTTTTTTCTTTATTCTTGATGATCATTTTCCATTAATGACTAAACTTCTTGGCGTGTGCAAGAATATAGTTATTCTATTACTTGGAGTAAATGTAATTACTTTGCAGTAAATTCAAACTATATAAATTCTTTAAGAATTAAATTATAAAATATTGTAACAGAAGTAGCAAACTATATTATGTTTGTCTGAATGCAATCAAGTTAGTTTCTGTATGCTGCTTTGAATCTAAGAGTTTTCAACATTAGACATTATTTATACCATATAAACTAATCAATATTTCAGTTGTAGAACTTTGACAAAAATTGCTAGTTTTGTAATTTTTATGCGTGATTTGGAGTATTAATAAATCTTCTCCTAGTTTGGATTTGCAGATATGATGTCCACATAATTTCTTGAGAGCATATCTACTGCAGCCTACAGGACACATGCATAGAATTTCTGTTAATATCCATGCTTCCTGATGCTGTTTGTGTATCCACTAATGGACCATCAGATGTTTTGATGGAATTTGAATTAGTTCACTGTGTTTCAATTGCAGTGGAAATAAGTCTTTATGTTTCCAGTAGCAATGGAATAAGTTTAGTTGCTTCTCTCAAAACATTTGGTGCAGGCAAGGGCATTTATGATTTCAACTAAAAATTCAGTTTAGTTTTATTTGGTGTAATAATGATCCTCCCTTTTAAGCCACCAACTTATGTGTTTACATGCTATGTTTAACGTAATAAGTGGACTCAACCCCAGTCGATTTTCTCCATATAGAAGATAACTCAAACTGACTGGAATTTTAATATGCTTCTACTGTAGCCTTACTGTTGAATTGGTTTGTATTTACTTTTAGGCATCCTACTTGGTTGCTAAAGTGATCTTTAATCATTTAAGTTGGATCCGTTATAAGTCACATGGTGATCTATTACTCTTTGTTACAAATTCCTTCAAAAAGATGTGAGGAAACATTAATAAATAGCACAACTCAGCAACATATATTTGAGCCAACTACACCATTTAGTTTTTTGTTCTGATTAGGTTATGACTAGAAGGACTGAAGGATAGAGGGAATGCCTTAAAGATGAAATGCGGGAACAATAATATGTCATAAAGACAAGTGGAAGGCCATCATTTGGTACTAGTTCTGCTGCTCTACTTCGAGCAGTTTTATTCTTCTTCTTCTTCTTTTAGAAAATAGAAAAATAATTCTCTTGGTTGGATGATCATTCCAACATAAGAAAAATGATCCCATTAGGGTATTTACAGGCAATTAACTCATGCACTTCCTTGTCTTTGCTTATAGTTCCACAAATGTTGTGTTGCATTAGTTTTATTTTAGCTGTACTTGAAGCTTTTTGTATCAAAACATCTTTTCATCAATCTGGATTTTTAAGTTAGCTTTTCTCTGTTTTGGTCTCATCAATAAATCTGCTCTGCAGTTCACTAAACCCTCAACCTCTTATCAACTGTGGTACGTCATTGTAAACCTATTCCAGTTGACCAACAAGTGAACTGTACCATATTAAGAATTTGAAAAGGAGCCACCTTGTTTTATCCTCTCTGGCATGCATGGTGGAGTTTCTTCTTTACTTGGAATATCTCCGTCAGTCACACAGATGAGGACCTGCCTGCGTTGGTTGTCTTCTAGGCATAAGTGATATCTTTTTCTTTTCTTTCTTTCTTTCCTTTTTTTTTTTTGTGCTTGTTTATGTTCTTATGTAGCAACTCAAATACTATCAAATATGTAGTATGATTTAGTCATCATTGCTAATATCTCTCAATAGTTCAAAATTATAATATGTTGATATGAGATGATCCATACGTGACATACTTTGTATTCATCTTGTTGAACAACTTACTTAGTTAAGTTGCAACTTTCATACTTGCTCATAGCAACAACAAAGTAAATAGAATAAAATTGCAATTTAACAATTCTGGTTCTTGTTAGGAGTAAATCAGATTGAAAGCCTATACCCAAATTATTTACACTTGTGTAATTGGACTGTCAACAAGTATGAGTTGCCTTAACAATTACAATAATGACCACACCATTTTCATCCCATACTCTTTCTTGTGTGCAATAGGATTATTTTCTGCATTGTTAACCTTAAATATTTTCATTGAACTGACATGATTGCCTTGCATTTAGTTAAGACCAAGTAACTGACATATAGGTTTGTTCAGTTGAATTGAGTTGATTTTTGTCAAATTCTATATTATTTGTGATGCAGATACTGAAAATGAGAGTGCAGCTTTTGAATCAAAGGTTGCTAAAGAGACGATTGACTTTAAGGAAGTTAAGCGAATAGATCACATCCTTGCATCATTACAACGCAAGGTAACTTAAAATTGTCTTAGCAAAGTTTTTATCATGCTCCTATATGGAAGTTTTTATATAACATGGAAGAAATTATACAATTTTCCAGGTTATGATGCCTGCAGATAAACTGCAATAATAGCCATCATAATGGAGTTAGTCCTGCGACATTACAGTTATTGATCCTTAGAACTGAGCAAAAAGATAATAATAATAATAATAATAATAATATTAATATTTAGAGGAAATTTTGCTTTTCTTGAAAGCGCGTTTTTCTTGAATACTTGAACTTTAACAACTATTGTTGCATTCGGAAATTTTTATAATGCCACATCATATGCGCATGTAATGTTTTGCTGAGGCTCTGCATTGGTCTTGATAGTACCTTTGACTGTAAACTCACTAAAGAGGATATTTTATTCTTCTTGAATACGTTAAGTCCTTTATGAAACCTTTTCTTTTCAAGTTACTTGATTTTTTAGAAGCTACAGTTGCATATGAAATTACGAATAATGCCACATCGCGTGCTCATGTCGCGTTTTGAATTACTTTTAACGGTAAATATAAGGAAATTTTGTTTATCTTGAATTCATTGAATCATTGATTTTTCTTTGTGAAACTTATTTTTTCTTGGTTGCTTGAATTTTTAGCAAGTGTAGTCACATTTGGAAGTATAGAAAATACCACTATATGCACATGTAGGGTTAATCAAGGCTCTGTAGCAGTCTTCAAAGTATGAATAATGCCACATCATATGTGCATGTTAGTGTTATACCAAGGCTCTGTAGCAGTCTTCATGTACTTTTTTACTGTAAACAGGTGTAGCTCTAGTTTTGAATCCCAGGCGTTAAATTTTGCTAATACTCCATGTTCTTTGATAGATCAGATTTTTTTGGTTTGGCTGTAGAAGTAAAAATAAAATGGATGAAATTTGATTTTATTTGTATCTGAGGAACTATGAGCTTATCACTTGGTTCTTCTTCTATTCTTGCAGCTAGCACCAGCCCCTCCCCCACCGCCTTTTCCTGAAGGCTATGCTCCCCCTTTAGCTGCAGAAGGAGAGAAAGGCCCAGAAACCCCACAAGGAGCAGAGTCCCAACCTCCTCCAGTTGATCCAATCATTGACCAAGGGCCATCCAAGAGAATGAAATTCTGAGTCCATCTGTTTCTCGTTCCAAGAATCCAAGACAATGTAGGAAGCCAAAACTTCTCCCAAAATGAGATTTATTCACAGAAGAATGAAGCCCTCACCCACGGAAATTTTTAACTAATCTCTCACATTTTCAGTCTCATGGTTTGTCCTTGTAATCTCAGATGTGATAGAATGTAATCAATTCATCATAGATTGATCTTAGGTTAACTGGGATGACTATTTGAGAAGGAAAAAGCTACCATGATTGTGAAACACTTGAGCTTGACATCAGCCTTTCAATATGACTGAGAGCGCAAGCCTACGGTGTTGTGGATTTTCTCTCTTATAGTTTTATGATGTATATGAAGGGTTTACAGGGGAGGTAATTTTCTGTATGTAGAAGAAATTTGTCAATGTACCAAGGATATTTTTAAAATTATTGATACAATTGTGGGTAATTCGTTTTGAAGTCGCTAGTTTGCCTATACATTGATTCTGTATACAGTTCTACAAAGGTGTGTTGGATACCAACACTTCATTGACATTTCTAGGTAAGTAATAGATATTTCATGAACTTCTTGATATTATCAATTTGGACACTTGCCAACATATTCTCGACACTTTGACAAACACATTTCAACACTTGACCAGAACATTCTATACACAAAACACATTTAAAGTTTTCAATCACTTTATACACATTTATAGCATGTAATGACACTTCTTTAGATATAACAAAAATGTGATTATAATGACAAGATGTTTAGTTTTTTTTTTTTTTCTCT
Organism: Cornus controversa; assembly: GCA_026545225.1. Lineage (NCBI taxonomy): Eukaryota > Viridiplantae > Streptophyta > Magnoliopsida > Cornales > Cornaceae > Cornus > Cornus controversa. The sequence continues at coordinate 37,321,857 of CM048845.1, read as the reverse complement.
CTCCGGGGCCCAAGATATGAAGCTTTGTCATCTAAATTATGTAACTTTATTATTAAAATTATAAACTAATTAAAATGTTATCATTGTCTTGCAAAAGAGATATATAAATGATTATGTAATGACACTCCGTGACGTCATTTTTTTTCTAGAATTTGAGATGTTGGCATATCAGTATCATGTTCATGTTTGTGGTACTTAGTGTTGACCAATAGTGTGCCTGTCTATTTTAGATAATATATATTATATGCATATATACATATATGTTTAATTATCAAGTGACATCATTGTTGCTTGTTCGGCCTAGTGACTAGTTTGAAACTAATCATGTCCAAAACTTCATACAAACAAGAAAAATGCTTTGTGCAGTCGCAACAGTCTTTGAATCTTGTGGATCTCAACGAGAGACCTACACAGTTCAAGCACTGTGCTTAGCATAGCAAATAAATGTTTGGTGTTTGTTTATTATTTTATCTCCAATAAGAAGTTTTTGAAAATCTCATCCACCAAAAAGGTGATAAATGCATTCCATTTATGAGTAATTCATCGAATTATTGAATCATCACATAAAAAATAAGCATGTCTACATATCGGTTGAGATACACATCACATTGGTCCATTTTTAACATTTCTTGCAACTTGTGGGCGTCTAATATTTAACTTAAGAAAAGGTTGACAAGTCAACCTATGCCACCATGGCAGCCACATCACGAGTGAAAAAGGCCCACACCAAAAGGGCTCGAACACCATGGCCCAAACTTCGAAACCTATTCCTCGAGCACCATGGCCCAAGCCCACTGCTCGAGCACCATCATCCAAGCCTCGAAGACCCACTTCTCCAGCATTTCAATCTAAGCCTCCAGACCCACCTCTCGAGCGCAATCACGTAAGATTCGAAGACCCACTTCTCGAGCATTATAATTTAAGCATCGAAACCCACCTCTCAAGCATAATCACTTAAGCCTCAAAACCTATCTCTCGAGCACTACTGCCTAAAGCCTCGAGACTTATCTCTCGACCACAATCACTCAAGCCTCGGGGCCTATCCCTCGAGCACAACTACCTAAGTCTCGAGACCTATCTCTCGAGTACAATCACTTAAGCCTCGGTACCTATCCCTCGAGCATAACCACCTAAGCCTCGGAACCTGTCTCTCAAGTGTTAGCATTAAAAGCCTCAAAACCTACCCCTCGAGCACCATCACCTAAGCCTTAAAACTCACCTCTCAAACACTACCATTAGAACCGTGAAGACTTGCTCTTCGAACATCACCGAAGAACATTAAGTACACATGCATATTCCCCGAATGAACAGCCAAACCCTACAGCGCGACAAGGGTAGGGATTGGTAGGTCCCACCCTTGTAGCCACGTAGCAGGGTCCCAATGGGATACTCAGAGGGGTTTTGGATTGGAGGATGAACAACAAAGAAAGCCCTACTAAATCAAAGGGCCTAGTTAGTGGAACAGTGAATAAGGCTTTGCCATAGTAGAGACTTTTGCAATCACCATTAATGCTCTGGCGAAGAGTAATTAATGCAGCCAACTACCGCCGCTAAAAAATGTCTGAAGGCATTCAATGCGAATGGAAGCCTAGGAGCTTAAAGCCGTAGAAAAAGGAAGGAGGTGACACTTTAGGTGCTTAGGGTACTCACGATTTAGGTACCCCTGACCCTAGAATCGAGTTAATCCACCTCTGACCTATCAAGGGTGACCTGAGACCAGTGGCCTCCTATAAATAAAGAACTCTATGATAATGGCAAGGCAGGTCCTACCTTCATTATCTTTTCCATTAACTAGCTCTAATTGTTTCTCCTTTGGTCTGGATACTCTCTGGGTCCCTCATAGTTGTGTTGACTACCCAATTTATTATTTGCGTTACAACTTATCAACCCTGAACCCCTATATTTTGGTAACTCCACTGGGTGTAACAACACACGAAGATGGAACCAGAACTCCTACCCCCACCAAAAGTTCCTTCGCTCGACATTCCTCCACCAAGCATAGCAGCACTTGCCGACGACGACGTCCACTCTTCTTAGGGAGAAAGTGTGTTCCGATGTCACTCCTCCACGGTTGTCAGCTGTCCTAGATAAACCAACTCCAGACAATAACCTGCCGTTTCCAATGAAACCATTCACACTGCTCAAAATTGACTCCTTACCCGCATTAACTCGCTTTAAACAACTCAAAAGGCCATCCTAGACACCCTCAAAGCTTTACCCATAAAAACTCCATACAATACCCAACCTAGCTCTTCTTCTCCATTCCCACCACCTGTCCCAAACACACCTAATCCCGGTGTACCACCATAGTTCATTTCACCCCCTACACAAGCCCAACAAACACCAAAACTACCAAATCAGCCCCCCCCAATCTTGCACCAGGCTCCGGAGTACATCACCCAAGCAGAAATCCAGGACATCCTTAACAAAAGCCTTCACCTCATCGCTCGAGCTTTAAACTTCAACCCTGAACCCCCCTTATCATCACAGTATCGCCCAAACCCCTTATCTCAATGGGTACGCTGTACCAAAGTTTTCAAAATTCGATGCCAAACAAGGGAACCCGTTAGAGCACGGCGTTCATTTCATCAAATCACTTGGTTAATATAGTCACGACCATTCATTATGCTTGCGCGAGTTTTCCAAATTTCTTACCGACCGGGCATACTGCTAGTACATCAGCCTTGAGCCGGACTCCATCCCTCACCAAAAAAGCTGATAGGCGTTGAATGTTACGCATTCTAGCCTCTTAACTTATGTATTTTATTCTCTTAGTGATAGATTATTTTGTTGTTTTACTTTGTTTTAGTATTTTCTGTATTTTCAGGGCCTTAATGATTATTTCAGTTAAAACCGTGATTTTGGGCTTTTAAAGATGACATGCAAGATGGTTAGATGAAGCCTACATCAAAGGGATCCATTGAATTCCATATTTTAACTCAAATCAGCCCAAGATAGAGGTCCAAGAGAATTACTACTGCTTAAGAAGGTTTCGGGCCTGAAGCCCAAATCTGCGCATAATACAGTCTTAATCCCGTTTTGGAAAACGGATCAAAAGTATTATTTCCGAGCCTCAAATCGACATAATTCTCCTGAGTAATTAAACGAAATTTGATTCTACACACTTTTGTATTTCACAAAAATTCTGTAAATCGGATTTCTAGTGGGTCAAAAGTTGGGCCGAAGTCAGCAGGAAAAACCCACCTGATTAGTGCTGCGGGAAAACCTAATTAATTCCTAATTGGATTAGGACTTTGATGTATTCTCTTGGCTATTTAAAGTGAAAAATTAGGGCTGTATTGAGGAGGCTTGACAGCAGCTTTGAAGAGCTTTTGGAATAGAGAATCATTGGAGAACAAGGCGTATCATGAGCGGCTAGTTCAGCCACCAGGGTTCTGATGGAGCCCTAACTAAACATCACTGGTTTGATTGTTCTAATTATTGGGGATTTTTGTATTCATTCATAGATTGTGTAATTTAGAGGATTCTTATTATTGAATTGAGCAATAAAAATCTTATAAATTCAGTTTCAATGATTTCTTATCTTGTCTTAGATACTTGATTGTTGTTATTGAACTCGTCCCTCTTGTTTTCTGTGATCATGAGAGTGATTATTACACAATGGTTTTCACTGAATATATCATTAAAAGCTTTGATGGATTATGCCTAGAGAAGATGAATCATGATGCACCCTAGAGTAGAGTAGTTAGGCAGATGGCCCATGCTAATCGAAGATAGTCCATGACTTAGCCTTAATCATATGTTATCTTCTTGACGGATGGAGGTGAGCTTGTAGCCACCGACACCACTTATGCATGATATGATACCCCATAGTTAGTTCAATTGACCATTGATTGTGAAGTTAGTGGTGAAATCAATTACCCTAGACTTATCTTATATTCTCTACACTCCTCAGTCTTTCTTGCTTTTGTTCAATTGCTTCATTAGTTAATTTAGAATTAAAAAATCAGAATTTATTTCTTTTAAATTTAATTAGAATTAATTCCTTTTATCCAACTCAGTCAGACCATAGTCCTTGAGGTTCGACACCCCTTTCGATAGCCCTATTCTGCAAGGAATTCGTTCTATTGCGAAGTGTGGAAATTTTTAATTGATATACTTTTTGAGTCACACTCACACACGAATCAATTTTTGGCGCCGTTGCCGGGGACTGTCTATTTGATTGTTTGGATTTTTAGAATTAGTTCTAATTGGATTTTTAGTTTAGGATTTTTTTTTCTTTTCTTTTCTTTTATTTTATTTTTATTTTATTTGATTAATTTTTTTTTCTTTCTCTTTTTATTTATTTATTTTTCTTTTGTAGTACTAATTAGTTTTATTTTTTTAATTTTTTTTTTGTTTAGAAATTTTATTTTGGTTACTAATCTAATTTATTTTTATTTTTTTTCTTTTCCGGTACTTCAATCACCATACCCATTGAGCAAGAGGAAGAGAATATTGATATCATGGATGGTGTGCGTGGTAATAATGAGGACAACAATATTGTGTCTAAGGCTGTTGTGGAAAAAGCAAGATTGATCAAAGACTACTATGTCCCAGAGACTTATAACTCACCAGCTGATTTTCAATTGCCTAATGTCACAGCACAGAACTATGAGATCAAGCCCAGTATCATTCAGATGTTGCCATCCTACTTTGGACTGACTCATGAGGATCCGTACAAGCACTTGGATGAATTTATAGAAGTTTGCTCATTAACAAAAATTCATAACTTCTCTGAAGATGCTTTTCGGATGCGACTCTTTCCATTCTCTCTAAAGGAGAAGGCCAAGTATTGGTTCAGATCTCTACCGATGGGTTCTATCACTACATGGACTCAAATGCAAAGTGAGTTCTTGAAGAAATATTTTCCGATAGGGAGGACTAATCAATTCAGACGTGCTATCACTGGTTTCTCTCAATTTGAGGAGGAACAATTTTTTGAGACATGGGAGAGATTCAAGGACCTTCTTAGGAAGTGTCCTCATCATCAAGTTCCAATGTGGTAGTTAGTGCAGTATTTCTATGAAGGGCTAACTAAAGGTAACAGACAGATGGTAGATGCATCATGTGGGGGCACTTTTATGTTAAAAAGTGAAGAGGAAGCTTGGACTTTGTTCGAGAACCTCAGTGACAATTCTTTACAACATGTGTCTTCATCTCATTCAAGCAGACCAACCCATTCAAGGAAGGCAGATGATATTTTTGAGATTGGTTCTGTAGATGCTATGTCTACCATTGTGGATGCTGTGTCACAGAGAGTGGTGTAACTCATGGCGGCTGGTCAAGTTCCTAATCCATCTCCATACCCTTTTATATTTGAGCCATGTGCTTTTTGCTCGAGTCCTATGCATCATGTCAATAATTGTCCTTCACTTGGGCAGTTTTTCGATCTTCCACAAGAGCAAGGGGTAGCAATTCAGCCCACTTTTCAACCTCAGAACTATGTGCCTTCACAATCATATCAAGAACAAGTTCCTATGCCACAAAGAATTTCTGCTATTGAGGACAAGATGACAATTGTCCTAGCAAAACTTGAGAAGCTTGACTCTATTGTAGAGACAGTGCAAGCTACAACAGCAACAATTCAATCCACTACTCAACTGGTTCACTCTCACTCTCAATCGATTGCCAAACTGGAATCTCAGTTTGGACAACTTGTCAATGCCGTGAGTAGAAGAAAAGAGGGGAAACTACCAAGCCAACCAGTTGCCAACCCAAGAGGGGTTCATGTCCTCGACAATATTTCTTCTTCAAGCAACCCACACCATGAACAATTTCAAGCCATCACCACTCTTAGAAGTGGAGAAATAAGTGACAACAAGGTGGGGGAGAAGAAGCGTGATGAAGAAGAGGTGACAAAGAGTCCAAATGTTGAAATTTCTCATGAGCCTAAGGTGAACTTGAATACTTTTAATGTCATTCAACATCCTCTAGATGAGAGTGATTTTTTCTTCATGGATGACTTTGATGATTATGTTGAAGAAGTTGATCTGATTGCTCTATCACATGATGTTGAGGAATCCATTGAGGGGGTGAATGATTTACTTGATGTAGTGGCCATGAAAAATACTCCACCTTGGAGGATTCCGATTGAGCCATTGCCTATTCTTTCTAGCACTCCTCCGATGCCATCATTAGAGTCTCCTCCATGGGTAAAATTGAAACATGTTCCGTCAAGGGAGAGAGATGTATTTTTCAAAGCCAATGACACCATTCCAATTTCTTTGGGTTTGACACAAGGAGGTAAGGATCATATAGGAGGGACGAAATTAAATCTCCTCAAGAGATGTGGCATTGGGTGAACTTTCAATTGAAGTCGATGACCGTCTCCTACGGACGTTAAATTGTAGGATTAGTATGTATTTCTATCCTTTAATTTCTTTAGTTTTCTTTTATTTTTATTTTTATTTTATTTTATTTTATTTTATTTTATTTTTATTTTTAGTTTATGTTTTTCTTTAGTTTCTTTCAATTCTAGTTGCGTTTTAATATTTTTTCTTCGAGTTTTTGATGTATAAGTTACTTCCGGAGGATGCCAAGAGGTGTATCGAGGTATTTGGACTCAAGACGGGTGAAAAAATGAGCTCCCGGTCGACCTTGGGCGATGGAGGGCGAAACAGGCATCAGCCGGGGGGATCGATCGCCCAAGCAAGGGGGGATCGATCGCCCCCATTTTTGCCCAAGCTGGGAGACCAACCAGCTGGGTGATCAATCGCCCAGCCTTGGGGGGATCGATCGCCCCAGCCCCTGAAGGCCCAATTTGCTCTATTTTACTAGTTTTGCTCCCTCATGATGCCTTATATGCTCCCACTTGAAAATACATCACTTTGGTGACTCTTTGTGCCTCTCCAACATCAATATACACTCTAAAATCTTCCAACTTTATTTCCATACACCTACTTGATCATCATCATTCGTCATCATCAACATTAAACCCAACTTGTTTATATCAAATTCTCATTGAAGCTCTAACTTTCTCAAGTTTCTTCTTCAAAGGAGGTGTGGTTTATTTTTGCAAAATTGGTTGAATTTCTTTGAGGGATTTTAAAGTACAAGTTTGGGGGAGGACATTGCGCATTGATTGTGGACTACTCGGTTGACCCAGATTCTCCAGCACCACCTTCTCCTTGATTTTTCGGAGGTAACTATCTTTTGTATTTTTATTTTTAGTTTTTTTTCTTCTTTATTTTATTTTATTTATTTTATTTTTTTTCTTTCTTTCTTTCTTCAGTAAAAAAAAAAAAAAAATTCTATTTCATATTTATTTTCACCCATACGATTTCACTTGGTTTTTGGGGTATAGTGGTTTGTTTTGACAGGTTGAAACATCCAAGTTTGGGGGTGTGCTTGAATTGCCTTCATACTATTGGTTTGCTCTATTTTCTTGCCACTATTCTTCGGATTCCTGGTAATATCGTTCTTACTCTTCTCTATGCTTCAATTGGGTGTACATTGAGGACAATGTACAGTTTAAGTTTGGGGGTGAGGCGATGCCTATTTGTGTGCTTTATTGCAATATGGGGGGAAATGTGTGTGAAATTCTTTTTGTATTAGGATTTTATTTTATTTTATTTTCTTAGTTTGTTTATTTTATTTTATTTTGTTTTATTTTTAGACAGAATGTTTTGACATCATTCAAGGGATTAATACCTTATGTAGGTGCATAACTTGCAATTTTTGAGTATGTTTGAAAATTTTGAAAACTATGGTTTGAATTATGTGGTTTTAATCATGGTTTGCAATAACATGTTTTGGAGTAATTAATTTTAGTTTCCTTACATGCACAGACACACTAGCATAATCTTGTGGGGTATAAACCTATGTTTTGAGTTATTGAGTTACATATGCTTGATATTAATTAGTATCTCTTGAGAATGAGTACCGATGATGTGTTTTACTTGACTTCAATGAAAAAGAAAAAAAAAGAAAGAAAAAAAAAGTGATGAATAAGCAAATCAATTTGATCCTTTTCATGAGTAACCGGGCCTCTATGCCTCAGGAAGCACGGAGTGTTCGCGTCAAAAGTGAAAGGGTGAGAAAAGATGAGCATTGGTTGTCTTGATTTGTAGCCTGACTGATTTGAGTAATTAGGTCTTTGGGGTATCTTAAAGCCTAGTGCCCTAAAGCCATCTGGTTTGGGAGTCATTGACCGAAAGCTTGCTACATGGATCTTTCAGAAAGCTTAATAAATCAAGACATTGCACAACCAAAAAAGCAATGAAAAAAAAAGAGAATTGAAAAAAAAAATGAAAAAGTCATGTATGCATGTTGGGAAGTATGATTTCAATAAGGAGAGCTAGTGAGTTGAAGGGGTATGTGCCTTAATATATTCAGAGCTGGGTTATGCTACATGAGATGATTGCTAGTTCACTTTACACGAGGGAGCTAGAGTTGATTATTTTGAGATATGTTGATGTGAATTATGCATGAGGACCATTGATTTGAATTATGGAAATTGAAAATTTGAAAATATTCTTGAATGCAAGTTTGTAACTATATATTGTAATATTCTTCTTGAATTAATGTTGAAACAGAATTTTGAATGTTTGTGGGTAACATTTCTGGAAACCCTCACGAGACTATACTCGTCCACTAGGGGGAACCTAGGGGTTTAAAGGCTTGTTGCATATGCTAAATGCAATCGTTTCTCCCACGAAAGTGGAGTTAGGTAGTTTAGTTAGTGTTTAGTAGTTTTGTTTTGTTTTAGTTTTCTTTTATTCTATTGCTAAGGGACTAGCAATATGTAAGTTTGGGGGTGTGATAGGCGTTGAATGTTACGCATTCTAACCTCTTAACTTATGTATTTTATTCTCTTAGTAATAGATTATTTTGTTATTTTACTTTGTTTTAGTGTTTTCTGTATTTTCAGGGCCTTAATGATTATTTCAGTTAAAACCGTGATTTTGGGCTTTTAAAGATGACATGCAAGATGGTTAGATGAAGCCTACATCAAAGGGATCCATTGAATTCCATATTTTAACTCAAATCAGCCCAAGATAGAGGTCCAAGAGAATTACAACTGCTTAAGAAGGTTTTGGGCCTGAAGCCCAAATCTGCGCATAATACAGTCTTAATCCCGTTTTGGAAAATGGATCAAAAGTATTATTTTCGAGCCTCAAATCGACATAATTCTCACGATTGATTGAACGAAATTTGATTCTGCACACTTTTGTATTTCACGAAAATTCCGTAAATCGGACTTCTAGTGGGTCAAAAGTTGGGCCGAAGTCAGCAGGAAAAATTCACCTGATTAGTGCTGCGGGAAAACCTAATTAATTCCTAATTGGATTAGGACTTTGATGTATTCTCTTGGCTATTTAAAGTGAGAAATTAGGGCTGTATTGAGGAGGCTTGACAGCAGCTTTGAAGAGCTTTTGGAATAGAGAATCATTGGAGAACAAGGCGTATCATGAGCGGCTAGTTCAGCCACCAGGGTTCTGATGGAGCCCTAACTAAACATCACTGGTTTGATTGTTCTAATTATTGGGGATTTTTGTATTCATTCATAGATTGTGTAATTTAGAGGATTCTTATTATTGAATTGAGCAATAAAAATCTTATAAATTCAGTTTCAATGATTTCTTATCTTGTCTTAGATACTTGATTGTTGTTATTGAACTCGTCCCTCTTGTTTTCTGTGATTATGAGAGTGATTATTACACAATGGTTTTCACTGAATATATCATTAAAAGCTTTGATGGATTATGCCTAGAGAAGATGAATCATGCTGCACCCTAGAGTAGAGTAGTTAGGCAGATGGCCCATGCTAATCGAAGATAGTCCATGACTTAGCCTTAATCATATGTTATCTTCTTGACGGATGGAGGTGAGCTTGTAGCCACCGACACCACTTATGCATGATATGATACCCCATAGTTAGTTCAATTGACCATTGATTGTGAAGTTAGTGGTGAAATCAATTACCCTAGACTTATCTTATATTCTCTACACTCCTCAGTCTTTCTTGCTTTTGTTCAATTGCTTCATTAGTTAATTTAGAATTAAAAAATCAGAATTTATTTCTTTTAAATTTAATTAGAATTAATTCCTTTTATCCAACTCAGTCAGACCATAGTCCTTGAGGTTCGACATCCCTTTCGATAGCCCTATTCTGCAAGGAATTCGTTCTATTGCGAAGTGTGGAAATTTTTAATTGATATACTTTTTGAGTCACACTCACACACGAATCAAAAGCCCAAAGCGGGATTGAAGAGCCGCTTTGTTTCATACAGCGCTTCCACAATAGAGCCATGGAATGCTTTGAAAATAACGAAGAAAAAGACCTTGTGGACATTTGTATACACGATATGACACAACCATACTGCATCCATCTCATCAACCTTCGTCTGGCCAGCTTTGGCGAACTCATTCGCGCAGTTCGCAACCTGGTAAAAAACTTGAAGCCCGCTTCCAAAGTTAAGACTGCCAAAACTCCAGCTTGGAGGGTTGCCCTAAGCACGTACACCGATGAGCGACCCAGAAAGTGATGGGAAGACAAGCAGACACCCACACACAATTGAGTTAGCGAGCCTCCCCCACATATTCCACAAAAATGTGGCCAAAGGCGACCCTGAACTAACCCCCCTAAGGATGTTAGACACCATCCTTACCCGTGCCATAACCGAGTTGTGGCCACTGTCTCTTGTTATGATGAGTTGGAAGAGTCCAACCATCCTCAAGACCCAGATGACCGTATACGATTCGCACCCCACCAGTGTGCAGTTGTAAAGCCCACAACACTCCAACCCAAGCATCACCAATCCCCTCAAGTCATCTCTTTCTCTGATATAGACAAACAAGTACCTTCCCCATAGAATAGTCCATTTTACGTCACCGCAAAGCTAAATGGCATTGAGTTCAAACGCACATTTGTCGATAATGGCTCCTCGATCAATATTATACCTATAACTGCGTTCAAGCAGGCACGTATTCCAGTCGAGCGACTGGTACTCAGCCCCATCAAGGTCGCTGGCTTTGGCAACGACCTACGTCGTATGATAGAATATGTCAATGTTGATCTCGCGATCCAAAAATTTCGTGCGCCTACGAAATTCCATGTGATCAAAGCTGAGACCTCTTACCATTTTCTTATCGACCATACATAGATGCATCTCTTTGGCATAGTCCCATCCACATACCATCACTGTTTTAAAGGCATTCTTGGCAACAAGGTCATCACTGTGCTATGCTTTGACAAACCATTTGCTAAGTTCGAGGCTCACTTTACGGATGCCCTTTTCTTCAACGACCTCGAAGACAATGAAACACATGAACATACTACTATCATCAGTACACCACTCCCATCATGGGCTGAAGTAACACAAGGCATTTTTCCATCACCATAAGCCCACCACTACAACAACCCCACTGCCACCCCGTGAATGCAAGTGGATTCGCCTACCCAATGACGAGTCATATACCGCTTATGACGGTGTCCGGGCTTAGCAACCACCAACATTATTTTTGAGCCCCCAACTGATACAGAATCACCCAAACCCAATTTCCCCAACCTCAAATAAATCAACCTCGCTCCTCTTGACAATCCTCCCTGCAACATATACATAGTCTCTACCCTTTACCCTTCTCTTCGTGAGGCCCTACTCACTTTGCTAAAAGAATACTCAGACATCTTCACTTAGACCTATGAAGAAATGCCTGGCCTTAGCCCCTACTTAGTTGTGCAACACCTCAATATTCTTTCGCATGCTCGCCTAGTCAAAGAAGCCTCCCAAACCTTTCATCTAGAGCTGGAATTGCAAATCAAAGATGAAGTCAAAAAACTATTGCACAGTAACTTCATTCAGCCCATCCTTCACCCTACTTTGCTCGCCAACATCATCCCAGTCAAAAAGGAAAATGGACAAATTCGTGTCTGCATTGACTTTAGAGACCTTAACAAAGTTTGCCCCAAAGATGATTTCCCTCTGCCAAACATCGACATGCTAGTCGACGCAACAGTAGGCCACAAATTTTTTTCCTTCATAGACGGATACAGTGGGTATAACCAAATTAAGATGGTCGCCAAAGACACTCAGAAAATAGCATTTTGGACACCTTTTGGCAACTTCCACTACACTGTTATGCCATTCGGCCTCAAAAATGCTAGGGCCACGTATCAACGCGCAATAACAACAATCTTTCATGATATGCTCCATTGTACAGTGGAAGACTATACAGATGACCTAGTAGTCAAGTCCTATCTGGAAAACACTCATATCGAGGATCTTCGCCAAGTTTTCGATCGTTGTCAACAGTATAATCTACGCATGAACCCCCTTAAATGCGCCTTTGGTGTGAACCACGATAAATTTCTAGGTTTCACAGTTCACCGACAGGGCATTGATCTTGACCCAACCAAGGCTCGAGCCCTCATTGATATGCCCTCCCCCACTTTAACTAAATAACTCAAAAGATTTTTGGGAAAGGTCTCCTACCTATGGCAATTTCTCCCAGCCTTGTCAGAAGCCACCTATACCTTTCGCACACTCCTCAAAGGCAGCCCTAAATTCGCATGGACATCAACACATCAAAAAGTATTCAAGACAATTAAACACTCATTGACCTCTCCCTAAATGATGTACCCCCCAAGAGCCAATACGGGCTCGCAAATAGCAAAGTCTCTTGAGAATAGTCCATCAAAGCATTGCTTGCTCAGGACCTTGATGGCTATAAGCGCCTCATCTATTACCTCAGCCGCCTCATTTGAGACACCGAGACATACTACTCCCACATTGAAAGGAACTGCCTGGCCCTTGTCTTCGCAGCTCAGAAATTTCATCACTATTTCCTCGCCCACCAGATCCGCCTCATCACCAAATGTGATCCCTACAGGCATTTGTTATCAAAACCATTGATAGCCAAAAAAATAGCTTGTTGGCTCTTAGCCTTAACAGAATTTGACATCACCTGTTGCACCCCACGTGCCATAAAAAACCAAGCCTTAGTTGACCTCCTGGCCTAATTCCCAACAGGGCACCATGAGCCAATCGCGGATGCCTTACCACTAGATGATCTCCAGGTCACTACAACCGAGGAACTATAAGATGAGTGACAATTGGCCTTCGACGGCTCATCTACCGCTATAGGAGGTGGAACAGGTCTTGTACTCACTTTCAAATTAAACTTCAAATACTCCAATGACGAGGCTGAGTACGAAGCCATCATCCTAGGACTCCTGATTGCACCAGAAAGAGGTATCTCTCGCATTTGCATTAATGCGGATTCTAAGCTGGTAATCCAACAAACCACAAGAGACTTTGCTATTCGCGAGCCCGTATTGGCCTCTTATCAAACAATAATCCAAAAGCTCCTTGCAAAATTTGACACTATTCGTATCACGCACGTTATGCGATCTAACAATTGCTATCTTGATGCTATTGCTACGTTGGCCTCCAAAATACATATTGACAGACATAAGGCTCACATCGAAGTCACTCAATGACATCACCCCACTGTCATTTCTGAGATATTACCTTCTGAACTTGGCTAGCCTGATTAGTGAACCCCAATCATCGTGGAGCTCACACACTTCAAAGGTTCCATCCCTTTCACCCAGCTCGGTCACTACCAAATTCTCCAAGGTATTCTTTATCACAAGCTACCATGTGGAGCATTGGCCAGTTGTTTAGGCCCAAAAGGTACTCCACATGAGCCATCAACAACATTGCTCCATGAATGTTGCGTTGTATAGGAAACTGCAACGACAGGGCTATTATTGGCCATAAATAACTAAAGAGGCCAATGCACTGCAACGAACCTGTAATGACTGCCAAGCATCACCGGATTCATTCGAAGTATGCATAATCGAAGAAGGTGACTGGCGCTATCCATACATTTTATTTCTTATAAATGGTACTTTACCCGGTGAATGTGCCACGACAGTCAAACTAAAATAGAGTGCACATCATTTTTTTCTCCATAAGGGACTCTTGTTCAAACAATCCCTCAACGGGACATCTCTACAATGCCTAGCTAAGGATGAAGCCCAAGAAGCCTTGTCCACCGCACACTCCCTTGAGCATCAAGGTGGAAAAAAAATCTTCTCGCTCCTCCTCCAACAAGGGTATTACTAGCCATCTATGGCAATAGAAGCAAAATAATATGTTCAAAAATGCTCGGCGTGCCAACTACACGATCACCTAATCCACACACCAGCCACATCACTTCCCCCGATCTCAACTCCTTGGCCATTCCATACCTGGGGCCTCAAACTCATCAGCCCTGTTCGCCCTATAGTTCAGAGCTACACTTGGATCCTTGTGGCAACCGAGTATTGCACAAAATGGGTTGAAGCAATTCCCCTCAAAAGAGCCATAGGACCAGCAGTTTCCAACTTTATTCGCGAATACATTATCTATCGCTATGGAATCCCCCAGCAAATTGTCACAGACAATGGTTCCCTTTTCATCAATCGCCACATCAAAAAACTCCTCGAACAGTACAATATGACTAATGTGATTTCAGTTCTACTTAACCATTCGTAATAGAATGAGTCCTCGTAGGACAGGGCTATATAGAGGGTGTCGAACCTCAAGGACTTGCAAGGTTGAATGGTTATGTTACTCAGTCTTTGAATTAATTCTAAAATAATTGGAAAACAATTGTTGATGTTTGATCTTGAAATTAATTTAGAAAATTAAAGCTTTTTATAAATTGGTGTTATGAAATTTAATCAGGAAGAGAAGGTCCTGGGAACTGACTTCACCACTAACCCTCTAACAATGACAATTGTACTAATTTGGGACGTATACTCTATGCATTCAGAAAAGAGTGGCTACAAGCCCAATTCAATTCTATCAAGAGAATTCGTTCAACATTCAATTAAGCATAACTCGTCTTCGCTTAGCATGGCCTATACATCTGACTAATTAATGATGTTATAACCCATCTTTGCTTAGTACGAATTATCAAAAATCTAAATTGAACGATATGTGAAAACTATTGTATAACCTATCTTAACAAAATCACAGAAGTTGAAAAGAACAAACTCTAGTCATTGCAAATTTGAATTCATTCTACAAGAACAAGAATAAACGTGCAATGAATCAATACATTCAAATTGAAAGCAATAGCACAGCCATTGTTTATGTCTCGGTTATACAATCAATGCACTAAGTAAATTATTCCCAAATTAATATACAACTTAAAACATTGAAAGACAGGTTAGGGTTACGTCACTTCCTCGAAATGGTGTTTAGCCACTCATGATCGGATGTCCAAGCTTGAACGATGATGAAATCGCCATCCTCTTGTCCGTATCGTCACGAATCGCCTCTGTATTTTTCTGTCGTTTTCTCCTCCCAGAATATCCTAGTTTTTCCCCCTTCGTCATTTTTACTTTGCGAAACAGAATCCACAGGACACCTGACCTCCCCAAAGTGGCAGGTGCGCATAAGAAAATGGCACTTGCACCTCACAAAGTGGCATTTGTGCCCAAAAAGTGGCAACTGTGCAAATAGGGTAGAAAGTTGCCTTAAAAGTCTGTTTTAGGGAAATTTTGTGAAATATGAAATTGTACAGAATTGAATTTCCTTTAACCTATGCAAAGTTTGGGTCGTTTTAACAATTGTGTACGGAGTTATGGTCTGAATACCAACATGGGTCCAAGACTTTTTAGGCCTGAATTGGCCCAATCTTCAATACGAATGGGCTCGTGCTCCTTTTCTTCATTTAAATTTATTTCCAGCCCATTTAGTTTGGATCTTCAAGATAAACATATCTCTCATGGGTCAAACTTCAGTGATAACTAAATGAGTACCAATTGTAGCCCGATTTCACCATTATTAATCAGAATTACCCTTTATCACCTGAAATTATAAAAAGATTAAAATTATTAATAAAAACATGAAAGAAATATTACTAAGACACTAATTCATATAATTTAGGGATATTGAATATGCAATATTCATTACTTATCAATGACTCATCACCGATCAACCCCTTATTATCCCCGGGGCAATGGATAGGATGAAGCATCCAACAAAGCCTTGCTCAAAATCTTAAGTCATACTCTTGAAGAAAATACAAGCAACTGGGTTGATCTTCTCCCACTGGCACTGTGGGCTCATCTAACATCAAAGAAAAGATCCACTGGCCAATCACCCTTCTCTTTGGTTTATGGCATCAAGGTCATCCTGCCTATTGATATCGCTGTCCCATCTGCCCGAAGTCGAGTCACTCATGACAGATACAGCGAGCTCAAGGAATTAGATGAGCACCACAAACTAGCACAACAACACCTTCAACAATATCAAGGCATGTTTGTAAAGGCATATAACCAACATATCCAACACCGCAGGTTTCAGCCTAGAGACCTTGTTCTCAAAATTATAACCCATGTTATGCGAAATCTCACCTCACCAAAATTCACCCCAAAATGGGAGGGACCCTTCGTTATCAAGACAACTAGCTCCAACAGCTATTGTATGCTCGAGGGTAATCAAGGAACTCCCATTAATTTCAATTGGCTCAAACCATATTTTTGTTAACAACTAAGACATGTTGGTCTTTTCACTTTCTTTTTCTTTGTTAAGACTAAGACATGTTGGTGTTTTCACTCTCTTTCCTTGTTAAAGACTAGGACATGTTGGTCTTTTTGCTTTCTTTCTTTTAGTTAAGACTAAGACATGATGGTCTTTCACTTTCTGTCTCTTTGTTCAGACTAAGACATGTTGGTCTTTTCACTCTCTTTCCTTGTTAAAGACTAAGACATGTTGGTCTTTTCACCTTCTTTCTCTTTGTTAAGACTAAGACATGTTGGTGTTTTCACTCACTTTCCTTGTTAAAGACTAAAACATGTTGGTCTTTTTTACTTTTTTTCTTTTAATTAAGACTAAGACATATTGGTCCTTTCACTCTATCTCCTTTTGCCAACACTCAGACGTATTGCACTTTCCCCTTCTTAAGCCAGAACACATATGCCACAAAGCAACATCTAATACCCATTTGCACATACATTGCAAAAACATAGCTTGTTCACTACATAAACATTTCATAAACATCAAGTTAAGAACTGTTTGGTTCCATACATAAACATGATTTACATCTCACTTTTTGAAAGAAGTGACTTGAGCATCTGTGCTCTCCTCCATCTCTGCAGTAGCACCTACTAGTGTGTAAAGTACAAAGTAGTTTAGGTAACAAAAAAAAAAAAACCCACTTTCCTCCAGCAAAATTTGGTCGCTTACCTTCCCCCTATGCTAGTAAAACCCCACCAACACTTAAAATTCCTTGTATTTGTGACTCCGCTAAGCCATCAAGGAGGGGTGTGCCATAACCCTCCTCTAAGGATGTAGCATGGGGTATTTTGTTGATGTCACCACCCCCACCACTATGGACACTAGTCTCTCTCCTAAGCTCAAATTCGCTCACCTAAGCAAGCTCTCTACATCAAAAATAGAGGCTTGTTGCCCCTCCATGTCTACCGCTGGGGACACAATCCCTGACCACTGCTCAACATCTTCTTACGAAGCATATCGCGACTCATCAGCCAACCCATCTTTTGGCACGCTGGCCCTTGGCGTCTTTTCCACCTCACCATAGTCAATTCATTTATTATGAATCGCCCTAATTGATTCAATCATCAAAAGCTCTGTCTCCTCTGATGTGGCTAAACTCAAATTATATTGTAAGCTTAATTTTGTCCTTTTTATCAAAATATAATTTAACCACTCGCAAGAGCACGAATCTTTGTAGATAAGGTTCTATATAGAGGGTATCGATCCCACGAGGACTAGTCGCAATTGTCTTAAAGAAAGATTAATTCTACTTTAATCCTAAAAATAGGGTTTTGAGTTTTTGTTTATAAAACTATTGCATGAATGAAATAACAATAAAATTAAAGGGTAAAGGATGGGAGAGAGAACTAGGGATGGTTTCCACCACTAGCCATTCACATGTTCATAAGTGTAGCAAGCATGGGATTCATAAATTAAATGCCTAACAATGTCATTAGGCTTGTGACCTCAATGACATATCAAAAGATTAATGTGTGTGCCAACCTATCATAATCCATCTTCAACAAGCATAGCTCTTCAACCTAACTAACTACCTAATTACCTACTCTCTAAGTGAACCTACATGCATCCAAACTAACTTATCTTGGTATGGGTTATACAAGCAAACATCACACATTCATTTAAACACCATTATCTAGCCATCATTTGCACTTCTTGTGGAATATGCAAATGTTGTGCATTCACATGAAAGAATCTACTCTAAGATAAGAATAAACTCAACATCAAATGAATATATAGAAGAAATGTATTAGTGTACATGGTCACTAGGCTAAATAATCAACATTTAATTACAAATCCTAAGTGCTACAAAGATGAACAAGTTTACATGGCTAGGGGTTGAAACCAACACCCTAGTAGAAGAGTTAGTTGCTCATGGTTGCCTTGCACTCTTCCATTGATGGAGAAGATGAAGCTTCTTGGTCTGGTTCAGCTCCTCTTTCTCCTCTCCCGAATCTCTCTTGGTGTATTCTGTGTATTGAGAAATATCCAAGAGATATGTGGCTTCTTTATGCTTTAAGGCTCCTCTTTCAACCTTGGGGCCCACCATATATATATATATATCAATATATACACCCTTTATATCAAGAAGGTCCCCAAGGGTCTTGTTCAAGTCAGACAATCCCCCTAAGTCATGCAAAAAGGGGGATTTTGTTGCAAGTGGGAGAGCAAGTGGGCAAGTGGATTCTACAGAATCTCGATCAATCGAGATTGGATCTCGATTGATCGAGATTTCGATCAATCGAAATTAGATCTCGATCAATCAAGATCTCGATTGATCGAGATCAACATCTCGATTGATCGAGATGCCTTGGTTGCAATTTCTAACTTTTCTCTTCAGCTGCAACAAGCCTCAAACTTTGCTCCTTTCACTACAAGTCCTGCAATACATCAAAAACACAAAAATACCGTAAACATATCTCGGTAAATGTAGAAACGGAACTAACATATGCAATAAAGAGGGTTCAAATGCATAGAATTGAACACTTATCACACCCCCAAACTTACACATTGCTAGTCTCTTAGCAATGCAATATTACAAAAATGAAATTAACTATCTTATACAAAAGTTTAATCATACTCAGTCATCAACTAGATAAAGGGCGATCATCCGTTCATTTCTCATTTGGCAAATGCAACAAGTATTACAGAACTATGTGGTCATTAGCAAAAATGGACTTTCATAAGCTACAAATAAATGACGGTCCCCACATAATGGCCAGTCCGAACAAACATACCAATTTTGACCCCAAAATCCTCTTTGAACATTGAACATGCGTTCTAATGCGTGACTTTTGTCATACTTGGAGAAGAAAAAAAAAAACAAATCTGCTTTTAAGAGAAAAACTCATTGAAAATGATCGACACAGCTGTTCATTATCACAAAACATTCATGATTGCTCATGTGCGGATGACCGTGCAATGCTTAGCTCTTTTTGCTTTCTTGTAAGCCCATGTAGCGGCATTGGGCCAATGACTCTCAAACCAATTGGCTTTAGGGCATTAGGTGAAGAAGCACCCCTTAGACTTAATAACCGAGCTTACAAGGCGATGAACTTAAGCAAGTCACCCGCTTATTATTGCTCAACCTTGCACACTTATACACGAACACTCCATGCTTTGAGGCATAGAAATCCAGTTTATTGAGTGAGAAGGCTTATTTCATTTATTTTATAATGTTTTTTTTTTTTACAACAACCGAAAGAACTTATTCTTTAAGTTGTTCAGATAAAAACATAATTTTACAAAATTCTCCATCAGACTTATACCCCACAATTTAAAATGCATGTGTGCGAATTTGTGCGGTTAAGGACAAATTTAGGGCAAGAACTATACGTGCTCATATTTGGACAAAAATGTAGACCGTTCTAGCCTACTATATAGCTTGCAAAAGTGCGGGTATTTACAATGTTAAAGTTCTTAACTACCTGCTGCATTTACTTCGGACATTTATTCGAATGATCTGCCTTTAAAAAGTAATACATCATAGCAAGCATGCAAAAATATCAAGAAAAGAAACTTGCTCTACAATGACAATCAATATAACGACTGAACATTGCATGCATATGCAAGTGGTATAGCATACCGCACCCCCAAACTTATATGCAACATTGTCCTCAATGTTTGAACAAGAAGAACAAGGAAAGAAAGTACCGGGACTGCAGGATGCGACAAAAATGGTATTCCAATAGTAACGGTCATCCTGCAAATAAGAAAAATCTGCACGAAACACCAACTGGATACCACAAGTGTTAAAAGGAACAAAAAGTAGATAAACAGAACATAATAAAATAATTATGCACAGACGGACAATGGCAAGATCACTGTACATCTAAGGGTCTGAACTGGTGTTTTCCAATTGTCTAAGAGGTCTATGCGATAAGATATTGACTATCCAGGCACGCTAACGTATAGCATGCAAAGGGGTTGCCTTTCTTTATTAACACCATACTACGTTGAAGCAATCTCAACAGTATTGGGAATTTAAACCAGGCGGTAATAAACGAAAATCATCAACTGAATCGCATATAACAATTAGGCAAGTGGTACTACATACATAGTCAAAGTATAGAGAACAACAATATTGACAAAAAGCAAAAATAAAGACAGAAAAGATAACACATGGTATAAAAGAAGATATAAATGTATTCCATATATATGAAAATAAGTTTAGTACAAATCGTACATGGAAGTGGAATACTCATAAAAAGAAAGAAAACATGGCCAACATGGCCTATTAAACATAAAGAAAGAAGAAGAAGAAAAGAAAATACAGAAAGTAAAACAGTAAGTGCAAATATACAAAGCTACTCGAGGGCGGGTGGTGGTGGTGGTGGCTCGGTGGGAGTAGAAGTGGAGGTGGAAGCTCGGCCTGCGAACAGGAACTGCAGGTCCTGTCGGAAGGCTCGAAACTCATCTAGAATCGCCCTCTGACCCTGTGCCAGAGAAGAAATGTCCGATCGAATGCCCTCCAGCTGACTCTGCATCACTTAGACGTGCTCCTCAAAACCTTGCTGGAGCCGCTCAACATCAGCTGCCAGGCAGGAATAGCCCGTCGCTAAGATGTCATGCCACTCTGCAGCAATATCCATCTCCTCCTCCTCTATCTCCTCGTCGGAAGACTCACCCGCGGCAGGCTCTCCCTCACCCATCTCCACCGGGGCATCTATATCTACATTGTCTGGTGGCTCACCCTGGTGGTCCTGTCACTCTAAGTGTCGCCTCACCCGCTCCCACTGCGTAGATGTGAAGCGGGTGGGCGATGCCAACTGAACATCAGTATCACTGACCGGTATACTGGCACGACTAAGAAAAGCTGCGACCAGGAAAGGGAAGGGAAGCCGCCAGCTCGCTGCTCACCGCATCCTCTTGTTAACGAGCCGTCCCAGACCTTGAACATCTGCCCCCATACCAGCGACGGGACAAAAAATCACGTGCCCGTGTTGAAAGCATAAAGGCAACGGAGGAGGTCGCCTCTGCGCTCTGCCACATGCTGGAGAGGACACGCGTTCTTGATGAGAACGGTGTCCAGGAACCATAATCTGCTCGGGCACATCGATTTGGACGTGCAATTGTGACTGGGCGTGGTAAACGCCCAGCCACACATGTCCATCAAGATGGAAAAGAGGGTCGAGTCTGCTGGAAGTGTAGCCCTGTAAATTGGTCGACCGTCCTGATCAACTATATCTGGCGGCTGCTGGTGGGGGATGCCGAGCATCTGCTCAATCCAGCTCAGCGTAATAGTAATCGTAGTGGTGCCCACGACCATCTCCAATGTGTCAGGCACTATGCAGGAGTAGGTCATGCGCTCGTAGAAGACCTGCACTAAGCCCTCGTGTGCCACATCAGTGGGAGGCACACACAATCGGTCGAGGCGACGCCTCCTGAGCTCGACGACAATCCATGCGCTGTCAGGACGCCTCTCAAACTATCCCAGGTCAAATATCTTCTCCGGGTGAAACTTTCGAGACCGGAAGGCTCGCCCGGGCACGTCTCGAACAGAACCGGGGGCATTCTTCACCCTCGCCATGATCCCGGAACAGTCTGCACTTTATTCCAAAAATTACATAAATAAAAAGAAAATAAAAGGAATAAGAAACTAAGAATAAAAATGAAAATGAGGTCCTAGTCCATGGTGCTGACTCATGAATTCAAAAAAATTCGCTCTTCAAAAGGCAGCGTAAGTGGATGCAACCGAGACGAAGGTGTCGCGGTTACAAATCGTACAGTAAGCATTCGAAGCAAAAATAGCACAATATTTCCCCTATACATGAATTCCTACCCCCCCGAAACCCGCAAAATCCCATTATGAATATCGCAAATGCACCATTCCAACCCAACATCATCTGTCTATGTTTATTACACCGTAAAACTACCAAAAATAGCAAGAAAGTACACAAAATGTAGCCATGCATCACTTACCTCAAGGTGAAGATGATGAACGGCACACAAAGATGAAAGCCCACTAGTTGTCGCGAAGAGAGGAGCGTGAGTGTGGTTGCAGCGATCTCGGACTATGTCGAATGGTGGTGGATGGTCAGGGATGGTAGATCAAGTGTGCGACAGTGCTCGGGGAAAGCCTTGGATCGCTCGAAGAAAGGGAAGAAGTCGGATGGTCTTTCGAAATGAGAGGGAAGCCCAACGGTTTAAATAATAACTCGGCTCACGTGCAGGCATCGCGTGTATCTCGATTGATCGAGATGTGCATCTCGATCAATCGAGATTTCAATTAATCAAAATCTCACTTCGATCAATCAAAATCAGCTTCGATCGATCGAGATCAACTTCGATCAATCGAGATTCCTTCTTCGATCAATCGAGATTCCTTCAATGAATTGAGACTTTATTTCGATCAATCAAAATTTTACTTCGATCAATCGAAATCCCATTTCGATTAATCAAAATTTCGATCGATCGAGGACCTATCGAAGTGCTATCGAAGAATACTACCTCTCGGGACTTTGGATTTGGCAAACTCTCTGCAATATTTTGATCAATCGAGACCAAGATCTCGATCAATCGAAATCTCGATTGATCAAGATCTTGGTTTCGATCAATCGAGATGCTCAAAAATAGCCAGCTTAAGTTCTGCTTTCATGGACTTGGATTTTTGGGACTTAGATACAAAACCTACCTTGGATTAAAAGGGACATCATGGAAGCATGATAGCTACCATGGCTTCTCCACCTTACACGTCTATGGCATGACGTCTGAATCGGCTCACGAGTTAAAATATACGGGATCTGTCAAACTGACGACATCCACGTATTCGGTGGTAACTTGGTCATCCACGCACACTTTTAAGCGCTGCCCGTTTACTTTGAACAACGATCCATCTTTCAAGTCCTTCAATTCCACCGCTCCGTGGGGAGCGACGAAATTAACCAAAAATGGACCATCCCAACGAGAGCGAAGTTTTTTGGGAAACAAATGGAGTCGTGAATTGTACAACCACACTTTTTGGCCCAGAGAAAACGTTTTGACTCGAATATTACGATCATGAAAGGCTTTGGACTTTGCCTTATAGATTTTAGCGTTCTCATACGCGTCATGTCGCAATTCTTCCAATTCATTTAATTGAAGCTTTCGATTAGATCCGGCCGTTTGCATGTCAAAATTAAAAGTTTTGGTGGCCCACATAGCTTTATGCTCCAATTCAACCGGAAGATGACACGCTTTGCCATAGACCAACCGGTAAGGTGACATTCCAATGGGAGTTTTATATGCGGTTCGGTATGCCCATAATGCATCATTTAGTCGCAATGACTAATCTTTCCGGTCGGGCCGAATGGTTTTCTAAAGAATGCTCTTAATCTCCCTATTGGATACTTCTACTTGGCCACTAGTTTGAGGATGGTATGGGGTGGCTACTTTGTGTGTGACAGAGTATTTGGTAAGCAAGGTTCGAAGGAACCGGTTACAGAAATGTTTACCTCTGTCACAGATGAGGGCTCGAGGTGTACCAAACCGGCTAAAGATATTCGCTTGAATAAACTTAACCACGACTGCGTGATCATTGGTTTTGGTAGTAACGGCCTATATCCATTTAGATACGTAGTCCACCGCCACAAGTATGTACTCATGTCCAGTAGAGGGTGGAAATGGTCCCATGAAGTCAATGCCCCACACATCAAATATCTCAATAATAAGAATAGGGTTAAGAGGCATCATGTCCTTCCGAGACATCGCGCCGAGGCGCTGACATCGCTCACAAGAGCGGCAGAATGAATATGCATCCCGGTGAAGTGTTGGCCAGAAAAATCCGCATTGAAGAATTTTTGCTGCGGTTTTCTTAGCACTAAAGTGTCTCCCACAAGCGAGTGCATGACAAAATTTGAGAATGCTTTGGAATTCACTGTTGGGTACACACTTCCGAATTATTTGATCGGGGCAATATTTGAACAATTGAGGATCATCCCAATAATATGATCGTGATTGGGAGAGAAAATGATCCTTCTCTTGTTTGGTCCAAGAAGATGGTATTTTACCGGTGGCCAAGTAATTGACAATATTTGCATACCAAGGAATATTCTCTTGAGAGATTACAAAGAGTTGTTCATCCGGGAAGGATTCACAAACTGGAATGGAGTTATGGAGGGATTCAACAAGAATTCTAAAAAGGTGGTCAGCCACCACATTTTCAGTTCCCTTTTTGTCTCTAATCTCAAAATTGAACTCTTGCAACAAGAGTATCCATCGGATCAACCTAGGCTTGGTGTCCTTTTTGGCCAAAAGATGCCGGAGGGCAGCATGGTCCGAATAGATAATGACCTTTGAATCTAATAAATAAGCTCAAAATTTGTCTAATGAGAATACTACCGTAAGCAATTCCTTTTCCGTTGTGGTATAATTGATTTGAGCCTCGGAAAGGGTTTTACTTGCGTAGTAGATGACATGTGGCAATTTGTCTACTCGTTGCTCTAATACCGCACCCATGGCATAATCAGATGCATCACACATAATCTCAAATGGGAGAGCCCAATTTGGAGGGATAAGAATTGGAGCAGTTGTAAGAATGGTGCGGAGTTTTTCAAAAGCGTTAAGGCACGCTTCATCAAAGGTAAAGCAAGACTCTTTTTCAAGGAGGTGACACAAAGGCTGAGAGATCTTGCTAAAGTCTTTGATGAAACGGCGATAAAAGCCCGCATGCCCAAGGAATGAACGAATCTCTCTCACCGTTGATGGTGGAGGAAGTTTGGAAATGAGTTTAACCTTGGCTTTATCAACCTCGATTCCTCTCTTAGACACAATGTGCCCTAGGACAATACCCTCTTGAACCATTAAATGGCTCTTTTCCCAACTAAGAATTAGGTTGGTCTCTTGACATCGTTTGAGAACACAGGATAGATTTCGGAGGCATGATTCAAATGAAGGCCCAAAAATGGAAAAATCATCCATGAACACTTCCAAGAATTTTTCCACCATATCCGAAAAGATAGACATCATACACCGTTGAAAATTCGCCGGTGCATTGCACAACCCAAAGGGCATGCGTCTATAAGCAAATGTGCCAAAAGGACATGTAAAGGTGGTTTTCTCTTGGTCCCTCGGGTCTATAGCAACTTGATTATAGCCGGAATATCTATCTAAAAAGCAATAAAAACTTTGCCCGGCTAATCTCTCCAATATTTGATCAATAAATGGGAGAGGGAAGTGATCTTTCTGAGTGGCTGAATTTAATTTCCTATAATCTATGCACACTCTCCAGCCAGTGGTGGTGCGTTGGGGAACTAATTCACCCTTATCATTTGGTTGCACCGTAATACCTGACTTCTTTGGGACCACTTGAGTGGGACTAACCCACTTGCTATCTGAGATGGGGTAAATGATTCCCGCATCTAGTAACTTCACCACCTCCTTCATTACAACGTCCTTCATATTTGAATTTAATCGACGTTGTGTCTCCCTTGAAGTCTTTGCATTCTCTTCCAAATGTATGCGGTGCATACAAATAGAAGGATCTATTCCCTTAAGATCTGCCACACTCCATCCTATTGCTTCCTTGTGCTCTTTTAGCACTTTTATGAGTTCCATCTCTTGATTATTGGTAAGATTGAAAGCAATAATGACTGGAAAGGTCTGATTAGCACCCAAGAAAACATACTTGAGTGTAGCCGATAGACGCTTGAGCTCAAGTTATGGGGGGGAAATTAGAGAAGGAGTTTGGGAAGTTTTGGACAATGTAGGCAAGGGTTCTCTAGGAACTCTCCATTTAGGCAAATTCATGACAGTAGTGACATCGAGCATGAAGTTGACTTCACAAATGGATTGCTCAATGTCAAAATCATCACTGTTGAAGTGATTTAGGCATGCCTCTAAAGGATCCTTGGAAAGAATAGAAGGAAGTGCTTCTTGAACAAGGTCTTCCACTACATCGACACAAAAATACTCACTTTCGTCTTCGGATGTGTGGTGGGAAGCATTGAAGATGTTCAAGCGGACTTTCATATTCCCGAAAGAGATGTCCATCACTCCGGTACGGTAATTAACGCAAGCGTTTGTCGTGGCCAAGAATGGACGACCTAGAATGATAGGAATATGTCGATTTGGATTTTGGACCAGTTTCGTGTCAAGGACTATGAAGTCCACCGAAAAGTAGAATTTGTCCACTTGAATGATTACATCCTCAATTATGCCACGTGGTTGCTTCACCGATCGGTCGGCAAGTTGCAACACAACCGTGGTATGCTTAAGTTCCCCCAAACCTAGTTGTTGGTAAACTGAGAATGGAAGCAAATTGACACTAGCCCCTAAATCAAGAAGTGCCTTTTCAAAAGATTGATTTCCGATGGTGCACGAAATGGTCGGAGCACCCGGATCTTTGAATTTAGGAGGGGCTTGGTGTTGGAAAATGGAGCTTATGTGCTTAGTTAAGAGGACTTTCTTAGGAGCATTATTCCTAGATTTGCGCATTTGAGTGCACATGTCCTTCAAGAATTTAGCATAGGGAGGAATTTGCCGGATAACATCAAGGAGAGGGAGATTGATCTTTACTTGTTTGAAGATCTTCATCATGTCTTGGATTGTTTCTACTTACTTCCCAAAATGAGAAGGTTCCTTCAATCTTTGAGGAAAAGGAACCGGAGGTTCAAAAGAAGTGTCGAGATTTGGAATCGATGACGACACAACTTCATTTGCCTTCTCTTTTGGATTTAATGGGATGTTATGCACATTTGGATTTAAAGGAAATAATTTTGGATTTAATTGGGATTCTTTTGGATTTTTGGGTTGCTCTTGGGATTCCTTTCTCTCTTCCTCCCCTACTTTGGAATTGATGACTTTACCACTCCTTAAGGTGGTGATTGATTGAACTTGCTCCGGAGGAGCATTACAAGATGAAGATGATGGATCCTCAATCATATGAACACCCTTAGGATTTGCCACCGGTTGACTCGGTAACTTACCTTCCTCCCTTCTATTTAAGGCATTGGCTAGTTGCCCGATTTGAGCGTCTAACCTAGCCATAGATTGAGCATTAGCTTCCAGCTTAGAGATTGATTGAGAGTGAGTTTGCAATAAGCGGGTATTAGCCTCAAGATTGCTTATCACTCTTTCTTCAAAGCCTTGGCTTCTAGGAGGAGGTGGTGGTTGTTGGTAATTGGATCTTTGATGGTAAGGTTGAGGATTTGACCTATATTGAGGCTGTTGAGATTAGGAATTGAAAGAATTTTGCCCTTGAAAAGAGGGACTTGATTCTTGAGGTTTCCATGAAAAAGTCGGATGATTCTTGTAACCAGGATTGTACGTGTTTGAATATGGATCATTCATTTGTTTAGAGTACAAGGCATTCGCTTGCTCTTGAGCATAATCGGGAGATTGACCGGCAATAGGACAATCTTGCAATAAATGTGAAGTACTATAGCAAAACGAACATCCCTCCTGATTTTGAACAGGTTGGCTTAGAGTAGGCAGCCCATTTTTCATGATTAGGTCCATTTTTCGGGATAAGATTTCTACTTGCATGGCAACCTCATCTACCCGTGAAATTTCATGCACTCCTCTATAAGGTTGGGTGGCCTTCCCTTTCCTAGTGGAGGAGCGTTGAGCTGAATTATTGCTTAGGGTTTGAAAAAGTTTTCATGCCTCATCGGGGCTTTTCAAAAGGTATCCACCTCCACAAGCGGAGTCTATCATTTGCCTATGTTGCTCACTCACCCCATCGTAAAAACTTTGCACTAGTTGCCATTTTGGAATAACATGATGCAGACAAGATTTAAGAAGGTCTTTTAGTCTTTTCCAAGTCTCATGAAATTGTTCTTGATCAATTTGGGTGAATCCGGTGATTGCTCTCCGAATATCACTCGTCTTTCCCATTGGGAAGTATTTTTGTAAGAACTCTATTTGCATCTCCGCCCAAGAATGGATTGAGTTAGGTTCTAAGGAATTGAACCAACTTCTAGCTTTATCTTTTAGGGAGAAGGGAAACATACACAGCTTTAGATCATCCTCCGTAAAGTGTGGTACACGAATAGTGGAACACACAGAAAGGAAGTAATCTAAGTGCCGGTATGGATCCTCATTAGGGAGACCATGGAAGTTATTAAGAAGATTGATGGTGGAGGACTTTATTTCAAATTGATTTGCCGCTACATCCGGAAATTGAATACATGAAGATACTTCAAATGTAGTCGGAAGGTAAAAGTCCATAAGCAACTCTCCCTGAGGAGGTGGAGGTGGAGGTGGTTGTTCATGTTAAAAGGAGGTAGTCCGGGAGGTTGTCTCTCATTTGGGTCCATGTTTTCAGTCCTAGGCAATATAGGGTCCCTAGAGGTTCCTCTACATTGTCTAAGTGTTCTTTCAAGTTCAATATTACAAGGAAGCAAAGGAAGTGACAATGACCGTCTACCTAGCATGCATTAATAGTAGAACAACACCTCAATACGGAAAATAAACAATAATATATACAAAGAAAAATGAATGAACTCAAACCCACTAATTTTAGATTTTATACTCACAAAGGGTTCCAACTTGAATTCTTTTAGATGCCCGCTATGTGGTATACCTAAAATCAAGAAATTTGAGCAATAAGAACAAGATATATACAAAAAGAATGAAAGAATTTCTAGCCTAAGAATTAAACCAGATTTAATCTTTCAATGGCGACAATTACACCGTAGTCCCCGGCAACGGCGCCAAAATTTTGATGTGGCTAAACTCGAATTATATTGTAAGCTTAATTTTGCCCTTTTTATCAAAATATAATTTAACCACTCGCAAGAGCACGAATCTTTGTAGATAAGGTTCTATATAGAGGGTATCGATCCCACGAGGACTAGTCGCAATTGTCTTAAAGAAAGATTAATTCCACTTTAATCCTAAAAACAGGGTTTTGAGTTTTTGTTTATAAAACTATTGCATGAATGAAATAACAATAAAATTAAAGGGTAAAGGATGGGAGAGAGAACTAGGGATGGTTTCCACCACTAGCCATTCACATGTTCATAAGTGTAGCAAGCATGGGATTCATAAATTAAATGCCTAACAATGTCATTAGGCTTGTGACCTCAATGACATATCAAAAGATTAATGTGTGTGCCAACCTATCATAATCCATCTTCAACAAGCATAGCTCTTCAACCTAACTAACTACCTAATTACCTACTCTCTAAGTGAACCTACATGCATCCAAACTAACTTATCTTGGTATGGGTTATACAAGCAAACATCACACATTCATTTAAACACCATTATCTAGCCATCATTTGCACTTCTTGTGGAATATGCAAATGTTGTGCATTCACATGAAAGAATCTACTCTAAGACAAGAATAAACTCAACATCAAATGAATATATAGAAGAAATGTATTAGTGTACATGGTCACTAGGCTAAATAATCAACATTTAATTACAAATCCCAAGTGCTACAAAGATGAACAAGTTTACATGGCTAGGGGTTGAAACCAACACCCTAGTAGAAGAGTTAGTTGCTCATGGTTGCCTTGCACTCTTCCATTGATGGAGAAGATGAAGTTTCTTGGTCTGGTTCAGCTCCTCTTTCTCCTCTCCCGAATCTCTCTTGGTGTATTCTGTGTATTGAGAGATATCCAAGAGATATGTGGCTTCTTTGTGCTTTAAGGCTCCTCTTTCAACCTTGGGGCCCACCATATATATATATATATATCAATATATACACCCTTTATATCAAGAAGGTCCCCAAGGGTCTTGTTCAAGTCAGACAATCCCCCTAAGTCGTGCAAAAAGGGGTATTTTGTTGCAAGTGGTAGAGCAGGTGAGCAAGTGGGCAAGTGGATTTTGCAGAATCTCGATTAATCAAGATTGGATCTCGATTGATCGAGATTTCGATCAATCGAAATTAGATCTCGATCAATCAAGATCTTGATTGATCGAGATCAACATCTCGATTGATCGAGATGCCTTGGCTGCAATTTCTAACTTTTCTCTTCAGCTGTAACAAGCCTCAAACTTTGCTCCTTTCACTACAAGTCCTGCAATACATCAAAAACACAGAAATACCGTAAACATATCTCGGTAAATGTAGAAACGGAACTAACATATGCAATAAAGAGGGTTCAAATGCATAGAATTGAACACTTATCATCCTCCTCCACGACCATAGGCCTATCCAGAGCGTAATCATAACACATTAGCACCCATAAATAATCATAGATGGGTACTTCTTCTAGCATGTCTACTTCTACAGCAGATTCCTAAAAGTCATCAATCTCTATAATGGGAACCTGCTGTTCTCAGCGAAGGCGAGCCAAAACCACCCTACGCGGCATATTAAACAGCTCGCACATGGAGCCATATTCGCCAAAGTTTGCCAGTGAGGTACTCCCCGCCCCACTCCTAGAAAGCGCATTTGACTTTGCCCGAGCCACAGGAGCCTCCACTGGCACTCACTCCCCTTCTACCATGGGAGCTCGCTCTCCTTCTATCGTCGGAGCAAACTCCTGACCTTGCTCCACCTTAACCACAAGAGCAGCCATTTGACCTTCCCCAGTGCTTGCCACCCCCTCCACCAAGTCGGCATGTGCACTAGCTTCTCCTAATTTCGTTATCACACGTATAGCTTTCGCACTTATACAAGCTCACATCACCAGACCTTTACGTTTCTATGATGAGGAGCCACGCTGCAGTTAGGCTAATCGTTCTGCTAGAATAACTCTCTCCATTACTTGTTCAGCATCCTCTGATGGAATAGCGTCTCCTCGTTGCTCACCATACCCCCACTCCGCCCTCCCCACCACTAGCCTCGCGAGCTTGTCTATTCTGCTCACATTGTTGACACTGTAAGAATAGGCACACTCATCCCTATCCTTTACGGAAGCCACTAATCTTAACGATGCATCACCCGCCCACACCACTCGCATTGGCATAAGCACAGTAGGCACCTCACAAAAGGCCCTAAATGCCTCCAGCCTTAATCACCAATAGGTGTGCTGACTCATTGTTTGGCCCCCCTTTTTACGCCACGAAGGAATAAACTAGAGGCCAACACCCTCTGTCAGCAACCCTGTGTGTGTACTTAAAAATATCAGCACACTTCCCTCCTCCAAGTCTATCCCTTCCACAAAACGGTAGTTATGTGCCACACCCAAGTCATAGTTGAGCTATCTTGCGACCATAAAAGGATTACAAGTCTTCACCAGGAGACCACCCTTATAGAGGACTGGCAAATGACCTGTCATTAGAATCAAGAGCAGCACCAACATCATGTTTATGAATTCGGCCACTAAAGCACCCTTAGGGACCCACCTGTCCTCTTCAAAGGCATGGCATAGGGACACAAATCGATCTCATGACTTAGATCAATTACATGGATGAACGCTCGTTTTGGACTCCCCCTATGCCATCGTTCACTCTGAATAACTGCCTCTCCTGCCTCCACCGTTATCGCTTACAGAATAGGAGCATACGATCTGAATCGTTCATACATAAATAATTATAAGAACATAGTAAAAGCATATGAGTGCACCAGATAGCGCCCCATAGAGCGTGCTGAGTCCTCCACCAGCATATCCAATCTATGATACAAATTCCCCAAAAATATTACAGCTAAGGGCACCATCACTCCGCGAGATAACGTCATAGCCATCTCCATGTAACGAGCGTGCGGTGGATCCTCTAGTGACCCCTCTAACACAAAGCGAGATAGCCAATAAAGCAAGTACCTCGCCAAATGCGAGCGATGCCTCAAACGAGGGCCTAACTCTCTCGAACAATCCTCCTCCCTTACCCCCTTTTTAGAAGGTTGGATGTCTTCAAAAAAATAACGGGCCCAAGACCCAAAAGTGCATTTATTACCACCCTTTCCCCGTAATGCACACTTTGAGCCATCTTGTTCATACCATGAACCAAATGTCTTGGCTACAATCTCAGCTGACTGCAAGTCGGCCAAAAGCTCTCCTCCTTATCTATTAACGACCACGTAAGTAAATTCTGGGCCCCTTGTAAACTAAGTTCTAATAAGTGGCCAACATCCTCCAAGGTTGTGGGTGAATTCTCCCCACGTTGTCACAAAAGTGTGCATTGAGACACTTCATCGTGATACCAAAACCCCTAGGCCATCCGGATCTCGCGGTACCACTAGCGATCGAATTAACCATACGGAAAGCAAAACCCTCACGCTCGCCATGACCTCCACATATGCAGGAGTACTCAGCACATGATCCGTCCATTCCCCCCACACCAGCAGAGGAGTGCGATGGTCCCCAAACTACATAAAGGAATACGGGCATCACCCCTGCTCCACATTAAAACAGAGCAGCGAAACAGTTAGAATGGACAACACATCCACCAATTCCACCTCTTCCTCCACCAAGCTCACCTTCGGCAATGGTGAGCCCTCCTCCCCAAACTACTCTGCCAAACGCCAGAACATGTCCCCTTAGGCAAAGAAGGGTACTCGCCTCCACTCCTCTATCGGCAGCACACGTAGTGGCCTTTCATCCTTCTTGCTCAACTCTTTTCTAGGCATTGTCACTCCTATAATATGGATGCCAGAAAGTGCAGTGTTCTTACCAGTAGAGTTTAATCAGAGTCTCAAAATGATACATTCACTCTTTCCCTTTCACCAACCCTATACACTATCACCCATACTGTTGAGCTTCTAACCACCATCCCCACCATTAAGATAACAAGTCGTTTCACTACCCAAGGAGCCCTACCCGCCCTCCTTTTTGATGCCTCGATGAACATAATCGACTGCCATTATAGCTTGCACCGTCACAATGTCACTACAACTCCTCTGACCCTACCTCTCTACATATGCACCCACAACACCAACTGTCGTTCCTGTCACGTGCGTAGGGGGACTAAATGTGGGCGTCTAATATTTAAATTAAGAAAAAGGTTGACAAGTGAGCCTATCCCACCATGGTAGCCACATCATGACTGAAAAAGGCCCACACCAAAAAGGCTCTGATATGGCTAAACTTGATTGTAATTGTAAGCTTATTTTTGCCCTTTTTCAAAATATAATTTAACCACTCGCAAGAGCACGAATCTTTGTAGATACGGTTCTATATAGAGGGTATCGATCCCACGAGGACTAGTTGTTAATTGTCTTGAAGAGAGATTAATTCCACCTTAATTCTAAAAATAAGGTTTTGATTTTTGTTTTAAAACTATTGCATGAAATGTAAAAACACTAAATTTAAAGAGTTGTAAGTTGGGAGAGAGAACTAGGGGTGGTTTCCACCACTAGCCATTCACATGTCCATAAATGTAGCAAGCTTGGGATTTATAAAATGAAATGCCTAACAATGTCATTAGGCTTGTGACCTCAATAACATATCAAAAGATCAATGTGTTTTCCAACCTATCATAACCCATCTTCAACAAGCATAGTTCTTCAACCTAACTAATTACCCTACTCTCTAAGTGAACCTAAATGCATCCAAACTACCTCATCTTGGCATGGTTTATACAAGCAAGAACAACACATTCCATTTAAACACCATTGCTTAGCCATCACTTACACTTTCTGTAGAAGATGCAAGTGTTGTGTATTCAGAAGATAGATTTTACTCTAAGATAAGAATAAAAACAACATCATATGAATATATATAAGAAATGTATAAGTGTACATTATCACTAGACTAAGTAATCAACATTTAAATACAAATCCCAAATAATGCTACAAAAATGAACAAGTTTACATGGCTAGGGGTTTCACCCACACCCTAGTAGAGAAGTTAGTTGATGATGGCAGCCTTGCACTCTTCCATTGATGGAGAAAATGAAGCTTCAGGGTCTGGTTCAGCTTCTCCTTCTCCTCTCTCGAAAGTCTCTAATGTATGGTATATGATATATGAGAGAAATGGCTCCTTTTGTGCATATTTGGCTACTTTTCATCCTTGGAACCCACCATGTATATATATATAGCAATATATATACCAACTAGAACAATAATATCTCCATATGTCTTTTTCAAGTCAGAAAATCCATCCAAGTCGTACAAAAAGATGGATTTTGTTGCAAGTGAGAGAGCAGGTGAGCAAGTGGGCAGGTGGGTCTGCAGAATCTCGATTGATCGAGATTTCGATTAATCAAAATGCATGTCTCGATCAATCGAGATCTCGATTGATCGAGATCAACATCTCGATTGATCGAGATGCCTTAGCTTCATTTTTGAATTCTGCTCTTCAACTGCAAATGGCCTCAAACATTGCTCCTTTTGGTACAAAACCTGCAATACATCAAGAACACAAAAATATCATAAGCGTACCTTGGTAAACATAATAACGGGACTAACATATGCAATAAAGAGGGTTCAAATGCATAGTATTGAACACTTATCACACCCCCAAACTTACACATTGCTAGTCCCTTAGCAATGCAATGTTACAAAAATGAAATGAACTATCTTATACAAAAATTGAATCATGCTCAGTCATCAACTAGATAAAGGATGATTATCGGTTCATTTCACACCTGACAAATGCAACAAGTATTATAGAACTATGCGGTCATTAGCAAAAATGGACCTTCACAAACTACAAACAGACGATAGTCCCCACATAATGGCCAGTCTGAACAAAAATACCGATTCCAACCCCAAAATCCTCTTTGAAAAGTGAACATGCATTCTAACGCGTGGCTTTGCCATATTTGGAGAAAAATAAGAACAAATCTGTTTTTAAAAGAAAAACTCATTGAAAAAGCTTGACACTGTTGTTCATTACCGCAAAATATACATGAATGCTCATGTGCGGATGACCGTGCAATGCTTAGCTCTTTTTGCTTTCTTGCAATCCCATGTAGCGGCATTGGGCCAATGACACCCAAACCAATTGGTTTTAGGGCATTAGGTGAAGAAACACCCCTCGGACTTAATAACCGAGCTTACAAGGCGATGAGCTTAAACAAGCCACCCGTTTATTATTGCTCAACCCTGCACACTTATACGCGAATACTCCATGCTTAATGAGGCATTGAGATCCGGTTTATTGAGTGAGAAGGCTTATTGCATATTTTTCTCTCTCTTTTTTTTTTTTTTTAAAAAAAATAACCAAAAGAACTCATTCTTTAAGCTATTCAAATAAAAATAGAAATTTACAAAATTCTCTATCAGACTTATACCCCACAATTTAAAATGCATGTGTGCAAATTTGTGTGGTTAAGTACAAATTTAGGGCAAGAACCGTACATATTCATATTTGAACAAAAATGTGGACCGTTCTAACCTATTACATAGCTTGCAAAAGTGCAGGTATTTACAATGTTAAAGCTCTTAATTACCTGCTGCATTTACCTCAGACATTTATTCAAATGATCTTCCCTTAAAAAGTAAGACATCATAGCAAGCATGCAAAAATATCAAGAAAAAACTGCTCTACAATGACAATCAATACAAAGATTGAACATTTGCATGCAAATGCAAGTGGTATAGCATACTGCACCCCCAAACTTAAATGCAACATTGTCCTCAATGCTTGGACAAGAAGAACAAGGAAAGAAATTACCAGGACTGCAGAACTTGACAAAAATGGTATTCCAACACGGCCGGTCATCCTGCAAATGAGAAAAACCTGCATGGAACACCAACTGGATACCACGAGCATCAAATGGAATAAAAAGTACATGAAAAGAACATGATAAAAGAATTATGTACAAGTTGACAATGCCGAGATCACTGGACATCCAAGGCTCTAAACTGGTGTTTCCCAATTGACTAAGAGGTCTATGCGATAAGTTATTGACTATCCAGGCACGCTAACGTATAGCATGCAAAGGGGCTGACTTTCTTTATTAACGCCATACTGCGTTGAAGCAATCTCAACAGTATTGGGAATTGAAACCAGGCGGTAATAAATGGAAATCATCAACTGAATCGCATATAACAATTAGGTAAGTGGTACTACATACATACTCAAAGTATAGAGAGCAGAGATATTGACAGAAAGTAAAAAGAAAGACAGTAAATAGAACACATGATATAAAAGAGTTTCAATACAAAATAAGTTTCAATACAAAAGGGTACATGCATTTGGAATACACAAAAACTAACATGGCTAACATGGCCTATCAAAAAGCAAAGAAAGAAAAATAACAAAAAGTAAAGCAGAAAATACGAAAAGATAAAGCTACTCTAGGGTGGGTGGTGGTGGAGGTGGCTCGGTGGGTGGAGTAAAGGTGGAGGTGGAAGCTCGGCTGGCAAACATGAACTGCAGGTCCTGTCGAAAAGCCTGGAACTCATCTAAAAGCACCCTCTGACCCTGCGTCAGAGACGTAATGTCCTCTCTCATAGCCGCCAACTGACTCTCCGTCAGTTGGACATGCTCCTCAAAACCCTGCTGGAGACGCTCAACGTCGGCTGCTAGACAGGAATAGCCCATTGCCAGAATCTCATGCCGCTCTACGACGATATCAGTCTCTCCCTCCTCTAACTCCTCAGCCATCTCCACCGGAGCATCCATGTCCATGTCCTCTGGTGGATCGCCCTGGTGGTCCTGGCGCTCCAAGTGCCTCCTCACCTGCACCCACTGAGTATGCGTGAAGCGGGAGGGCGGTGCCAACTGGATGTTAGTGTCACTGACCGATATATTTGCATGGCTGAGGAAAACTACGACTAGGAAAGGGAAGGGAAGCCGCCAACTCGAAGCTCGAATCATCTTCTTCTTGACGGGCCCGTCTTAAACTTTGTACATCTGTCCCCAAATCAGTGACGGGATAGAAAACCATGTGCCTGTGTGGAAAGCGTATTGGCAACGGAGAAGGTCACCTCGGCGCTCTGCCACATGCTGTAAAGGACACGCGTTCTTGATGAGAACGGTGTCCAGAAACCATAAAATGCTTGAGCACATTGATTTGGACGTGCAGTTGTGACTGGGAGTGGTAAACACCCCGCCACACATGTCCATGACGATGGAGAAAAGGGTTATGTTGGCCAAAAACTTGGGCCTGTAGAGCAGTTAACCATCCTGGTCAACCATGTCCGGGGGCTGCTGGTGTGGAATACCGATCATCTGTGCTATCCGACTTGGTGTAATGGTAATCATCGAGCCCCCCACGACTGTCTCTAAGGTGTCGAGCTCGGTGCATGAATAGGTCATGCGCTCGTAGAAAACCTGCACCAATCACTCGTACACCAGATCTGTGGGTGGCACACATAGCCAGTCGAGCCGGCGCCGCCGGAGCTCTGCTACTGCCCACGAACAATCGGGACACATCTCGAACTCCCTCAAATCAAATCGGTGCTCCGGGTGGAACTTTCGACTCCGGAAGGCTCGCCCGGGCACATCTCGAATAACACCAGTGGGATTCTTCACACACGCCATAATCCAGAACAATCTGCACTTATTCCAAAAATAAAGTAAATAAAAATAAAATAAAATGAATACTAAAATAAAAAATAAAAAGAAGTTCTAGTCCATGATGCCAA
This sequence comes from Cornus controversa, assembly GCA_026545225.1. NCBI lineage: Eukaryota > Viridiplantae > Streptophyta > Magnoliopsida > Cornales > Cornaceae > Cornus > Cornus controversa. The sequence continues at coordinate 37,283,991 of CM048845.1, read as the reverse complement.
GACATGCACGCCAAAACATGCTCGAATCAACTCGATTAGACCTATGAGGAATCAAAAACATGCAACCCGTGTAATGCACAGGATGTACAATACAACTCGAAAGCTAACACGACCTGCACAAATATATCTCTCATTCCGCTCTCAACCAAGCAGCGATAAGCGGATGCAATCGAAAAATGAAGTCATGGTTGCAAACCGAACATCAAGCACCAGAAACAAAAATAATATACAGGATCTTAATCGCTCTTGCACACCTATCCCCATAACCCGCAAGTTCCCATTATAAACGTAGCGATTGTAAGCCACTCCAACCCAACATCATCTATCTATGCGTATTAAGCCGGTAAACTAACAAAAATAGCGGCAAATCAAACAAAATAAAGCATGCATCAACTTACCTCAAGGCGAAGATGATAAACGGTGCAAGAAAATGAAACCCAACACGCAGCCGCGAAGATACGAACTCGCGTGAATATGCGAAAGGCTCGGACAACGAAGAACGAAGGCGGAGGGTCGGGAATGATCGAAAAAGGTTGGAAGGTGATCGAGGATGGCTTTGGAGCTCTCGGAATGGAGGAAGAAGTTGGATGGTCGCGAGAAGAAATGGAGAAATGAGAAGGGGCCGACGGTTTTGAATATGTAAGTGAAACACGTGCAGTCAGCGTGGCAATCTCAATTAATCGAGATGCACATCTCGATTAATTGAGATCTCGATTGATCGAGAATGGGATCTCGATTGATCGAGATTTTGATTGATCGAGTACCTGTCAAAGTTCTATCGAGGAAAAACACCTCTCGGTACTTTGCACTTTGCAAAATGTTTCAAAATCTCTGCATTATTTCGATCAATCGAGACCAAAATCTGGATTAATCGAGATCTCGATTGATCGAGATCCTTGTTTCGATCAATCGAGATTCTGAAAAATAGCCTTGTTGATCAGCTTGATTTAGAACCTCATGGACTTGAACTTATGGGACTTAGATATACAATTGCTTTGGATTAGAGGGACATCATGGAAGCATGATAGCTACTATGGCTGCGCCAAATTATACGTCTATGGCATGACGTTGGAATCGGTTCATGAGTCAAAATAAACGGGATCCGTCAAATTGACAACATCCACATACTCCATGATAACTTGGTCATCGACGCACGGTTTTAAGCGCTGCCCGTTCACTTTGAACAACGTTCCATCTTTCAAGTCCTTCAATTCCACTGCTCCGTGGGGAGCAACGAAATTAACCAAAAATGGACCATCCCAACGGGAGCGAAGTTTTCTAGGAAACAAACGGAGGCGTGAGTTATACAACCATACTTTCTATCCCAGAGAAAATATTTTGACTCGAATATTGCGATCATGAAAGGTTTTAGACTTTGCCTTATAGATTTTAGCGTTCTCATACGCGTCATGTCGCAATTCTTTCAATTTATTCAATTGAAGCTTTCGATTAGAGCCGGCCATTTGCATGTCAAAATTGAACATTTTGGTGGCCCACATAGCTTTGTGCTCCAATTCAACCAGAAGATGGCATGCTTTACCATAAACCAACCGCTAAGGTGACATTCCAATGGGAGTCTTATAAGCAGTTCGGTAAGCCCATAATGCATCATTTAGTCGCAATGACCAATCTTTCCGGTCAGGCCGAACTATTTTCTCAATGATGTTCTTTATCTCCCTATTGGATACTTCCACTTGTCCACTAGTTTGAGGATAGTATGGAGTGGCTACTTTGTGTGTGATAGAGTATTTGGTAAGCAAGGTTCGAAGGAACCGATTACAGAAATATTTACCTCCGTCACTGATGAGGGCCCGAGGTGTACCAAAACGGCTAAAGATATTAGCTTGAATGAACTTAACCATGACTGCGTGGTTATTGATTTTGGTGGCAACGGCCTCTATCCATTTAGAAACGTAGTCCACCGCCACAAGTATGTACTCATGACCAGTAGATAGTGGAAAAGGTCCCATGAAGTCGATGCCCCACACATCAAATATCTCAACAATAAGAATAGGGTTGAGAGGCATCATGTCCTTCCAAGACATCGCGCCAAGGTGCTGACATCGCTCACATGAGCGACAAAATGAGTATGCATCCCGATGAAGTGTTGGCCAAAAAAATCTGCATTGAAGAATCTTTGCTGCCGTTTTCTTAGCACTAAAGTGTCCCCCACAAGCAAGTGTATGACAGAATTTTAGAATGCTTTGGAATTCACTGTTGAGTACATATTTTTGGATTATTTGATCGGGATAATATTTGAACAATTGAGGATCGTCCCAATAATACGATCGTGATTGAAAGAAAAATTGATCCTTCTCTTACTTGGTCCAAGAAGACGGTATTTTGCCGGTTGCCAAGTAGTTGACAATGTCCGCATACCAAGGGATACTCTCTTGAGAGATTATAAAAATTTGTTCATCCAAGAAGGATTCACAAACTGGAATGGAATCATTGAGGGATTCAACAAGAATTCTAGAGAGGTGGTCAGCCACCACATTTTTGGTTCCCTTTTTATCTCTAATCTCAAAATTAAACTCTTGCAATAAGAGTATCCACCGGATCAATCTAGGCTTAGTGTCCTTTTTGGCCAAAAGATGTCGGAGGGCAGCATGGTCCGAATAGACAATGACCTTGGACCCTAATAGATAAGCTCAAAATTTGTCCAAGGCAAATACTACCGCAAGCAACTCCTTTTCCATTATGGTATAATTGATTTGAGCCTCGGTAAGGATTTTACTTGCATAGTAGATAACATGTGGTAATTTGTCAACCCGTTGCCCTAAGACCGCACCCATAGCATAATCGGATGCATCACACATGATCTCAAATGGGAGAGCCCAATTTGGAGGGATGAGAATTGGAACGGTTGTAAGCATGGTGCGGAGCTTTTCAAAAGCGTTAAGGCACGCTTCATCAAAGGTAAAATAAGACTCTTTTTTAAGAAGATGACACAAAGGCCGAGAGATCTTGCTAAAGTCTTTGATGAAACGGCGGTAAAAGCCCGCATGCCCAAGGAATGAACGAATCTCTCTCACCGTTGATGGTGGAGAAAGTTTAAAAATAAGTTCAACCTTGTCTTTTTCAACCTTAATTCCTCTCTTAGACACAATGTGCCCTAGGACAATGCCCTCTTAAACCATAAAATGGCTCTTTTCCCAACTGAGGATTAGATTGGTTTCTTGACATCGTGTGAGAACACGGGATAGATTTTGAAGGCATGATTCAAATGAAGGTCCAAACACAGAGAAATCATCCATGAACACTTTCAAGAAATTTTCCACCATGTTCGAAAAGATAGACATCATACACCGTTGAAAAGTCGCCGGTGCATTGCACAACCCAAAGGGCATGCGTCTATAAGTGAATGTGCCGAAAGGACATGTAAAGGTGATTTTCTCTTGGTCCCTCGGGTCTATAGCAACCTGATTATAGCCGGAATATCCATTTAAGAAGCAATAAAAACTTTGACCAGCTAATCTCTCTAAGATTTGATCAATAAATGGAAGAGGGAAGTGATTGATAGGCGTTGAATGTTACGTATTCTAGCCTCTTAACTTGTGTATTTTATTCTCTTAGTGATAGATTATTTTGTGATTTTACTTTATTTTAGTGTTTTGTGTATTTTCAGGGCCTTAATGATTATTTCAGTTAAAACCGTGATTTTGGGCTTTTAAAGATGACATCCAAGAGGGTTAGATGAAGCCTACATCAAAGGGATCCATTAAACTCCATAATTTAACTCAAATCAGCCCAAGGAAGAGGTCCAAGAGAATTACAGCTGCTTAAGAAGGTTTCAGGCCTGAAGCCCAAATCTGCGCATAATACAATCTTAATCCCGTTTGAAAAATAGACCAGAAGTCTTATTTTCGAGCCTCAAATTGACATAATTCTCACTTATGGTTGAAAAAAATTTGATTCTGCACACTTTTGTATTTCACGAAAATTCTGTAAATCGGACTTCTAGTGGGTCAAAAGTTGGGCCGAAGTCAACAGGAAAAACCCACCTAATTAGTGCTGCGGGAAAACCTAATTAATTCCTAATTGGATTAGTACTTTGATGTATTCTCTTGGCTATTTAAAGTGACAAATTGGGGCTGTATTGGGGAGGCTTGGCAGCAGCTTTGAAGAGCTTTTGGAGTAGAGAATCATTGGAGAACAAGGCGTATCATGAGCGGCTAGTTCAGCCACCAGGGTTTTGATGGAGCCCTAACTAAACATCACTGGTTTGATTGTTCTAATTATTGGAGATTTTTGTATTCATTCATAGATTATGTAATTTAGAGGATTTTTATTATAGAATTGAGCAATAAAAGTCTTATAAATTCAGTTTCAATGATTTCTTATCTTGTCTTAGATATTTGATTATTGTTATTGAACTCGTCCCTCTTGTTTTCTGTGATCATGAGAGTGATTATTATACAATGGTTTTCATTGAATATATCATTAAAAGCTTTGATGGATTATGCCTAGAGAAGATGAACCATACTGCACCTTAGATTAGAGTAGTTAGGCAGATGGCCCATGCCAATCGAAGATAGTCCATGACTAAGCCTTAATCATATGTTATCTTCTTGACGGATGAAGGTGAGCTTGTAGCCACCGACACCACTTATGCATGATATGATGCCCCATAGTTAGTTTAATTGACCATTGATTGTGAAGTTAGTGGTGAAATCAATTACCCTAGACTTATCTTATATTCTCTACACTCTTTAGTTTTTCTTGCTTTTGTTCAATTGCTCATTAGTTAATTTAGAATTAAAAATCAGAATTTATTTCTTTTAAATTTAATTAGAATTAGTCCTAACAATTCAACTCAATCAGACCACAGTCCCTGAGGTACGATACCCCTTTCGATAGTCCTATTCTGCAAGGAATTCGTTCTATTGCGAAGCGTGGAAATTTTTAATTGATATACTTTTTGAGTCACACTCACACACGAATCAGTGATCTTTCCGAGTTGTTGAATTTAGTTTCCGATAATCTATGCAAACTCTCCATCCCGTGGTGGTGCGTTGTGGAACCAATTCACCCTTATCATTTGGTTGCACCGTAATACCGGACTTCTTAGGAACCACTTGAGTGGGACTAATCCACTTACTATCTAAGATGGGGTAAATGATTCCCGAATATAGCAACTTCACAACCTCCTTCATTACAACGTCCTTCATATTTGGATTTAATCGACGTTGTGCCTCTCTTGAGGTCTTTGCATATTCTTCCAAGTGTATGTGGTGCATACAAATAGAAGGATCTATCCCCTTAAGATCTGCCACACTCCATCCTATTACTTCTTTGTGCTCTTTTAGCACTTTTAGAAGTTCCATCTCTTGATCATTGGTGAGATTGGAAGCAATAATGACTGGAAGGGTTTCATTAGAGCCTAAGAAAACATACTTGAGTGTAGCCGGTAAATACTTGAGCTCAAGTTGTGGTGGGGAAGTTAGAGAAGGAGTTTGGGAAGTATTGGACAAAGGAGGCAAAGGTTCTCTCGGAACTCTCCATTTAGGCAAATCCATGACGGTCGTGACATCGAGCATTGAATTAACTTCACAAATGGATTACTCAATGTCATACTCATCACAGTTGAAATGACTTAGGCATGCCTCTAAAGGATCCTTAGAAAGAATGAAAGGAAGCGCTTCTTGAACTAGATCTTCCACTACATCAACACAAAAGCATTCACTTTCGTCGTCGGATGTGTGGTGAGAAGCATTAAAGATGTTCAAGCGAACTTTCATATTCCCGAAAGAGATGTCCATTACTCCGGTACGACAATTAACGCAAGCGTTTGCCGTGGCCAAAAATGAACGACCTAGAATGATAGGAATATGTCCATTTGGATTTTGGACCGGTTCTGTGTCAAGGACTATGAAGTCCACCGGAAAGTAAAATTTGTCCACTTGAATTATCACATCCTCAATGATGCCACATAGTTGCTTCACCGAGCGATCGGCAAGTTGCAACACAACTGTGGTGGGCTTAAGTTCCCCCAAACCTAATTGTTGGTAAACTGAGAATGGAAGCAAATTGACACTAGCCCCTAAATCAAGAAGTGCCTTTTCAAAAGCTTGATTTCCGATGGTGCATGAAATGGTTGGAGCACCCGGATCTTTGAATTTAGGAGGGGCGTGGTGTTGGAAAATGGAGCTTACTTGCTCAGTTAGGAGTACTTTCTTAGGGACATTGTTCTTAGATTTACGCTTTTGAGTGCACAAGTCCTTCAAGAATTTAGCATAGGAGGGAATTTATCGGATAGCATCAAGGAGAGGGAGATTGATCTTTACTTGTTTGAAGATCTCCATCATGTCTTGAATTTTCTCTCTCCTTGCTTCCCAAAATGAGAAGGTTCCTTCAATCTTTGAGGAAAAGGAATCGGAGGTGATAAGTGTTCAATTCTATGCATTTGAACCCTCTTTATTGCATATGTTAGTTCCATTTTTATGATTACCGAGATATGTTTACGGTATTTTTGTGTTTTTGATGTATTGCAGGTCTTGTAGTGAAAGGAGCAAAGTTTGAGGCTAATTGCAGCTGAAGAGCAAAAATCAAAAATGCAGCCAAAGGCATCTCGATCAATCGAGATGTTGATCTCGATCAATCGAGATCTCGATTGATCGAGATCTCATTTCGATTGATCGAAATCTCGATCAATCGAGATCCAATCTCGATTGATCGAGATTCTGCAGAATCCACTTGCCCACTTGCTCACCTGCTCTCCCACTTGCAACAAAATTCCCCTTTTTACACGACTTAAGGGGATTGTCTGACTTGAACAAGACCCTTGGGGACCTTCTTGATACAAGGGATATATATATTGGTATATATATATATATGGTGGGCCCCAAGGTTGAAAAAGGAAGCCTTATAGCACCAAAACGCCACATATCTCACAGATATATCTCTCAACACACATCAGACCAAAAAAAGGAGAGACTTTCGGGAGAGAGGAGAAAGAGCTGAACCAGATCAAGAAGCTTCATCTTCTCCATCAATGGAAGAGTGCAAGGCAACCATAAGCAACTAACTTCCATACTAGGGTGTTGTTGAAGCCCCTAGCCATGTAAACATGTTCATTTTTGTAGCACTTGGGATTTGTAATTAAATGTTGATTATTTAGCCTGGTGATCATGTACACTAATACATTTCTTCTATATATTCATGTGATTTTGGTTTTATTCTTGTCTTAGAGTCTAATCTTCATGTGAATGCACAACATTTGCATATTCCACAAGAAGTGCAAATGATGGCTAGATAATGATGTTTAAATGAATGTGTTGTGTTTGTTTGTATAAACCATGCCAAGATAAGGTAGCTTGGATGCATGTAGGATCACTTAGAGAGTAGGGTAATTAGATAGTTAGTTAGGTTGAAGAGCTATGCTTATTGAAGATGGATTATGATAGGTGGACAAACACATTGATCTTTTGATATGTCATTGAGGTCACAAGCCTAATGACATTGTTAGGCATTTAATTAATGAATCCCATGCTTGCTACACTTATGAACATGTGAATGGCTAGTGGTGAAAACCAACCCTAGTTCTCTCTCCCAACTTTACTCTTTAAATTTATTGTCATTTCATTTATGTAATAGTTCCATAAACAAAAATTCAAAAACCTGTTTTTAGGATTAAAGTGGAATTAACCTTTCTTTAAGACAATTGTGACTAGTCCTCGTGGGATCGATACCCTCTATATAGAACCGTATCTACAAAGATTCATGCTCTTGCGAGTGGTTAAATTATATTTTGATAAAGAGGGCAAAATTAAGCTTATAATTTAATCCGAGTTAACCACATCAAGAGGTTCAAAAGAGGTGTCATGATTTGGAATAGATGGTGACACAACTTCAATTGCCTTTCCTTTTGGAATTAGTGGGACTTTGTTCACATTTGAATTTGAAGGAGACACATTTGGATTTGATTAGGATTCTTTTGGATTTTCGGATTGCTCATTGGATTCCTTTTTCTCTTCCCCGACCTTAGAATTTATGATTTTACCACTCTTTAAGGTGGTGATTGATTGAACTTGCTCCGGAGGAGCTGTCACGCCCTGAAACCCGGACCGTCGGGACTCCCCCGGACCGACCCCGAATCTCGAGTGTGAACCCATTCACCCAACCCCGTGAATGATCTCAATTACACTTAATGCATTAGTATCAAGGTTTGATACTATGATCTCAATTACACTCAATACATACCTCAAGTAGAAAATAACTCAGGATATTTTGAGCGAACTTCTTGTTCTCGCTCCCATGTAGCCTCCTCGACTCCGTGATGTCTCCAAAGGACTTTAACCAATGGAATAGCCTTGCCCGAAGCACTTGCTCCCTAGCATCCAAAACCTGTACTGGCCTCTCCTCGTAAGACATGTCCTCCTCCACCTCAAGATCTGTCCAATCTAACACATGTGAAGGATCCATCTCATACTTTCTCAACATCAAAACGTGGAAAGTATTGTGCACACTTGACAATCTCGGTGGCAATGCCAAGCGGTATGCAACCTCACCTACACGATCCAATATCTCGAATGGACCGATAAACCATGGGGCTACCTTTCCGCTACGCCCAAACCTCATTAAACCCCGTTGTGGCGAGATCTTCAAGAAGACATGGTCCCCCACCTCAAATACTAAAGGCCTCCGCTTTCTGTTAGCATAGCTTTTCTGACGACTCTGAGCTGTAAGCAAACGCTGTCATATAATCTTAATCTTTTTTGTAGTTTCTTTGACTATATCCAGCCCCAAAGCCACTGTCTCACCAACCTCTGTCCAACAAACTAGTGACCTACAAGATCTACCGTACAAGGCCTCAAATGGAGCCATCTCAATACTAGCTTGGTAGCTATTATTGTATGCAAACTCCACTAATGGAAGGTGATCCTCCCAACTGCCTCAAAAATCAAGTGCACATGCTCTAAACATATCTTCCAAAATCTGTATAGTACGCTCCGACTGACCATCTGTCTGAGGATGGAAAGCCGTACTGAAATGGAGGTCCGTATCAAGTGCAGCCTGAAAACTCTGCCAAAACCGTGACGTGAATCTCGGATCCCTATCAGACACAATAGAAATTGGCACTCCGTATAGCCTCACAATCTGATCAATATACAACCGACTAAGAGTATCCACATCATCTGTCACTCGAATAGGGAGAAAATGAGCCACCTTGGTCAACCTATCCACAATGACCCAAACTGCATCATGACTCTTCCTTGTCCTGGGTAACCCCGTCACAAAGTCCATAGTAACGTGTTTTCACTTCCACATAGCCATCGGTAAGGGCTGTAACAAACCTGCCAGTCTCTGACGCTCGGCCTTCACTTGTTAACAAGTGAGGCACCTCGTCACAAACCATGCGATGTCCTTTTTCATGCCCTTCCACCAATACTATCTACGAAGGTTATGGTACATCTTGGTACCACCAGGATGTACTGCAAGTCTGGAACTATGAAACTCCCTCAGCACCTCATCCCTACAAGCCAATGAAACAACCATCCTGCCTCTGAACCTCAGAGCTCCGTCTGAATGGATAACCCAATCCTCCACCACTTCGCCACCCGCAATCTGAGTGCGAATGCTCTCTAACTCTGTGTCATGCCTCTGCTCCTCAACCACCCTACTCACTAGAGTTGGTTGCGTTATGAGTGTGAACAAAGTGGCATATTAATCACTCTCACTGAAGCACAATCCCATTTCTGAGATATCTTCCATCATCTTCCATTCACGAATGGCAATGCTAACCAAAGTACCATGTGATTTCCTGCTTAATGCATCAGAAACCACATTGGCCTTCTCCGGGTGATACTGAAGATCAAAGTTATAATCTTCTATGTATTCAACCCATCTCCTCTGTCTCATATTCAAGTCCTTTTGGTAAAAAGGTACTTCAAACTCTTATGATCAGAGAAAACCTCAAATTTCTCTCCGTAGAGATAATGCCTCCACGTTTTCAAAGCAAAAATTACCGCCGTCAACTCCAAGTCATGAGTCGGGTAATTCTACTCATGGATCTTCAACTGTCGAGAACCATATGCAACAACCCTCTCGGTCTGCATCAATACACATCTCAAACCATCCCGTGAAGCATCACAGTAGATGACATAACCCAAACCGCGCTCGAGAATAATCAATATTGGAGCACTAGTCAATCTACGCTTCAATTCCATAAAGGAATGCTCGCAAGCTTCGTTCCACTCAAACTTAACTCCTTTATGAGTACGTTTGGTCATCGGCGCCGCTAACTTTGAAAAGTCCTTCACGAAATACCGGTAATATCCTGCCAATCCCAAGAAGCTACTTATCTCGAATACGTTCTTAGGCCTCTCCCAATCCATTACTGCTTCTATCTTAGAAGGGTCTACCGATACTCCTCCTTCTGACACCACGTGTCCTAGGAACTTCACCTCCGTTAGCCAAAATTCATATTTTTTAAATTTGGCAAACAAACGGTGCTCTCTCAATGTCTGCAACACTGTCCTCAAATGGATCTCATGCTCTTCCATAGAAGAAGAATACATAAAAATGTCATCCACAAAGACCACCACAAACCTATCCAAGTACACCCTGAATATCCGGTTCATCAAATCCATGAACGCTGCTGGTGCATTTGTCAATCCGAATGACATCACTAGGAACTCGTAGTGACCATATCTAGTCCGAAAAGCTATTTTTGGAATGTCCTCTTCCCTTACCCTCAACTGGTAATACCCCGACCTCAAGTCAATCTTCGAAAAACAAGTCGAACCCGTAAGTTGATCAAACAAGTCATCTATCCTTGGCAAAGGATACTTGTTCTTAATCGTTGCTTGGTTTAACTTACGGTAGTCTATGCATAACCGTAAAGATCCATCCTTCTTTTTAGCAAAAAGGACCGGAGCTCCCCAAGGCGATGTACTAGGTTGTACAAATCCCTTATCTAATAATTCTTGCAATTGTTCTTTTAACTCCATCAACTCTGTCGGTGCCATCCGATACGGTGCCATAGAGATAGGCGCGGTACCAGGAGCAAGATCAATGCTAAACACAATATCTCTCATCGGAGGTAACTCTGTTAAGTCCTCCGGAAACACATCCACAAACTCTCTAACCACTGGTGGAAATCCTCCACTAGTCACAATCTCATCCTCCTCGGCTAACAAGCTAGTTAGGAAATATCCAACCCCGTCCCTCACACCGGAACCAAACAGAGATGGAACATAGAAATCATCCCGTTCTCCCACAAAATAAAAGTAATCACCCTCGGGTGTGCACACTATCACTCTCCTACGGAGACAATCAATCGTGGCTCTAAATGCAGATAGCCAGTCCATACCTAGAATGACATCAAAAGTGGTCATGTCTAGCAACACAAAGTCGAATACCAATCGACGCCCCGCAACCTCGATCTCGCAAGACCGACACACTCTATCCAGGGTAATCTTACCCCTAACTGGTGTATCAATGGACAATGGTGACTCCAGTGATGACACCCGCAGCCCCAAGGCACAAGCAAATGCAACAGATATGAATGAATGTGATGAACCTGAATCTATCAACACCCTAGCCCATGAGCTAGAAACCAGGAAAATGCCTCTGACCACTGACGGTCCCGGTACATCCTCTGCCGGAGTAAGCGTGAACACATGGCCCCGTGACTGCTGACCAATCCCCTGTAACCCTGACTGCTGACTAGAAGTAGGTGTGGGACCCCTCGCTACTCGTGATCCCTGTACTGACTGTGCTGGCTGTGGTGATGGTAATGTCCTAAAGCCAGACTGAATTGTAGCTATCTGCCCAGCCCTCTGCTGAGACCCTGCTCCACTCTGCATCCCCTACCTCTGAGGGCAGTTAGCCCTAACGTGTCCTGGCTGCTTGCAATAGAAGCATACCACTCCGTTCACTGCCCCAGCTGGCACTGATGTCACTGTCTATCCCTGAGGGCAATCCCTACTAAAATGGCCAATCTGATGGCAATTGTAGCACTCCACAGAAGATCGTAGAGATCCAGTTGGCAAGGCCAATGAAGGTACTGGGCGAGCTTGCTGCTGTACCCGAAAACCTGACTTGCTCTCCCTATGCCTCTTCTGTCCCTGGCTACCCGAAGATGCCCCCGCATTCTTCACTTGCTGTTTAGACTCCCATATCCTTTGGGTGTCTCTGTCATCTTCCTCAGCCACTAAGGCTCTATCAACCACTTCATTATAAGCCCTTAGACCTAAAATGGATACCCTCTTTCTGATAGAGGTTTTGAGTCCCTTCACGAACCTTTTCACTTTTAGCTCCTCGTTCATTACCATCTCCGGGGCAAAATGAGCCAATGATGTGAATTTGGTCTCGTACCCCATCACATCCAAGTCCCCTTGGACGAAATCTATAAACTCTTGTCTCATCCGGTCTCTCACCGAAGTCGGAAAGAATTTGTCAAAGAATAAACCCTTAAAGGTTTCCTAGTCCATAGTCTCGGTATTGTGGACATTCCCGATGAATTGCCACCACCGATCAGCTTCTCCTTGTAAGTGAAGCGCCGCTACTCCCACTTTCAAATCCTCATCAATTGCAAGAGCAACCATGAGTTTGTGAGTTTGGTCTATCCAACTCTCAGCCACAAGCGGATCACGCGCGCCATCAAAGGTAGGCGGCTTATATTTCACATATTCCTTCATTGCCACCATTTGGCGACTCAAGGCAACCCTAGGCAATGCTTGAACCTCCTCTTCTCTGGTTTCCCTAGCCATTCTTCTCATAGTATCAGCCATATCACGTATAAACTGCGTTCCATCTGTTGGCTCATGAGGAGCATCAGCGCCAATGTCTCGCGCTCTTCTTGAGGCATTTCTTTCTATATGCAGAACAAGAAAATTTTAGAACCAAGCATTTATACTTAGTCAACTTCCATCATGCTTACATATGCCATGTCTATTTAATCCACAAAAGCATGTTAAGAAATCGTAAGCATAAATCAAGTTCCACATAAGCAATTTACAATTTCAAGTTCAAATCCTTATGTTCCGATCCTTAACCTCAAGTGATCACTAAATCAAGTTTCACCCTTCATCCCTAGGTATTCCAACCTAGCGCTCTGATACCATTACCTGTCACGCCCCGAAACCCGGACCGTCGGGACTCCCCCGGACTGACCTCGAATCCCAAGTGTGAACCCATTCACCCAACCCTATGAACGATCTCAATTACACTCAATGCATTAGTATCAAGGTTTGATACTATGTTATAACGTCTCGATTTCTAACTCTTGGAGAACCGAAGGTTAAACTGTTTATTTAGCCCCATAAACCCTCATTACCCTCATTCCCTGCGGAAGCTTAACCTAATTCTTGCATTTGAATGCACACAAATCCATCTTAACCAATCCCCATGGGCCCTATATCAAATCACACACCTTAGTGAACATTTACTTGCCCACACTTTTAAGAATCACTCACTTTTGAGCCTTAAAACTTTCTGTGTTTAGATACTAGAACTGAGGTCTATACCATTGGATAGAGAATTCAAAAATACTCAAGTTCAAAAAAAACCACACTCAATTCCAATCTAGAACGAAGAAATTACGTCAAAATGAAGTTTTGGAAAAAGTTGTGAATAGTAATCTCGATTAATCGAAATTCTAGCGAGATTTTCACCGTCTTGAGACCCCAGACCTGCAATATCTCGATTGATCGAGATGGGGGTCTCGATTGATCGAAATTCCTCCTTTCTGGACTCCAAAAATTACCATAAATCATCACCCTTTCGATCAATCGAAATGGGGGTTTCGATTGATCGAAATAGGCATCTCGATTGATCGAAATGCACTACCCGGGACCTCCAACAACCCTATACATGGTTCATTTGAAGCCCAATCAACATCCTATCATCCTAAGACCCCTCATACATGATTAATAACATAAATGAAAGGTTCCAACACCAATCTCACACTCAAGATCATATTCATAATTGAATTATACATCAAAATAAATCATTTCTTTCACAAACACAACTCATTCATAATGGAAACATCATCAAAATGAATTAAGTGCCGCTATGGGCATTACATAAACTAAACCATTGTCTCTCCACACCCAACAAGTTTAAAATCCCATACATACATCCAAATTACCCTTGTTCAAAATATAACCACAATTCAAAAAGGAAGTCACATGCCACAAGCCGGCATAGATAGCCACAAAAATGCTCAAAACTCAAAAGATAGCAAAACCACCACTAGTGTTTCACTTGGACACTCACGTCCCATCCGTCATCGGTGCTTTATCTATAAAAGAGTTTATAGTAAAGGGGTGAGCACCACTGCGGCTCAGTAAAGGTTCCCCAACCCTCCTAAGTGTCGACCCGACACGACCTACATGGATGCATGTCACAACATTTCACATATCATTCAACATACATCATATTCACTCACAACAATGCATATATATCTATAGGGATGCATTATACACATATCATGCTTCATAATTCAAATGAAGGCAATAATCATACACTTGTCTCTCTCTCAGACTCGACCCGAGATCCTATCATGATTCTTGACCAACCACACAACCTAGGCTATTTTCCACACTAGTTCAGAATTTTCATCACCGAGAACATCGGTCCTACCAAGTAATGAAACTGTTTCAACGCGCATCACCGAGAACATCGGTCCAACCAGGTGATTAGATCATTTTAATACACACCACCGAGAACATCGGTCCTACCAGGTAATGAGATCATTTTTGGAATGCACCATTGAGAACATCGGTCCTACCAAGTGATGGGATATTTTTGGAATGCACCACTGAGAACATCGGTCCTACCAAGTGATGAGATATCTTCGGACTATACCACCGAGAACATCGGTCCTACCAAGTGATGAGACACTTACAAGATTTTCACCGAGAACTCCTACTTTCAAGGTGGTCTAACCACTTCAACGCCCTCACCGAGTATCCACCTACTCTAGACAATTAAACCACTTTTCTCCATTTCCTCATAACGGTCCCATATATGTATTTCGAACATATTGTACTCAAGCACTCAATATTCATGCTTCACAATGCATTATCTAGTTATAAAGGAACATAGCATGCATTTCATCTCCACAAAATCACATATACCATATATATGTAAACACATGCATATAACATCTCATATGCATACAACTTCAAAATTAGCATACTTTACTCATGCCACACTAAATGCATAATTTTAGCATATGGAACTAACATGCATTTAACCACCACATATTCCACATATAATCACATATATGACACAAGGTTAGGCATTTGCACATAAACCCTAAATTGAGCACATAAAACCTATATACCCAATTTCTTCATTTCACACACTTTAACCCACATGCTACAACCAACACAAGGATACCAAATGTGCAAATGTAGGACTCAAGAGAAGGAGAAAACACAACTTTTCACACCTCTCACCATCCTAAAGCATGTGATACACAACCTACACATCTCCTCTCCACTCGAAACCCTAGAATCGATAATTAGGAGAGAAGAAGAACCCCTACCTAAAAAATGAAGGCCTTCCAAGCACTTCACCAATTTTCCAGCAGAGTCTACCTTATCGAATCACCACTTTATTCAGTTCAAATGGAAGCCCCTACGTATCTCCCTCCTTCGGCGAGTCTTGAATCCAAGCCGAACGGGTCTGAAATGTAGAGAGAAGGGAGAGGTTTGAAGATGGAGAACTTTAGAGAGAGAAAGAGGCGTGAGATCTGCTGAAATGCCTTTGCCACTGATATTTAAAATATCTAGGGCTCGCAAAAAGACTAAAATACCCCCGGCCACTTAACGTACCCTCCGGGACTCCTTTTTCGATTCCGAAAACTCCTACGGTCTCGAAATCAGTTCCTCTACTCTCTAAATATTTTATCTCAACCATTCTCAAAAATAAATATTTTTGAGAATTTTCTGAATTCTCGGGCCCACTTTAAGTCGCATCCCGGGCTCCGGTTTGACCAAAAAGTCAAACTTCTCCAATTCTCCCGAAAACTTTTCAAAACCTCAAAAACACTTCCCAAACATGTTTTCCACATTCAAAATATGTTAAACACCATTCAAAATGCATTTATGGCAATTATAATGCGAAAAATGCCAAAATCGGCCAATATTGGTCACGGTCTCTACAAGAGCATTACAAGATGAAGATGATGGATCATCAATCACATGAACACCCTTAGGATTTGCCACCGGTTGACTTGGCAACTTACCTTCCTCTCTTCTATTCAAGGCATTAGCTAGTTGCCTGATTTGAGCTTCTAACCTAGCCATAGATTGAGCGTTAACTTCAAGCTTAGAGATTGATTGGGAGTGAGATTGCAACAAGTGAGTATTAGCCTCAAGATCGCTTATCACTCTTTCCTCAAAGCCTTGGCTTCTCGGAGGAGGTGGTGGTTGTTGGTAGTTGGATCTTTGATGGTAAGGTTGAGGATTTGGCCTATATTGAGGCTATTGAGATTAGGAATTAAAGAAATTTTGTCCTTAAAAAGAGGGACTTGGTTCTTGAGATTTCCATGAAAATGCCAGATGATTCTTGTAACTAGGATTGTAGGTATTTGAATATGGATCATTAATCTGTTTAGAATACACGGCATTCGCTTGCTCTTGAGCATAATCGGGAGATTGACCGGCAATAAGACAATCTCGCACATAATGTGAAGTGCTATAGCAAAACGAACACCCTTCCTAATTTTGAACAGGTTTGCTTGGAGTAGGCAGCCTATTTTTCATAATTTGGTCCATTTTTCGGGTTAAGGCTTCTACTTGTATGGCAACCTCATCTACCCTTGAAATCTCATGCACTCCTCTACAAGGTTGGGTGGATTTCCTTTTTCTAGTGGAGAAGCGTTGAGCTGAATTATTACTTAGGGTTTGAAAAAGTTTTCATGCATCATCTGGGCTTTTCAAAAGGTATCCACCTCCACAAGCGGAATCTATCATTTGCCTATGTTGCTCACTTACCCCATCATAAAAGCTTTGCACTAGCTGCCATTTTGGGACAGCATGGTGCGGACAAGATTTAAGAAGATCTTTTAATCTCTCCCAAGTCTCATGAAATTGTTCTTGATCAATTTGGGTGAATCCGGTGATTGCTCGCCGAATATCACTCGTCTTTCCCATTGGAAAGTATTTTTTCAAGAATTCAATTTGCATCTCCGCCCAAGAATGGATTGAGTTAGGTTCTAAGGAATTGAACCAACTTCTAGCTTTATCCTTTAAGGAGAATGGAAACATACGAAGCTTTAGATCATCCTCCGTAAACTGTGGTACTCGAATGGTGGAACACACAGAAAGGAAGTAATCTAAATGCCGGTAGGGATCTTCATTTGGGAGACCATGGAAGCTATTAAGAAGATTGATGGTGGAGGACTTTATTTCAAATTGATTTGCCGCTACATCAGAAAATTGAATACATGAAGGTACTTCAAATGTAGTCGGAAGATAAAAGTCTATAAGCAATTCTCCTTGAGGAGGAGGAGGTGGAAGTTGTTGTTCATGATTAAATGGAGGTAGTCCGGGAGGTTGTCCATCATTTGGTTCCATGTTTTCAGTCCTAGGCAATATAGGGTCCCTAGAGGTTCCTCTACGTTGTCTAAGTGTTCGTTCAAGTTTAATATTATACAGAAGCAAAGGAAGTGACAATGAACGTGTACCTAGCATGCATTAAAAGTAAAACAACACCTCAATATGCAAAATAAAAAAAATTACTCAAATTCACAAATTTTAGACTTTATACTCACAAAGGGTCCAACCTTGAGTCTTTGAGATGCCCACTATGTGGTATGCCTAAAATCAAGTAATTTGAGAGATAAGCAAAAGATATATACAAAAAAGAATGAAAGAATTTCTAACCTAAGAATTAAACTAGATTTAATCTTTCAATGGCGACAATTAAACTGTAGTCCCCGGCAACGGCGCCAAAATTTTGATGTGGCTAAACTTGATTGTAATTGTAAGCTTATTTTTGCCCTTTTTCAAAATATAATTTAACCACTCGCAAGAGCACGAATCTTTGTAGATACGGTTCTATATAGAGGGTATCGATCCCACAAGGACTAGTTGTTAATTGTCTTGAAGAGAGATTAATTTCACTTTAATTCTAAAAATAAGGTTTTGATTTTTGTTTTAAAACTATTGCATGAAATGTAAAAATACTAAATTTAAAGAGTTGTAAGTTGGGAGAGAGAACTAGGGGTGGTTTCCACCACTAGCCATTCACATGTCCATAAATGTAGCAAGCTTGGGATTTATAAAATGAAATGCCTAACAATGTCATTAGGCTTGTGACCTCAATAACGTATCAAAAGATTAATGTGTTTTCCAACCTATCATAACCCATCTTCAACAAGCATAGTTCTTCAACCTAACTAATTACCCTACTCTCTAAGTGAACCTAAATGCATCCAAACTACCTCATCTTGGCATGGTTTATACAAGCAAGAACAACACATTCCATTTAAACACCATTGCTTAGCCATCACTTACACTTTCTGTAGAAGATGCAAGTGTTGTGTATTCAGAAGATAGATTTTACTCTAAGATAAGAATAAAAACAACATCATATGAATATATATAAGAAATGTATAAGTGTACATTATCACTAGACTAAGTAATCAACATTTAAATACAAATCCCAAATAATGCTACAAAAATGAATAAGTTTACATGGCTAGGGGTTTCACCCACACCCTAGTAGAGAAGTTAGTTGATTATGGCAGCCTTGCACTCTTCCATTGATCGAGAAAATGAAGATTTAAGGTCTGGTTCAGCTTCTCCTTCTCCTCTCCCGAAAGTCTCTAATGTATGGTATGTGATATATGAGAGAAATAGCTCCTTTTGTGCATATTTGGCTACTTTTCATCCTTGGAACCTACCATGTATATATATATAGCAATATATATACCAACTAGATCAATAATATCTCCATATGTCTTCTTCAAGTCAGAAAATCCATCCAAGTCGTGCAAAAAGGTGGATTTTGTTGCAAGTGGGAGAGCAGGTGAGCAAGTGGGCAAGTGGGTCTGTAGAATCTTGATTGATCGATATTTTGATTAATCGAAATGCATGTCTCGATCAATCGAGATCTCGATTGATCGAGATTAACATCTCGATTGATCGAGATGTTTTAGCTTCATTTCTAAATTCTGTTCTTCAACTGCAAATGGCCTCAAACATTGCTCCTTTTGGTACAAAACCTACAATACATCAAGAACACAAAAATACAATAAATGTACCTCGGTAAACATAATAACGGGACTAACATATGCAATAAAGAGGGTTCAAATGGATAGTATTGAACACTTATCAGGCTCGAACACCACGACCCAAACCTCGAAATCCATTCCTCGAGCACCATTGCCCAAGCCCAGTGCTCGAGCACCATTATCCAAGCCTTGAAGACCCACTTCTCGAGCATTACAATCTAAGCCTCGAGACCCACCTCTCAGGCACAATCACGTAAGCCTCAAAGACCCACTTCTCGAACATTATAATTTAAGCCTCAAAACCCACATCTCGAGCACAATCACTTAAGCCACAAAACTTATCTCTCCAGCACTACTGCCTAAAGTCTCGAGACCTATCTCTTGAGCACAATCACTCAAGCCTCAGGACCTATCCCTCGAGCACAACCACCTAAGCCTCGAGACCTATCTCTCGAGCACAATCACTTAAGCCTCGGGGCTTATCCCTCGAGCACAACCACCTAAGCCTCGAGACTTATCTCTCGAGCAAAATCACTTAAGCCTCGGGGCCTATCCCTCGAGCACAACCACCTAAGCCTCGAAACTTATCTCTCAAGCACTAACATTAAAAGCCTCGAAACCTACCCCTCGAGCACCTTCACCTAAGCCTTAAAACTCACCTCTCAAACACTACCATTAGAACCGCGAAGACTTGCTTTTCGAACATCACCGAAGAACATTAAGTACACAGGCACATTCTCTGAATGAACAGCCAAACCCTACAGCGCGACAAGGGTAGGGATTGGTAGGTCCCACCCCTTGTAGCCACGTAGTAGGGTCCCAATGGGATACTCAGAAGGGTGGTGGATTGGAGGATGAATATCAGAAAAAGTCCTACTAAATTAAAGGGCCTAGTTAGTGAAACAGTGAACAAGGCTTTGCTGTAGTAGAGAATCTTGCCATCACCATTAATGCTCTGGCGAAGAGTAATTAATGCAGCCAACTACTGCCGCTAAAAAATTTCTGAAGGCTTTCAATGCGAAGGAAAGGCTATGAGCTTAAAGCCGTAGAAAAATAAAGGAGGTGACACTTTAGGTGGTTAGGGTACTCACGATCTATGTACCCCCGACCCTAGAATCGGGTCAATCCACCTCTGACCCATCCAGGGTGACCCGAGACCAGTTGCCTCCTATAAATAAAGAACTCTGTGATAATGGGAAGGCAGGTCCTACTTTCACTATCTCCTTCATTAACTAGCTCTGACTGTTTCTCCTCTAGTCTAGATACTCTCTGGGTTCCTCATAAATGTGTTGACTGCCCCATTTATTATCTATGTTACGACTTATCAACCTTGAACCCCTACACAACTTCGTCGGTTGATTCGGGAAATCCACTTCCATTCTTTATCAATATAACCAATCCCTTGCATTGATACATTTTTATTGGGAAAAACATTTTACCTTACTAATGCATGATATGGTCTCATATCAATAAATGATAGCGCACCCCATTTATTATTTGCGTTATGACTTATCAACCCTGAACCCCTACACAACTCTTTCGGTTGGCTGGGGAAATCCACTTCCATTCTTTATCAATATAACCAATCCCTTGCATTGATACATATATATTGGAAAAAACATTTTACCTTACTAATGCATGATAAGCTCTCATATCAATAAATGATACCATCCGTATGCCTACGTTGTGGACCACATTGGCTTTTGGAGTTTTAAAGCATAGTCGAGAGAGTGGAACAAATGATAAAACTCTAACTAGTTTGATAACACAAATTGATTATATATATATATATATATATATATATATATAGAGAGAGAGAGAGAGAGAGAGAGAAAGAGAGAGAGAGAAAGAGAGAGTACTGAGTGAGGAGAGAGAATGGCATGGAGTACCGATGTCGCTGCAAAATCCTTCCATCTATGCGATGTTTCCTACATATTTAAAAAACAAAATTTACTCATCATCCTGACATGTTTTCTTCTCATGCTTTTATTTTAATTTTTTGAATTTGACCATAAAATAAGAAAACAAAATAAAAGGAAACTAAAAACCCTAGATAAATTGTGATTGGTTAACTAGTATTATAGAAAAACAATTTAATGTATTTCTTTCTTTTTTAACTTTCTTTACAGGAATTGAGATTGCCGAGAAGATTCCCAACACCAATGAAAAAGAATTGGTGTTCCACGGTGGATTTATGGTGCCTCACACCAAACACATTTGGCCACAACTTTAGGTAATTCTGCTCTTTACTCTCTCTCTCTCTCTCTCTCTATATATATATATATATATATATATAAGTCATAAGTCATAAGTCAATTAATCGTAGAAGGTGATTTGGTGCCGCCTAGACTGTTTCGCGCTGTTTAATTTAACACCATGGGAAATAAAAATAAAAATAATAATATTACAGAAATAAATTTCCACATATCACATTTCCTTTACTCTGAATGGTTTATTTGGTTTCTGCGAAAAGTACATCAATTATTGTTTGCTGCTAGTTGTTGGCTTGTGGTCCTGTCAGCGCTTTCGCTTTTAATGTGTTGTCCTCTGAATGATGGGTGCATTTTGCTCACACATTGTACATATTTGGAAATTATACCAAATACAGTACTTTTAGTTGCCTATAAAAAAATAAAATAAAATAAAGTATATCATGAAAACATATATTATATGTTGTGTTATTATTGATTGTAAAAAAAAAAAATTTCTGAGCTACTACTTTTACTATTTCATTCATTAACTAACTTTGACCATTTTTTTTCGGGTCAAGATCGATACTCTCTGAATTTCTCATAATTGTGTTGATTATCTCATTTATTATCTACATTACGACTTATCAACCCTAAACCCTACACAACTCCATCGGTTGATTCGGAAAATTAACTTCCATTCTTTATCAATATAACTAAGAGCAATGTTATACGTCATGAAAATATTTCACGAATTTTTATCTTGAATGATGTGGCAATTAAATGGTGAGTTAGTATTGGTGAGATTCCCCCATACAAGAAATGTCAATGGTATTATAACTTGTCAGATCATTCATGAAAACAATTCATGATAAAATTTCATGACGTTTAGCATTTTTCATCAATAAATGATACCCCACCCTATTTATTATCTGCGTTGCAACTTATCAACCCCTGTCGGTTGGATGGGAAAATCCACTTCCATTCTTTGTCAATATAACCAATCTCTTCCATCGATACATATACATTGGGAAAAACATTTTACCTTAGTAATGCCTGATAAGCTCTCATATCAATAAATGATACCATCCGTATGCCTACGTTGTGGACCACATTGGCTTCTGGAGTTTTAAAGAATAGTCGTGAGAGTGGAACAAACGCCAAAACTCTAACTTGTTTGATAACACAAACTGATTATAGAGAGAGAGAGAGAGAAAGTACTGAGTGAGAAGAGGGAATGGCATGGAGTACCGATGTCACCGCAAAATCCTTCCATCTACCGGCGGTGGACACAGACGCACTCAGTCGCAAGGCTCCTTTTAGCTGTTTACTGGTGACCGGCCAGAACCCATGGCGGGGTTCACCTTCCTCACAGCGGTTGAAGCTGGTTGCTTGCTTAAGCATTTCAGCTTACGAGAGTGAGTTTTCTCTCTAACTCTGTTATATACATTTATAATAATAATAATATACACATATATAGAGGCAGAAGATACAAAAATATATACTAAAATTTGCAATTTCATTTTATATGTCCCTTCTTCAAAGCCTGCATATATATATATATACATATACATATATATATATATATATATATATATATATATATATACATATAATGAGAGGGAGGGAGTAATAAATGACTGAAAAGAAAAAGACGAGTTCATGAGTCAATAATCTGTGTTCACGAGTGATGCTATATATATATATATATATAAATTAGTTGCACATTCACAAGCCTATATAATCTATGTGTTCACGAGTCTACAAGACTAGTTGAACATTTTATGAACTTCACTAATAAATGTACCAACTCATGAACAATCTCAAACTCAACTAAAAAAAGGTTGGTGAGATGGACAAGAGAATATACGAATGAAAAGTGGAAGTTCTTTTTTCTTTTTATTGCTAATTGGTGTTGGGTTCAAATAACACGTGTTATTTCTCGTCATATTCCCTCTTCGTTTTTTTTCTTTTTATTTTTCATATGCGATGTTTCCTACATATTTAAAAAACAAAATTTACTCATCATCCGGACATGTTTTCTTCTCATGTTTTTATTTTAATTTTTTGAATTTGACCATAAAATAAGAAAACAAAATAAAACGAAACTAAAAACCCTAGATAAATTGTGATTGGTTAACTAGTATTATAGAAAAACAATTTAATGTATTTTCTTTCTTTTTAACTTTCTTTACAGGAATTGAGACTGCCGAGAAGATTCCCAACAACAATGAAAATGAAATGGTGTTCCACGGTGGATTTATGGTGCCTCAGACAAACTCATTTGGCCACAACTTTAGGTAACTCTCTCTCTCTCTCTCTCTCTCTCTCTCTCTCTCTATATATATATATATATATATATATATATATAAGTCATAAGTCAATTAATCGTAGAAGGTGATTTGGTACCGCCTAGACTGTTTTGCGCTGTTTAATTTAACATCCTGGTAAATAAAAATTAAAATAATAATATTACAGAAATAAATTTCCACATATCACGTGCATTTCCTTTACTCTGAATGGTTTATTTGGTTTCTGCAAAAAGTACATCAATTATTGTTTGCTGCTGGCTGTTGTCTTGTGGTCCTGTCAGCGCTTCGCTTTTAATGTGTTGTCCTCTGCGTGCATTTTGATCACACATTTTACATGGTTGGAAATTATACCAAATACAATACTATTAGTTGCCTATAAAAAAATAAAATAAATTAAAATAAAATAAAGTATATCATGAAAACATATATTATATGTAGTGTTATTATTGATTGTCAAAAAAAACAATTTATGCAGCTATATACTAATATATTAACAATTTCTTTATATATATATATATATATATATATACTCTTAATGATTTATCTGCTTTCTGCAACTCTTAATGATTTTTCTGCTTTCTGCAAAATGTACATTAATTATTGTTTGCTACTGGTTGTTGGCTTGTGGTCCTGTTAGCGCTTTCGCTTTCAGTGTGTTGTCAATTGGGAGCATTTTGCACGCATTGTACAGAGTTTGAAATTATACCAAATACACTACTTTTACTTCCCTATAAAAAAAAAAAAAAAAAGTATTTCATGGAAACATATATTATATGTTATGTTATTATTGATTGTCCAAAAAAACAATTTCTACATCTATATATATATATATATATGTTTTCAAGACACTTAAGTCATGTGTGACAAAATTTTTGTTTTGACTTTTATGCAAAAAAACAAAAGAAAAATAGAAGGTAAATAAGAAAATCGGCACCCACTAGCTTCCTTTAAACACTCTTTTTGAACTCCTAAGATCTTCAGCGTTATCAATCCAAAGACTCTCCAAAACGACTTTTGAACTTGAAAAACTGAAAATCACTTTTCAAAAACCAACCCAAATAGGGTCTTAGCAGCTTAAGTGATTTATCTTAGCATTCCAAACTAAAAGATGGAGAGTTCAAGTCTAAATAAAGTGGGTGTCAAGTTGCTTGGCATACTATATATATATATATTACATTTAAGATTGTTATAATAAGACAAAATTTAATCTAACAGTCAAAAGTGGTTAAAAAAAGTATATCATGGAAACATGTATTATATGTTGTGTTATTAGTGATTGTCCAAAAAAACAATTTATGCATCTATATATATATATATATATATGTTTCCAAGCCACTTAGGTCATGTTTGGTAGAACTTTTGCTTTAACTTTTATGCAGAAAAAAAAAACAGAAGGTAAATGAGAAAACCGGTACCCACTAGCTTCTTTTGAACACTCCTTTTGGACTCCTAAGCTCTTCAACCTTATCAACCCAAACACTCTCTAAAATGACTTTTGAACTTGAAAAACTGAAAATCACTTTTCAAAAGCCAATCCAAACAGGGCCTTAGCAGCTTAAGTGATTTATCTTTATATATATATATATATATATATATATATATATATTACATTTAAGATTGTTATAATAAGACAAAAAATTTAATCTAACAGTCAAAAGTGGTTAAAAAACTAATCATGTGAGTAAAAATATTTTTTGTCTATCTACAGTTCAAAATAACTCTATCTAACGATCGCAATTAATGGTGCATGATAGTGCCGTAAATAATAGCATATATATATATATATATATATATATATATATATATATATATATATACGACACTATATATATATATATAAGGCAAGGCCAAACTATTGCTTAAACTTTCTCATACCACTTCATGCTTCCTAAACTTGGTAATTAACATCACAGTTTTCTTCATAACTTCTATATATAAGGCAAGGCCAAACTATTGCTTAGACTTTCTCAAACCACTTCATGCTTCCTAAACTTGGTAATTAACATCACAGTTTTCTTCATAACTTCTTCTTCTTCTATATGTTATTTATTTCTAGTTAGAATTTATTTAACCTTGCAAATTTAAAACAGGGATTATGATGCGGAAAGTGAGAGGCAACAAAGTGTAGAGAATTTTTACCGGATCAATCATATTCACCAAACTTATGACTTTGTAAGTAAGCTGGTATAAAATTTTATTTTAATTGATTCATGAATCAAGATCCTGTTTGTTCAAATCTTTCCAAACAAAGTTCCTATTTGAAAGTACATCTGCCAATTGATCGTCGAACGTGATAAACAAAAATTGAATTATCTTGGTCTCAAGATTTTTTTAAATCAAATGTCGATCTACTTCCACGTGTTTGGTTCGATCATGTTAGACATGGTTGTGTGAAATAGCAATTACGGCCTTGTTGTCACAAAATAGGTCCATCTCACTGCTTGGGGCAAAGCCAAATTCTGTTAATAGTATTTTAAGCCAGAGAAGCTCACAAAGACCCTTAGCCATCCCTCTGAATTCAGTTTCAGCACTTGACAAAGCGATCACATTCTGCTTCTTGTTTCTCTACGTAACCAGGTTCCCACCAACAAACATGAAGTACCTTGAGGTGGAATTTTTGTCTGATATATTTCCTGCCCAATCCGCGTTTGTGTATCCCTCAACTCTAAGATTATCATTCTTTAGGAACATGAGCCCTTTTCCTGGAGATGACTTTAAGTATCGAAGAATTCTGATCACTGTATCCATGTGATCCTCATTTGGGCAGTGCATGAATTGGCTTACCATGCTCACAACATAAGCAATATCTGGGCGAGTATGAGAGATATATTTAAGTCTCCCTACCAATCTTTGGTATCTCTCTTTGTTTGTGGGCACTTGGTCTGGATATTCTCCAAGTTTATGGTTCTGAACAATTGGTGTGTCTGCAGGCTTACACTCTAGTAGTCCCACCTCTGATAGTAAGTCTAAGATATATTTCCGTTGAGAAAGAAATATACCTTATTTTAATCTAGCAACCTCAATTCCCACAAAATATTTAAGTCCTCCTAGGTCCTTCATTTTGAATTCCATCGCTAAATGCTTTTGGAGTCTTGATATTTCTTTCGAGTCATTACCTGTAATAATCATGTCATCTACATAGATTATTAAAGTCGTGACCTTGCCCAATTGACGTTTTAAGAACAGTGTATGGTCTGAGTTGCTCTGGTTGTAACCATATTTCTTCATTGCCAAGTTAAATCGCCCAAACCATGCTTTAGGTGATTGTTTTAAACCATACAGTGCTTTTTGTAATTTACACACCAACTCAAACTCGGAGTTGTTGTGTAGCCCGGTGGAACATCCATGTAAACTTCTTCCTTAAGATCACCATGGAGGAAAACATTTTTTACGTCAAACTAGCGCAATGGCCAATCGTGGTTTGCTATAAAAGACAACAATACTCTAACCATGTTTAATTTTGGCACTGGCGAGAAGGTCTCTTGATAATCTATGCCGTATGTCTGCGTGTAGCCTTTGGCTACTAGCCGTGCTTTGTATCAGTCTATTAAACCATTTGATTTGTGTTTGATGGAGAACACCCATTTACACCCCCACCATCTTCTTTCTATTTGGTAGAGGGACAAGAGTCCATGTTTAATTTTTCAACAATGCCTTCATTCCTTCCTTCATAGTCTGAGTCCACTTAGGGTCTGCCAGTGCTTCATGGATTTCTGTAGGGATTCAGTATGAGAAAAGGTTATGTACAAATGTCTTGAGTGGTTCAGATAGCCTCTTTATGGACACATAGTTGGCAATTGGATACTTTGAACTTCGTTCTCTAGCATCTAGGGAATATCTATTCTGTGGTTTGCCACAATTATGTTTGAAAGGTAAAGTATAACCAACAAAGGTATCCATATTACTAGAATTTGGAGGTATAGTAAAGGAGTTTACCTCAGGGATATTCTCAGGAGATGGGCCTTCGGGTATTAAGATGTGGGGGGGTGTCTTTTTCAACTTTAGGTGTTGTAGATACTTTTCTAGGGATCTGGCTCACTCTCTAGGGACATATCCAGTCCTGTATGTGGTTCTTCTTCGTTAACTTCCTCATGGTCTTGGGTTTCGGCCTCGTTAAATCTCGGCCAGTCAAATCTCAACCAATTCGACTCTTCACTGTGGATCTCCCCCTAACAAGCAGAGTTGGGTATTGGAGAAGAGAAAAATGGTTCGGTTTCTAGAAAAGTGATGTCCATGGTCACATAGGTGCGGTTGTTGGCTGGATCATAACATCGATATCTTTTTTGATGTAAGGTATACCCCAAGAAGCAATAACAGATGGCATAAGGATCCAACTTCGTGCGCTGGGTCTTAAGAAGATGGACAAATGCAACATAATTAAAAACCCGGGGTGGAATCATTAACATTGTAGGTAAGGAGACATACGTTGACTGAGTATGTAGAGGAGTCTTAAAATTCAAAACCTTGGAGGGCATCTGATTAAGAAAATGCATAACTGTGGCAACGACATCAACCCAATGTCTACTGGGCATATGAGCTCCAAGTAATAAAGCCTGAGCAGTTTCAAGAATATAGTATTTTTTTTCTCTCAGCTACACCGTTCTGCTGAGGAGTCTGAGGGCAAGATGTTTTATGAATAAGACCATGACTTTGGAAATATGCATGAAACTGGTGGTTCTTGTATTCACCGCCATTGTCAGATCTAAGAATCTGAATCTTAGCTGAAAATTGAGTTTGAACCATAACGTGGAAAGACTGAAACACACGTAGTACTTCATTTTTGTGTTTTAACAAATAGAGCCAGGTCATGCGAGTACAATTATCAATAAATATCACAAACCAACAAATACCAAATGTTGTAGAGACTGGAGAAGGACCCCATACATCGAAGTGAATTAAAACAAAATGAACATTACTTTTATTCGTACTCAAAGGATAAGTAACTCTATGCCTTTTAGCCAGAATGTAGGTTTCACATTTGAGGTCAAATAGTGACATAGTGGAGAATAAATCAGAGAATAAATGCTTCATATAACCAAAAGACGGATGTCCTAACCGAATATGCCATAGCCAAATCTGTTGTTCTTTATTGTCAACTAGATAATGCATGTGATTTGCACAGCCATACTGAGATCATCCACATAGTAGAGTGCGGCCCCCAGCGCGTGCGCGTGCTTAGTACCACGCCCAATGATTTCCTTGGTAAGAATATCCCAAAGCAAACAGAAAGTAGAGTATATGAGTATGACACAATTCAGGGCTATAGTTATCTGACTCACATATAGTAGCTTATGTGATAGAGAAGGAAGAAGTAATCAATGGGTTAATGATAAAGTAGGTGATAAATTAATAGTGTCGCCCCTTGTGACTGGAGAAAGGACCCCATTTGCATTTGCAATACACATTCGTCGTAGTTGAGACGTTTGTGCAAAATCTGTAGCATTAAATGTCATGTGGTCGAACACTCCAGAGTCAACTACCCATGAGCTACTATCATCATCTCGAGAGGAGCTACAAAGAGTAGGACTGCATTTACCTAGGTCCGTGGCTGGTGCATCTCCCTTAGAAGTCTAAATATGGGGAGAGATAGAGACGTGGTTCTGTTATAGCCACTGCAGCCTAACCAGTTCCACCATCAGAGCCAACATCATCACGGCATTTTTGAACCTGAAGTTCATTCCACCAGTTAGGAGATCCGTGTAGTTTGAAGCAGGTATCTCTGGTATGTTTCAAATTTTTACAGTGTGAACACTTGGTTCCATCAGAGGGGACTCGTGGTCGAGAAGGGTTGTTGCCTTTCCCATTACCAAAAGAGAGATACTTGGTCAAATATGGGGTATTCTGTCCAGGCTTGAAGTTATTCGAAGCCAGGACTGCTCCCGGATTATCAATGGAATCACCTAAGATCATAACTGCCTACTGGACAACTTCCCGATGAACATAATCGTATGCTTGTTCAATAGTAGGGAATGGTTTCATCTATAGTATATCCCCTTGAATTTTATCAAGCCGATAATCCAGGCCATCCAAGAAGACATACACCTGGTCTTCTTGAAGCATGTCGTTGTAACACTGAATATCAGCTACGCATTCCATCGGGTTTGGACGGCAAAAATCAATCTTGCGCCATAGGCCCTGGAGGTCAGTAAAGAATTTTTTAAAAGAGGCGCCTACTTGTTTCAGCCGAGTCCCACGTCGCCGGAGATCATACACCTGAGAAGTATCATTTCTGTTAAAGTAGGTGGTCGCAATAGAATCCCACACTAGTTTTGCAGTTAGAAATCTGATGAAGTTCCCTATCAGTGATGGTTCCATAGAATTGATCAACCATCCTTTGACAATGGCATTGTCTATGCGCCACTTTAAAAATGATGGATCTGTTTGTGGAGGTTGGTGGATGTCGCCATTAATGTATCCCAATTTGTCCTTGCCTGAGATATACATCTCGACAACTTGGGACCAGAGAGAATAGTTGGAGTCGTCCAACTTGATGCTAATCGAAACAACAGTTGTGTCGGTGATCTGGGTTAGAGCTGAAGCTTTGGTCAAAACTTCGTTCATTCTGGTGGTTAATTCGATAAGGATGGATGTTGATGGGGGGCCGCCAGGTTGGTTAGTACCGCTCATAGTTGCTGGTAAAGTAGATGAGAGGAAGTAGGGTTAGAGAATAAAGGTAGGTGATAGGATCAGAACGTGCTCTGATACCAAGACAAAAGCTATAGGAAGAATTTTATATATTTCGTTCTTTCTTGACAAAGAATGAACATGTATAAATAGCATTAGAATTACACCTATTCTCGGCTATGCTAATCTTAAGGCAAGAATAAAAAATCACATCCTTATATGGCAGGATTGCCAATCAATCCTTATATATAGTGATTGGCAATCCAGGATCTTTCTTCCCATAATTCTTCTGGATGACAACTCACGCCAACATTATTAAACTTGTTTATTCATCTAATCCAAACTCAAAAGGTTAATATGCAACAAGTTTAGGATTTTGGGTATGTACCACCACCCAATTTGATATACAAAATCAGCAATTGAATCCATAACAACAATAGCCATTCATTCATGCCAATACACATTACATCCAACATCAATCCATTGGTATCCCATCTTACTTACCCTATATACCCATCCTAATAACATAACCCCAACCGCACCCCCATCATATACTGTCCACAAAGTCTTGAGGTTTATTCCTATGGCTCCTCCCCCACCCCACCCCCACCCCTCCTCCTCCTCTTCTCCACCCCCCCTCTCACCATTCCCAGACCTTCATCTATTTGCACAAAACATCATCCAACACCATGGTCCGGTAAACCCCCTCTCCCACCTTCATCAACAACATCTAAGCCATCGATAAAACCCTCTCTTGCAACTTTCTCAACCATCACACCAAAAACTACTCTGAAAAACTCAACAGAACTCTTTCTTGCAACAAAATCCTTCAAAACCCCTACCCCCATAACCACTATCTCTACTAAATGACCACCATAATACCTTCTCAACCATGTCTCCCATCATTCCTACCCACACAAACCAACCCACAACCACACAAACTCACTCACCATTACTCCTCAAAAATTCAGAGGTGCTCCCATCTTGCTCCCTTCTTGTACCATTTTCCCCTTCCATTGAGCCAACACTTGTCACCCTCCCTGATGGTATGGAAGGCTACATCATGAATACCGAACTACAAGATCTTATTGACGATTTAGCCTGGCATAAGGATGCACTGAAAGAATCTGGTCAGAGAAACTTTGTTCTAATGAGAGAAATGGCTGACTTGAGCAATCTCATGTTTTACCTAGAAAGCTCCACCTTAAAAAAAAGAGTCCATTGGACATTACCCATTTCCTCCAGCAATTTTGAATTCAAATTCAAATTCAAATTCAAATCTACCTACCCATTAGGCAAGTCAACTCCAAAGTACAAAAAAGTCACTGTCACACCCGAACCCTGTTGCTGATAGTGATAACCTTTCCCATAACATACCTCCCACTGTCGAAATACTCACCTACCACAGACCTACACCACTTCCCCTTTCTAAAAGCACTCTTCATGTCCCATCACAAGGTGGCCAAACCAATCCTCAACCAACCACTCCACCCTTTCCAAGCCACCCACCGAGAACCTGGGCTTCTGTGGCTCAGCAACCACCACTATAAAGGATGAGCTTTGAATTCTTAAAACCCACAACAACCATAGGAACTACTCTAGTTGCTGACCCTCCGAAAGAGGTTGCAGATGAAGGGATTCATTTATAGAAGACTATATTGAAGTTTTTTTTCACCCTCAAAAAGCTCCCCTTCAATATGGTTCTTAAGGCTATCATAAAAAATTAGAAAAGCAAAGGTCTAAATGAAGTCCTTGCAAATGGAAATGGCATGTTTCTACTTCAGATTTGCCTCACAAGTTGTGGACTCTATCCTGTCTTCAGGCCCTTGGGCCATTGCTGGGAGACAAATTATCCTGAGAAGGTGGAACCTTGATGAGCCAAATGAGATGGAAACAAGCAAATTTGCTCCTGCATAGATCAAACTCTCCAACTTTTCTCTCTAATATTGGATTGCCAAATGGCTTAGCTGGTAGACCTTTGTATGCAAACCATGCTAGAGAGACTAGATCAAAACTGCAATTTGCTAGGATTTGTGTTGAACTTGATGTAAGCAATAAACCTCCTAAAAAAATTACACTTAAAACAAGTGATGGGAGGGTGGTTGACATCAAAGTGGAGTATCATGGACTCCCCAAATTCTACTCTCACTGCTCTAGAATAGGCCATTCAAACCAATCTTGCAAATATCTCAGGAAAGTCAATGCTCATGTTGCATCAAGCACTAAGTGGCAAGTTGTCACCCACAAGAAAAAGAAGGGGCATTCAAAAAATGACCCTATTTTCCCACCAAATCATGAAAACCACTCTCCCACCACATGCACCAATCCTCATAACAACTAAACCAACCAATGCCTGAACCTTCACAAACCTTCTTTAACCCCTTTATCCCCATTGAAGCCTTACCCTAATGATTTACTACCAACGATTTATAAGGATCATCCAAGGCATGATGTTAATCATGTACTTCCAAACCAACCCCCACAAAAAATAATTTATTCTGCTTTAGGCCTTTCATCTGCTTCTGGAAAATCACTTTCTTTTACTTTAGGTCATTCACTTGATTCTGGAAATTTGGTCCTTCCTATGACAATTGTTAGAAATACGACAATGGAATGTGCGAGTCATCAACCTGTTCAGCCAACACACCAACCTTCATCTCCATCACCACAAAAAAACCAAAGTGGACCATCCTTCAGGACCTTTGTCAATTTGGAGAACCACAAACTAGTGGTGGATCTCTCCCCCTCTTTTATCAAAGCCACCATTCACCCTTCCCAGAGCCTAGTTCCCAATAACTTCTTTGACCCACCCTCACTGGCAATAACAAATAGCTTTAACGATCTACAAGATGATGATGATATCTCTGATAATGTTGAAACTACTTCTTTAAATGAATTGGGAAGTTACAAATCCATGAACATCAAGGGCCTCTCTGTTGATAAAAAGAAGCATACTGTTAAGAAGAACACATCAAAGAATGGCCTAAAAATGTATTTCCTCCCCATCAAGGGACTCAGACATCTGAAAGGTAACCTTAAACCTCATCTTAAATGATAAATGTTGCCACTTGGAACATTAGAGGCTTGAACATCCTCTCCAAGAAACTTGAAATCGAGAAGATTTTAGCAAGTTGTAGCTTGGACATCCTTGCTATTTTGGAGACTAGAGTTAGTCTTGGAAATATAGATGTTATTCACAAGTTTTTTCTGAAAGGGCTGGAGGGTTCCTCTAGGTGGAGTGTAGCTATGACTGAATTCAAAGATTGCTTATTTAACTCAAACCTTGAGGGTCTAAGGTATGCAGGGATCCAATTTAAAGGGCTGGAGGGTCCTCTAGGTGGAGCGCAGCTATAATTGAGTTCAAGGATTGCTTGTTTAACTAAAACCTTGAGGATCTAAGGTATGTAGGGATCCAATTCACATGAAATAATAAGAGTCTTGGAGTGGCTAACATAGCAAAGAAAATTGATAGAGCACTGGCCAATGAGAAATGGTCTTCCAAGTTTGACTGTCAAAGTGTTGTTTTCTTCCTCCTAGGTCTCAAACCACTCACCTATTTTGACTAAACTGGGGAATGCATCTCCAAAGAAGCTAATCCCATTAAGATACTATAATTCTACAAACCCACATTTCCTTCCCATTGTTGAAAACATTTGGGGTACTCACATTAGGTGCACCAAAATGTTCAGAATTGTTCAAAAACTTGAGTTAAAGACTCCTCTAAAATAAGCTTGCAGGTAGACCTGTCAATGGATTGAATTTTGATCCGAATCCGAGCCAATAATTAGGATATGGATTGGACATTCAATCCGATAATCCGTTAGCGATCTGAATTCGATAATCCATTAACTAAACAAATCGATATGGATTATGGTCAATCCGATTCGATAATAATCCAATCCGAAATAATTTAATATATAATTTATTTTAAATATATTATCTAATGTTATAACATATAATATTTACATACTATTTAAATATTTTTTATCATTATTTCCTTCTTATTCTTTCCTCTCTATATTTCGTCCTTTTTTTATAGTTGTTTTCTTTAATAAAATGCCAAATATTTACTTTTCTACTACTTTTTTCTTTATATTTTATTTTTCTTCCCTATTTTTTTCCTATTCATTATTTGTTAATCTCTTTTGAAATTGCTTTTTTTTTAAAATATATATATAAATATTTTTTCGGATCGAGTTATCGGATCGGATATCCGATTAATAACAAATCGGATATGGATTTAATTATATAATTTGTCAAGTTATTGGATCACCTATATTCCTTATCAAGTTCGAATCTGATCAGGTCTGATCTAGTTCGAATCCGATCCGTTTACAGGTCTACTTGCAGGATTGAAATCTCTCAACTCACAACCTCATTACTGAAACTAAAGAAAAGCTGGATCAATGCCAAATTGCTTTGGATAGTGACACTCTAAATTTTAATTGAGAGATCATGAAAAAGTGTTGGCATAGGAGTATTGTAACCTTGCACTTACAGAAGAATAGTGCTTCAGGCAAAAATCAAGGCAAATATGGCTTAAGAAAGGAGATAACAACACTACCAACTTTTTCAAATGCTTTAATACAAAGTTAAACAGGAAAAAAGATAATGTCCCTACAAACTACAAATAGGGATGTTATTGATGATTAGAGTATGTTGAAAGTTGAGGTTGTTGATCACTTCAAATGCCTCCTAGGTTATAACCCACCACCCTATAGTGGCAGCCAATCCATCATCCCTTTTATCACAAAATCAGTTCCATCCCACACCCTTCCTTTCCTCTCCTCTATACCCTCTGATGATGATATCAAATCATACTTCTTAAGCCTTAATAGGGACAGATCACCATGCCATGATGGGTACAATGCCTATTTTTTTCATTACTCATGGCCTATTATAGGAAGAGACATCACCAGTGCTATTAAAGAATTTTTTGTTAATGGCAAGCTTCTTGGTGAGATCAATTCAACCTATATCTCCTTAGTCCCTAAAACACCCAACCCATCATCCCTAAATGAGTTTAGACTTATCTCATGTTGTAACCTTAGCTACAAGTGTATTGCCAAGCTCATTGCCAACAAATTCAAGCTTGCACTTCCCCACATTATTGACCTAAACCAATCTGCTTTTGTCTAGCATAGAAGAATAAGTGATAACATCCTTCTTTCATAGGAAATTCTTCATGGCTACCATAAGCAATCCAAAAAACCCAGATGTGCTATCAATAAATGTCACGCCCCGATTCCCGAGGCCCGGAAACCGAGATGTGAACCTCGTGAGATCACCCTCACGCTCTAACCACCATCTGATCATGCAACCTCAATTTCCTATTATTTTCACAAAAATCGGGCATGACCCATTCTAAATACTCAGCTCCTGGCATGATATACATGCTTTACAATTTATATGGACACTTCTGGGCACGTGTCCCCCCGGCATTTATATCTAAACAATAAAAATGGACACTTCTGGGCCCGTGTCCCCCCAATATTTCTACACATGCATAATACAATCATAAATATACATGCCTCAGTCCTTGAATGTCCGTATTAAATACATACATCACATGAATAAAATACAACTGAAGGAACTGAATCTACACAATCGCTTTATACATTTAATCCAAATGTAAATCATCTATCTATCCACTATCCTGGACATACATTAGATTCTAAAGAATCTACTTACTACCTCTGCGACTGGTGCTATCAGTTTTCCCAACTGACTCCAAAACCAGCAAAACCTGCAAAACCTGGGAGGGGGTGAGCTCAAAGGCCCAACAAGGTATGTAGAACCATACTATCACTGCTGCAGCAGGTCGATCCTCACATATTCTCAAAAAATATACATACACTTAAATATATCACAATATTTAAGACCATGCCCCACCTAGCATGTATGAACCAATGATGAATATGGCTACTCTAGCACATATGAACATACAAAATCCACAACACATGATTTAAGAAATCATTTTCAACATGCTTGAAAGCAGTAAACATCAGGCAACAATATGTATATAAAACATATGTGTCTAAGCATTTACATAAACAATGTAAATTGACTACCACGTCTCCTACTCATCAAGTAGCACATCAGATGCAATGCAATGCATTTAACATGTAGAGAATTTATGCATACAACACAGCCATATCATAAGCAAGGTAGAATGCAACATGATATGCACAACTCCCTCATCCTTCCCACATATTGGTCTCCAATTCCCGTGGACAACCAATCCCACCTATAGAGGGTTACCTTTACCGGAATACCTCTTGAGGGTTACCTTTACCGGAATACCTCACTACACATCAATCACATCAATCCATGAGGGTACCTTGACCGGAATACGTCACGAGGGTTACCTTTACCGGAATACCTCGCCGTTTTACCGAATGGATTCCACCGTTCACATTGCTTGCCTCCCTCACCATACCAATGAATATGGACCCCACAACTTTATCAAATGTACATCATCATTTGCAACCAATGAGGTATTTAAGAAACACACTCACACGAATTCCCATTTAAGCATCACATGCATTTGCAATGAACATGCTTCACACCTCCACATTTCACATAACCACATGTCCTTCACTTTTTTCCCAACTCACAAATCAATTCCATCACATTTATAAATTTCTCTAAGGCATTTATAAACATACCATCACATCAACCGACATAAATGTCACATATGTCCAATCTTGCATATAAGTCCTATATGCACTTATACTAGCATAAACATAATCATGCTTCCAGTCAATGCATGTATTCACTACAAGTAGCCAACATGCATTCCAATCACAATATATATATATATACACATATATATTCCATCACCATATATGCATTAAGAACATATAGAACACCTAGCATATCATCATCATGCTTCGCAAATGCCCGCTAAAAGTTATATTCACACTTAGCATGCATTTCTACCACTGCAACCACATATATATATGATCACACATATATATATATATATATATATATATATATATATATATATATATATACTAAACATCATGCATAAGAGCCACATATACATACAAGAGGTATCATTTAGCATACTTTTTACATGATTTCAATCAATACAAAACATGCATGTCACGATGCAAATAAGCGATTTAATTTAACATGTCATCGCTCCCCAAACTCACACACACATATATATATACATATATACATATACATATATCCTCATATCCCGCAAGTATGCAACATCCACACACATATATATACAATTGCACATATATATATAAGCCACCTATGATCAAATTAAGGGACATAGGTAAATTAACCAACATAACAAAATATTTGTAAGAGATAGAGGCAAGAATCAACTTGCCTTAGGTCCCACTTTTACTATGCCCGCGCCTGCAAAGCGGTCCATCTCCAAGTCCGGTCCAGTCCAGTGTCAAAACCCACCCGAACAATCCATCGGGCTACTTCGTTTCCTTTTTAATTTTCGGTCCAACCCAAATGAAGTGAACCAACCCAACTCCAAGGTCCAAGCCCGCTATTAATGAGGGCCCAAATCACAAACCATTACATCCTGCTATGCAAGACCCTCAAGCCAACACCAAGGCCGGCATCACCAAACCATCCAATCGAAGCTCCAAGCTTCGGCACTTTTGTCGACCCCAAGGCCAAACCCATCAAATCAGAACCCTGGCTGCTACTCCAAGCAACTCCCATGATATGCCCAGCTGAGACCAACTGAGACCTCCTGATATTCAACCCCTGTGGTTACCTCCATCAACAAAGTTGTACTTTCATCAACGGTCTACACAATTTGGAATGAGTGCAACTCTCGTATCTTCAGTAACAAGCGAAGCTCCCTATCAATGGTCATCCACAAAATCAACCTTCTCATTCAAAATAGGCTTTTGTGCTTGCAATTGAAAGACTCAGTCCTAACAAGACAAGCGTTATCGACTGGGAGCTCCTAGATTCATACATCTGGCCACTACCGTGTTTCCCTGACCTTCCAATTTGAGGTTTGAATTGATCGAATGGTTGATTCAAATCTCTAATTGTTAATCAGATGGTGTGATGTCGTTAGAATTAATGGTCAATTGTTTTGGTCCTAGGCCTATTAAAGTGTATCTTTTGACAATGCATATTTTGTTTTCAAGGATTTGGGCCTTGGGCTCTCAAGTATGTTTAGTTATTTTTGTTTTCATATGAACCATAAAGTCTAAAAAAATTCCGTGCAGACTTGTACCAAACAAAGATGTACTAATTATCGTAATAATAATTTGCAGGTCAAGAAGATAAGAAAAGAGTATGAAAAATTAGACAAGGTGGAGATGAGCATATGGGAATGTTGTGAACTTCTAAACGACGTCGTGGACGAGAGTGATCCAGACTTGGATGAGCCTCAAATTGAGCACTTGTTGCAGACAGCTGAAGCCATCAGAAGAGACTATCCCAATGAAGATTGGCTGCACTTGACTGGCCTTATCCATGGTTAATTATCTCATGCTCTTAATTATATGTTGATTTCTATTATTAAACTAGTGTTTTATGTTTGTTGCATTATATATTATCAAGATCATAGGAACTTTATTTGGTATGACTTCCTCAACCAAGTTTATACTCAATTATAGGGTGAGTATACATATATTTGTAGCTCTTTTTTTTTTGGGATATGATGTTACAAAGGTGTGGATCAAGTAGATGAACCTAATTGGTTGAGATTAATGGACTACATAGAATGATTTTAACTTTGCTTTTATGGCTTTTAGATCTTGGGAAGGTTCTTCTTCATCCTAGCTTTGGAGAGCTTCCTCAATGGGCTGTTGTAGGTAAGTATCATGTTTCGCAGTAGTTAATTGTAAATATTTGGTCATTCCATTTTCTTTATTTTTCTCATACAAAATTAGTGATCAGGATCAATATTGCAGGTGATACATTCCCTGTTGGTTGTGCCTTTGACGAATCAATTGTTCATCGCAAGGTCTTTATTTCTTACAAATATCACACTCTCAACCATCAAGAACATGATAAAATGAATCAACCAACTTGAATTTATAGATGTGTGGATCTTTTTTATATATAATGAAATTTTTTGAAACATTTTGGGGCTATTGCTACAGTATTTTAAGGAAAATCCAGACTACAACAATCCTGCTTACAACACTAAATATGGAATTTATTCCAAAGGCTGTGGACTCAACAATGTGATGATGTCCTGGGGGCATGACGACTACTTATATTTGGTACTTCTTCTCAACCTCTTATAATTATTGTTACATTATAATCTAGGGACACGTTTGGTGGAATGAAAAATGCAAGGAAACAAAGAGTTCTTCAATTTTTACATTTCTACCCTAAAAGTAAAAAAAAAAAAAGAGCATAAACAAAAATCATGTTATTGCAGGAAAGACTTAACAATTAGTTCTAATTATTGTGTGTCATTTTCAGGTGGCCAAGGAGAACAAAACAACACTACCATCAGCAGCTCTTTTCATCATTCGGTATCATTCCTTTTATGGTATGTGAAAATATAAAAAGAGAGCAATTCAATGAAGTTCAACAATTATAGACAATGAATATTTTTATGTAACAATTTGATTTTGATGGAATAAATTCATCTCGCAGCTTTACATAAAACAGGAGCATATAAGCATTTAATGACTGAGGAAGATTTTGAGAATTTGAAATGGCTCCAAATATTCAAGTGAGATATTCATTCATTTGATTTATTCTAGGAATGCTCTATATATAGAAACTATTATTCTATTTTACTTATTACTACACCAAGTATTTAAAAAACAAATAAATAAATCTCTTTCTTATTCATTTCTTATTCATGTGCAGCAAGTATGACCTATACAGCAAGAGCAAAGTTCGAATTGATGTGGAAAAAGTTAAGCCCTACTATCTCTCTCTCATTGAAAAGGTGAGTACCCATTGTGATCAAATTCCTGAATTATTCATAATCCCTTTGTTTCCTAACTATTGGAATGAGACTTTTTACTCCAAACGAGAGATCTTAAAATTAATTCAAGGGGTTTTACAATTGATGATGTCACACTGTCATATCTGTTAAATCAATTCTTGTACATGTTCCATGAATTCCTCAAAATAAAATAAAAAATTAATATAAAAAAATCAACATGGACTTACCCAAAGAAAACTCAAGCCAATGACCTTTTCAACATTTTCATGAATATGGTTATGTTTCTTTCTTATTCCTCATGTCCATGGTATATATTCTTCACTAATAGAATATTTTTGTTATTGCAGTACTTCCCTGCAAAGCTAAGGTGGTGAAAGGTTAGCATGGTGAATTAATTGGTGATGAAGTTATCTGAGTTTAGTAAAATCAAACTTATAGTTGATATATGTAAAATATTTCCTTCATTGTATTCTGTAAAATAAAGTTGTGAGTTGTGCAGTGTGGAACCGGTTGCGAAACGTATTTTAGAACCTAGAGGGGGGTGAATAGGATCATTTGCTCGTTTGCTTAGTTTTTAATTAATTCAATTTTAACTCCAATTAACTAAACAATTAAAGCAAGTAAATAAGTAAAGTGCAAGTAAAGAAAAGAATGCACCAGATATACGTGGAAACCCAAGATGAGAAAAATCACGGAGGGAGGTGGCATGTCTCAGGAAACTAATCTACTATGATGAAGCAAAGTACAACAGACTCTATCTCAATCTCACACCCCTCTTCACTCTATCAAGGATCTGATGCGGAACACCTCAGGCTTATGATTGCGACAACACGTCCAACTGCTGCAGACTTCCGGCTAACGTCACAATCCTTACAAAAAGGTTGCTGGAAGAACAAAAATACTCAGCAAGTATTTTGTTCCCTTCGTAGTACGATCTGGTCACCTTTCTTCCTCAGCAAGCAAGCAAGTGAAGAACCATCAATCCAATGTTCTGATCAGCAAATAGATTTGATGCAATCTCTGAGTAGCTAATCAGAAGTAGAACACCATCCTAAATATCATTCGTGAAGTATGGATGTGTGCTCTCAAAAATATAAAGCCCTAATTATACTGTATGTACTTTCTCTCTAAAAATTATATTCCAGGCCTTTTTCTTCACCAAAATGTAGAGAAAATATAGATACATAAATATAGGTAAGGAAGTCCTAATTCTACTTGGAAAAGAAGTTAAATACCAAAATAGAACTCTCCTAGAAATTTCAAACCCAATAGGAATCAAAATTTTCGTCAAAATCTATTTCCTTTTTGGAACAGGCTAAGTGGGACTGGTGCCAAATAAATAGGACCAGTGGGACTTTTTGTAAAACCTACAGAAACCAAACTGTCGAGGCAAGTTGGACCGATCCTAAATATTGGGGATCGGTCCTACTTTGAAAAATCCTAATTCTTGCATTTAAACCCTGGTTTTTCAAAATAGGCTCGGAAATAAAAAGTGCAGAGTGTCCTCACCATACTTACCTGTACTATATGGTGTTCTAACTGATTTGTCTGCATCCACGCACTTGAGTGTCAGCTCAAAGTTGTCGATGATCGGTTACATAAAATAATATAAAAATTACAACTCGATCAATCAAGTTTTGATCGCCGAAATATGCCATTTACAAATTTATATCTCACAATCTCCCCTTTTGGCAATTTCGTGACAAAAATCACCTAGACAATTATAACCTAACCTATTGGAAAAATTAGATTACAATGTTGCCCAAAAATACATAAAAATAAAGAACTGATTAACAGAAGCTTCACTTGTATGTTCAAAATGGTTAGAATAAAAACCTGTTGTACCTACACATCCCTTATACAACACAACTTGTGAAAAGCTTAATAAAGAAATATATCGGTAATGTTCCCCCTTAATCTCCTAAGCAAAAATATCTGATAAATATATCTCCCCTTTTGTCAAAGAATCTCATATCATATCATATCATTTCTCCCCCTTTTTGGAACAAATTAACAAAGAAAAACCCAAGATATTTATATAAACAGATAAATCATAAAGCATATAGAGAGATTAAGACAAGAACGAAGCAAAAATAATTATCATCACTGATTAAATAAATATCCAAAACATGTCAGTTGATGAAATAAATAGAACATAACACGATCAAGCATCAAACCTAGACAAAATAGAGTTAATTACTCAAAGTCTAGCAAAACATAACTAAGTCTATCATCAAGACCTAATCCTCATCATCATTAGGAGCTCCAAAAACTAGATATCAACATCTATGAAAAAGATATCCTTGAACATGTAACTCCATCCATTGAAATTTGCATCAAAGTCCACAAAAGTATGATCTAAACATAAATATGGTATCCATAAGATCAACATGCAGCCTAATCAAAGACACCATGAGTATCCAAAAATAAACAAGTCTAAGTCATAAACCTAACAAATAGATGAACTAGTTTGAATCATCAAAGCATCAAAACCTAAAAACTAGTTATCATTAGTTATGTAGGAGAATAAATGATGTCCATTATCAAAGATACATTGGGTACTCATAAAGTTCGAATCATTATCCTCTATAGATGATCTTATCAAGATTTGCCCTCAAATATTATAAAATAATACCACCTGTTTAGATCAAGAACATCAATAATTGAGTCATAACAATTGTATTCACCGCAATGATAATGACAAATACTTTGGTTGTAAATGATAAAACATCCAAATTTGAGTCATATAAAATTCATAAACATATTTCATTCAAATCACCTAAGGACTCCCAACCAAAGTCTTTCAAATCAATATTCTTGTACACTTATAAAAATACTATCCTAGTTCTTTAATCTATCCATTAGAGCTACACTGAATGGAAGCATAAACAAGATCATAAGCTCCATTAAAGAATTTTGTCAAACACTTGGAGAACAAGATTTAAAAAAAAATGAGCACAACTTGTTTGATCAATTACTTCAAAATCAACTCAAATCCTCCAAAGATCAATGATATTTGTTTTCATAATATCACCCCAATCAACAAGCAATCAATACAATCACCAAGCTTCAAAAGTTCAATCCCAACCTCCAATTATACAATCCCAATCCTCCAATATCAATTAATCACAAGAAAATATAGAAGAAGAATGTATATGAGTGAAGTGTATTAGAATGCTTGATAGGCGTTGAATGTTACGCATTCTAGCCTCTTAACTTATGTATTTTATTCTCTTAGTGATAGATTATTTTGTTATTTTACTTCGTTTTAGTGTTTTCTGTATTTTCAGGGCCTTAATGATTATTTCAGTTAAAACCGTGATTTTGGGCTTTTAAAGATGACATGCAAGATGGTTGGATGAAGCCTACATCAAAGGGATCCATTGAACTCCATATTTTAACTCAAATCAGCCCAAGAAAGAGGTCCAAGAGAATTACAGCTGCTTAAGAAGGTTTCGGGCCTGAAGCCCAAATCTGCGCATAATACAGTGTTAATCCCGTTTTGGAAAACGGACCAGAAGTGTTATTTCCGAGCTTCAAATCGACATAATTCTCGCGTAAGGTTGAACGAAATTTGATTCTGTACACTTTTGTATTTCACAGAAATTCCGTAAATCGGACTTCTAGTGGGTCAAAAGTTGGGCCGAAGTTAGCAGAAAAAACCCACCTGATTAGTGCTGCGGGAAACCCTAATTTATTCCTAATTGGATTAGGACTTTGATGTATTCTCTTGGTTATTTAAAGTGACAAATTGGGGCTGTATTGAGGAGGCTTGGCAGCAGCTTTGAAGAGCTTTTGGAATAGAGAATCATTGGAGAACAAGGCGTATCATGAGCGGCTAGTTCAGCCACCAGGGTTTTGATGGAGCCCTAACTAAACATCACTGGTTTGATTGTTCTAATTATTGGGGATTTTTGTATTCATTCATAGATTGTGTAATTTAGAGGATTCTTATTATTGAATTGAGCAATAAAAGTCTTATAAATTCAGTTTCAATGATTTCTTACCTTGTCTTAGATACTTGATTGTTGTTATTGAACTCGTCCCTCTTATTTTCTGTGATCATAAGAGTGATTATTACACAATGGTTTTCACTGAATATATCATTAAAGCTTTGATGGATTATGCCTAGAGAAGATGAACCATGCTGCACCCTAGAGTAGAGTAGTTAGGCAGATGGCCCATGCCAATCGAAGATAGTCCATGACTTAGCCTTAATCATATGTTATCTTCTTGACGGATGGAGGTGAGCTTGTAGCCACCGACACCACTTATGCATGATATGATACCCCATAGTTAGTTCAATTGACCATTGATTGTGAAGTTAGTGGTGAAATCAATTACCCTAGACTTATCTTATATTCTCTACACTCCTCAGTTTTTCTTGCTTTTGTTCAATTGCTTCATTAGTTAATTTAGTTTTAAAAATCAGAATTTACTTCTTTTAAATTTAATTAGAATTAATTCCTTATATCCAACACAGTCAGACCACAGTCCTTGAGGTTCGATACCCATTCATTTCGATAGCCCTATTCTGCAAGGAATTCGTTCTATTGCGAAGTGTGGAAATTTTAATTGATATACTTTTTGAGTCACACTCACACACGAATCAATTTTTGGCGCCGTTGCCGGGGACTGTCTATTTGATTGTTTGGATTTTTAGAATTAGTTCTAATTAGATTTTTAGTTTTAGGAAATTTTTTTTTTTATTTTTCTTTTATTTATTTTATTTTATTAATTTTTTTTT
Organism: Cornus controversa; assembly: GCA_026545225.1. Lineage (NCBI taxonomy): Eukaryota > Viridiplantae > Streptophyta > Magnoliopsida > Cornales > Cornaceae > Cornus > Cornus controversa. Next base: position 37,239,014 of record CM048845.1, on the reverse strand, counting down.
GTTTTCTTTTCAGTTACTAATTAGTTTTATTTTATTTTTATTTTTTTATTTGCTACTAACCTAATTTTTTTTATTTTTTTTATTTTCTTTTCTGTTCTGGTACTTCAATCACCATACCATTGAGCAAGAGGAAGAGATTATTGATATCATGGATGGTGTGCGTGGTAATAATGAGGACAACAATATTGTGCCTAATGCTGTTGTGGAAAAAGTGAGATTGATCAGAGACTACTATGTCCCAGAGACTTATAATTCACCAGCTGATTTTCAATTGCCTAATGTCACTGCACAGAACTATGAGATCAAGCCCAGTATCATTCATATGTTGCCATCCTATTTTGGGTCGACTCATGAGGATCCGTACAAGCACTTAGATGAATTTATAGAAGTTTGCTCATTAACGAAAATTCATAACTTCTCAGAAGATGCTTTTCGGATGCGACTCTTTCCATTCTCTCTAAAGGAAAAGGCCAAGTATTGGTTCAGATCTCTACCGATGGGTTCTATCACTACATGGACTCAAATGCAAAATGAGTTTTTGAAGAAATATTTTCCGATAGGGAGGACCAATCAATTCAGACGTGCTATCACTGGTTTCTCTCAATTTGAGGGAGAACAATTTTTTGAGGCATGGGAGAGATTTAAAGACCTTCTTAGGAAGTGTCCTCATCATCAAGTTCCAATATGGCAGTTAGTGCAGTGTTTCTATGAGGGGCTTACAGAAAGTAACAAACAGATGGTGGACGCATCATGTGGTGGTACTTTTATGTTAAAAAGTGAAGATGAAGCATGGACTTTGTTTGAGAATCTCAGTGACAATTCTTTGCAACATGTGTCTTCATCTCGTTCGAGCAGACCATCCAATACAAGGAAGGTAGATGATATTTTTAAGATTGGGTCTGCAGATGCTATGTCTACCATTGTGGATGCTGTGTCACAGAGAGTGGTGCAACTCATGGCGGTTGGTCAAGTGCCAAATCCATCTTCTTATCCTTCTATTTATGAGCCATGTGATTTTTGCTCTAGTCCTATGCACCATGTCAATAATTGTCCTTCACTTGGGCAATTTTTTAATCTTCCACAAGAGCAAGGGTCAGCAATTCAGCCCACTTTTCAACCTCAGAACTATGTGCCTTCACAATCATATCAAGAACAAGTTCCTATGGCACAGAGGTATTCAGCCATTGAGGACAAGATGACAATTGTCCTAGAAAAACTTGAGAAGCTTGACTCTATTGTTGAGATGGTGGAAGCTACTGCAGCAACACTTCAATCCACTATTCAATTGGTTCACTCTCACTCTCAGTCGATTGCCAAACTGGAATCTCAGTTTGGACAACTTGTCAATACCTTGAGTAGAAGAGAAGAGGGGAAACTACCAACTCAACCAGTTGCCAACCCAAGAGGGGTTCATGTCCTCGACAATATTTCTTCTTTGAGCAACCCACACCATGAACAATTTCAAGCCATCACCACTTTTAGAAGTGGAGAAATAAGTGACAACGAGGTGGGGGAGAAGAAGCTTGATGAAGAAGAGGTGACAAAGAGTTCTAATGCTGAAATTTCTTATGAGCCTAAGATGAAATTGAATACTTTTAATGTCATTCAACATCCTCTAGATGAGAGTGATTGTTTCTTCATGGATGACTTTGATGATTATGTTGAAGAAGTTGATCCGGTTGCTCTATCACATGATGTTGAGAAGCCCATTGAGGGGGTGAATGATTTACTTGATGTAGTGGCCATAAAAAATACTCCACCTTGGAAGATTCCGATTGAGCCATTGCCTATTCTTTCTAGCACTCCTCCGATGCCATCATTAGAGTCTCCTCCATGGGTAAAATTGAAACATGTTCCGTCAATGGAGAGAGATGTGTTTTTCAAAGCCAATGACACCATTCCAATTTCTTTCGGTTTGGTACAAGAAGGTGAGGATCATATAGGAGGGACAAAGTTAAATCTCCTCAAGAGATGTGGCATTGGATGAACTTTCAATTCAAGTTGATGACCGTCTCCTACGGACGTTAAATTGTAGGATTAGTATGTATTTCTATCCTTTAATTTCTTTAGTTTTCTTTTATTTTTATTTTTATTTTATTTTATTTTATTTTTATTTTTAGTTTATGTTTTTCTTTAGTTTCTTTCAATTCTAGTTGCGTTTTAATATTTTTTCTTTGAGTTTTTGATGTATAAGTTGCTTCCGGAGGATGCCAAGAGGTGTACCGAGGTATTTGGACTCAAGACGGGTGAAAAAATGAGCTCTCGATCGACCTTGGGCGATAGAGACTCCAAAAATACACGTCCCGGTCGACCCTGGGCGATGGAGGCTTCACAGGCATCAGCTGGGGGGATCGATCGCCCAAGCAAGGGGGGATCGATCGCCCCCATTTTTTCCCAAGCTGGGAGACCAACTTGCTGGGCGATCGATCGCCCAGCCCTAGGGGGATCGATCGCCCAGCCCCTGAAGTCCCAAACTGCTCCGTTTTGTCTATTTTGAGACCCTCTTCATGCCCTACTTCCTCTAACCCAAAATTTAAGCCTTGGTGCCTCTCCTACATCAATATACACTCTAAAATCTTCCATTTTTCTTGCCATACACCTACTTGATCATCATCATTAATCACCATCATCATCCATTACAATCTATTTTTCTCCATCTTCATTGCATGATCAATTTTCTCAAGTTTCTTCTTCACAAGGAAGTAGACTTTGTTTGAAAAATTGGTTGGATTTCTTTGAGAGGTTTTGTGCTACAAGTTTGGGGGAGGACATTGCACATTAAATGTGGGCTAGTTGGTTGATTTTGGTGCTCCATTCTGGCCATGACTTAGATGCTTCGGCACCACCTTCTCCTTGATTTTTTTCGGAGGTAACTATCTTTTGTATTTTTATTTTTTATTTTTTTTTAATTTTCTTTTCTTTATTTTATTTTTCATTTTGTTTTTTTCAGTTTAAAAAAAAATCAAAATAAAAAATTTTTTATTTCATATTTATTTTCACCCATACTATTTCACTTGGTCTTTGGGGTATAGTGGTTTGTTTTGACAGGTTGAAACATCCAAGTTTGGGGGTGTGCTTGCATTGCCTTCATACTATTGGTTTGCTATATTTTCTTGCCACTACTTCTCCGAATTCTTGGTAACATCGTTCTTACCTTTCTCTATGCTTTGATTGGGTGTACATTGAGGACAATGTACAGTTTAAGTTTGGGGGTGAGGCGATGCCTATTTTTGTGCTCAATGCAATATGGGGGAAAATTTGTGTGAAATTCTTCTTGTATTAGGATTTTATTTTATTTTATTTTCTTAGTTTGTTTATTATTTTATTTTGTTTTATTTTTAGATAGAATGTTCTGACATGATTCAAAGGATTAATACCTTATGTAGGTGCATAACTTGCAATTTTTGAGTATGTTTTAAAATTTTGAAAACTGTGATTTAAATTATGTGGTTTTAATTATGGTTTGCAATAACATGTTTTGAAGTGATTAATTTTAGTTTCCTTACATGCACAAACACACTAGCATAGTCTTGTGGGGTATAAACTGTGGTTCTGAGTTATTGAGTTACATGTGCTTGATATTAATTAGTATCTCTTGAGAATGAGTACCGATAATGTGTTTTACTTGACTTCAATGAAAAAAGAAAAAGAAAAAAAAAGTGATGAATAAGCAAATCAATTTGATCCTTTTCATGAGTAACCGGGCCTCTATGCCTCAGGAAGCACGGAGTGTTCGCGTCAAAAGTGAAAGGGTGAGAAAAGATGAGCATTGGTTGTCTTGATTTGTAGCCTGACTGATTCGAGTAATTAGGTCTTCAGGGTATCTTAAAGCCTAGTGCCCTAAAGCCATCTGGTTTGGGAGTCACTGACTGAAAGCTTGCTACATGGATCTTTCAGAAAGCTTAATAGATCAAGACATTGCACAACCAATAAAGCAATGAAAAAAAGAATGATGAAAAAAAAAATGAAAAAGTCATGTATGCATGTTGGGAAGTATGAGTTCAATAAGGGGAGCTAGTGAGTTGAAAGGGTATGTGCCTTAATATATTCAGAGCTTGGTTATGCTACATGAGATGAATGCTAGTTCACTTTACACGGGGGAGCTAGAATTAATTATTTTGAGATATATTGATGTGAATTATGCATGAGGACCATTGATTTGAATTATAGAATTTGAAAGTTTGAAATTATTCTTGAATGCAAGTTTGTAAATATATATTGTAATCTTCTTCTTGAATTAATGTTGAAACAGAATTTTGAATGTTTGTGGGTAACATTTCTGGAAACCCTCACGAGACTATACTCGTCCACTAGGGGGAACCTAGGGGTTTAAAGGCTTGTTGCATATGCTAAATGCAATCGTTTCTCCCACGAAAGTGGAGTTGGGTAGTTTAGTTAGTATTTAGTAGTTTCTTTTGTTTTAGTTTTCTTTTATTCTATTGCTAAGGGACTAGCAATATGTAAGTTTGGGGGTGTGATAGGCGTTGAATGTTACGCATTCTAGCCTCTTAACTTATGTATTTTATTCTCTTAGTGATAGATTATTTTGTTATTTTACTTCGTTTTAGTGTTTTCTGTATTTTCAGGGCCTTAATGATTATTTCAGTTAAAACCGTGATTTTGGGCTTTTAAAGATGACATGCAAGATGGTTGGATGAAGCCTACATCAAAGGGATCCATTGAACTCCATATTTTAACTCAAATCAGCCCAAGAAAGAGGTCCAAGAGAATTACAGCTGCTTAAGAAGGTTTCGGGCCTGAAGCCCAAATCTGCGCATAATACAGTGTTAATCCCGTTTTGGAAAACGGACCAGAAGTGTTATTTCCGAGCTTCAAATCGACATAATTCTCGCGTAAGGTTGAACGAAATTTGATTCTGTACACTTTTGTATTTCACAAAAATTCCGTAAATCGGACTTCTAGTGGGTCAAAAGTTGGGCCGAAGTCAGCAGAAAAAACCCACCTGATTAGTGCTGCGGGAAACCCTAATTTATTCCTAATTGGATTAGGACTTTGATGTATTCTCTTGGTTATTTAAAGTGACAAATTGGGGCTGTATTGAGGAGGCTTGGCAGCAGCTTTGAAGAGCTTTTGGAATAGAGAATCATTGGAGAACAAGGCGTATCATGAGCGGCTAGTTCAGCCACCAGGGTTTTGATGGAGCCCTAACTAAACATCACTGGTTTGATTGTTCTAATTATTGGGGATTTTTGTATTCATTCATAGATTGTGTAATTTAGAGGATTCTTATTATTGAATTGAGCAATAAAAGTCTTATAAATTCAGTTTCAATGATTTCTTACCTTGTCTTAGATACTTGATTGTTGTTATTGAACTCGTCCCTCTTATTTTCTGTGATCATAAGAGTGATTATTACACAATGGTTTTCACTGAATATATCATTAAAGCTTTGATGGATTATGCCTAGAGAAGATGAACCATGCTGCACCCTAGAGTAGAGTAGTTAGGCAGATGGCCCATGCCAATCGAAGATAGTCCATGACTTAGCCTTAATCATATGTTATCTTCTTGACGGATGGAGGTGAGCTTGTAGCCACCGACACCACTTATGCATGATATGATACCCCATAGTTAGTTCAATTGACCATTGATTGTGAAGTTAGTGGTGAAATCAATTACCCTAGACTTATCTTATATTCTCTACACTCCTCAGTTTTTCTTGCTTTTGTTCAATTGCTTCATTAGTTAATTTAGTTTTAAAAATCAGAATTTACTTCTTTTAAATTTAATTAGAATTAATTCCTTATATCCAACACAGTCAGACCACAGTCCTTGAGGTTCGATACCCATTCATTTCGATAGCCCTATTCTACAAGGAATTCGTTCTATTGCGAAGTGTGGAAATTTTAATTGATATACTTTTTGAGTCACACTCACACACGAATCAATGCTTGAGAGTGTAAGAGACTTGAGATAGAGTGCTATGAGAGTGTGTGCACGCATATATGAGGAATGCAACTTAAAACATCAAGGTGCACATGTGCAGATTTCATCAAAATTGGGCATCCGCTAAGTGCGACCGGTCCTAATATTTGGGGACCGGTCTAACTTCTTTCGGTTCCTCAGAACCTGTAGAAGTGCGACCGGTGCTCCAAATTTGGGACCGGTCCAACTTTGTGAATTATAAAAAATTACACTTTGGACCTTCAATCACCAAATACATCTCATCTTAACTTGATTTAGCAATTAAGCACACAAAGTATGAAAAATAAACATAGAACCAAAATAAAACATATTTTTGAATTTTTGAAATTTTTTCAAGAAGAAAAATAAATAAAAAAAAACATGAATAATCTCATGAGAAGAATCAAAACACATTTTTCAGAGAATAACACGAGTTCTAAAATTTCTGAAAAATTTCAAATATTTATAAGTGCAGAATTTTAAAACCCATAATTTATCCATAAAATTCATCCTCAAATTCATGATCATGACACAACTTCCAACACACAAATATTTATAAAAATTTAGAAATTCATCTAATAAATCCATGTGTGTGTGTGCAATCCAACTTCATCAAAAATTAATCAAATTCCTTTGATCCATCTTCTAAAACATATTGGATAATAAGCAAATATAATTACACATGATCAAACATTTTTTTTCATTGAATTTCATCCTTTTTTTATTTTATTTCTAAGACGGTGGCTTTCACTCTTACGGCAGTCAGCTATTTTCCTCAAAACAACTCTTTAATTTTTAAAGAAATCTCATTGGAGATTTACATTGTAGTGGAAACTACGAACACATCCCAAAGGTAGCCTTTTCCTTTGGTCTTAGATATTCAGCAAATTTTCATTTTTTTTCATGCTGAATAAAAACATATTTTTTTTTATCATTTTTTTTTCATTGATCATTTAAGCTTTCAATGCTACTCATACAATATACTCTAGTCAACTTCACATTAGTTTTCAATCAATTCTCTCAGAGTTGGACTAGTGCACAAATTGTATGGACTCAGAAGATTTGCCTTTAAAAAGATATAAGTACAGCACATTGGTCATCAATGTTTAGATCATAAAATCAAGTACTTCATCCATTGACAAACTAAGTGTCCCAATTATGCATTCACAAATCAAAGTGAAATTAAAAATAAATATAAAGAATTCACATTATTTCTCAGAAAAATATGATTCTTATAATCTCAAATGATTATTACTAAAAATAAACAAAACCTATCCTAACCAAAAAGATATGGTCCAATGAAAAACAAATAATGAACATAAGCTCAGTCTATGACCATAAAAAGTCCTAGTGACCTAGCTAGGGGGTTTTGCACCCAAAGATCTATTGGGAATAAATCCCATAGTATCAACAGGCACAAACTTCTTCAAATCTTCCTTTTTTATCCAGATAGTTTTATCATGCAATTTATCAAGAAAGAATTGTGGAGAAACAAAAACATTCTTCTTTTTATTTGAATTCTTTTTACCTTGAGAATTTTTGGGTTTGTTCCAATAATGTGACTTTTTAGTATGAACCCTATTCTTAGCAAAAGAATTATGCACATAAAAATTTGAATTAGAATGTCTTCTCTTTTTATAGCAATAGTGTTGACTGTGTCCATTCTTACCACAAGAAGTACAATAAAACACATTGGACACAACATTAGCATGCACATACTCAACTTGAGACTTAGGTTTGGGTTCAGACACAATCAAATTCTTGGGTTTAACAAAAATAATTTTTTCCTTAGATGATGACCCAACAAAACCTAATCCAGTTTTATCTCCTACAGGCTTACCAACACTAGTCATGCTATCAAGCTTAATCTGCCCAGAAGAAAAAACATTTAATTTCTCTTGTGATTTTCTCAATTCAGACTCAAGAAAATTAATTCTAGCAATAAGAACATATTTAGCAGAAATAGCTTGACTTACCTCGCTTTCGAGAAACTTGACTTTGCCTTGAAGATTCAGAATTTTTGTTTTACTTTCTTCAATCAACTTCACTTGATCTTCATTCTTTTTCTTCAAAGTCTCTTTCTCAGATTTTTCTTGCTTCAGTTTCTCAGATTTTTTATTATAAGCTTTCAGCAATTTCTCAAAGAGTTCTGGCAGCTTGCTTTCACATGGTTCTACATCAGACTATTCAACTTCTGAATCATCAGACCCTACTTGACAGAGAGTAGTGTATATCTCTGTTTCACCTACATCAGAAGAAGAATCATTAGCAGTATCACCATTTAATAAAGCAACAAAAGTAAGAGAATCATTCTTAATAGAAGAATCACTATCAGAGTTAGAAGATTCAGACTCAGACATAATAGCTTTCGTGACTTTCTTTTTAGTTTTTGAACTTTTCTGTTCACTAAAGCTATTTTTCTTAGGACTTGGACATTGATTAGATGTATGACCTTTACCACCATATGTCCAACAAGTGACCTCAATTTCCTTAGAGTCATCTTCTTTCTCTTTCCTTTCCTTACCTTTGGATGATGAACTTTGATTCCAGAATTTAGAAGGATTTCCTTTTCTCAAATTTTTACCTTTTTCATATTCAAGAATCTTTCTAAATTTTCTAGCAAGGAGTGGAATATCATTATCTAAATCATATTCAAAACTTTCAATTTTTTTAACTTCAAATTTTGAAGAATTTGAACCATTTGACAAACTTGAAGTCTTTAAAGTCTTTGAGGTTTTTAAAGCCAATTTTTTTGTTTTTTGAAGGTTTGGATATTTCATCTCAAAAGTTTGAATTGATCCAACTAACTCAGCCACTTCCATTGAATCTACATCTTTACTCTCATCTAAAGCTTCCAACTTAGCTTGGAACCTATCAGGCAATGATCTCATGATTTTTCTAATAATTTGAAAAGATGAAATTTTTTCACCAAGGTTAGCACTACTTTGAACAATATCATTAAGCCTTGAATAAAAATCAGAAAACATCTCATCTTCATCCATTCTAATTATTTCAAATTTAGTGGCAAACATTTGTAACTTAGATCTCTTTACCTTGGTGGTACCCTCATAAGTTACTTGTAAAATATCCCATGCTTCTTTCGAAGTGGAACAAGTAGAAATTCTAGCAAATTCAAAAGGAACAACAGAATTAAATATAGCATATAAACCTTTGTTGTTATTATTAGCATCTTCATGCTCAATATTAGACCATGTTGTTTTATCTTTCTCTATAGTCACAATAGCATCACCATCACCAGTGTTAGTGGTAGGAATTTCATAGCCATTCTCTACAGCCATCCAAACTCTCTCTCCTTGAGATTTTAAAAAGGCTTTCATGCGAGACTTTCAGAAAGTATAATTTGAACCATCAAACAAAGGAGTTCGTTGAATTGATCCACCCTCTTTCATACTTGATTCCATGATATTTTTTGAAAATAATTTTGATTTTAAAAATACTTCGCAAGGAACTACTCACAAATTAGAGAACACTGCTCTGATACCAATTATGAGTTGCGCGGTGCAGAAGTGGTTGCGAAACGTATTTTAGAACCTAGAGGGGGGTGAATAGGATCACTTGTTCGTTTGCTTAATTTTTAATTAATTCAATTTTAAGTCCAATTAACCAAGCAATTAAAATAAGTAAATAAGTAAAGTGCAAGTAAAGAAAAGAATGCACCAGATATACGTGGAAACCCAAGGTGAAAAAAATCACGGAGGGAGGCGACATGCCTCAGGAAACCAATCCACTATGATGAAGCAAAGTACAACAGACTCTGTCTCAATCTCACACCCCTCTTCACTCTGTCAAGAATCTGATGCGGAACGCCTCAGGCTTATGATTGCGACAACACATCCAACTGCTGCAGACTTCCGGCTAATGTCATAATCCTTACAGAAAGGTTGTGGAAGAACCAAAATACTCAGCAAGTATTTTATTCCCTTCGTAGTGCGATCTGGTCACCTTTCTTCCTCAGCAAGCAAGCAAGCGAAGAACCATCAATCCAATGTTCTGATCAGCAGATAGATTTAATGCAGTCTCTAAGTAGCTAATCAAAAGTAGAACACCATCCTAAATATCACTCGTGAAGTATGGATGTGTGCTCTCAAAAATATAAAGCCCTAATTATACTGTATATACTTTCTCTCTCTAAAAATTATATTCCAGGCCTTTTTCTTCACCAAATTGTAGAGAAAATATAGATACATATATATAGGTAAGGAAGTCCTAATTCTACTTGAAAAAGAAGTTAAAAACCAAAATAGAACTCTCCTAGAAGTTTCAAACCCAATAGGAATCAGAATTTCTGTCAAAATCTATTTCCTTTTTAGAACAGGCTAAGTGAGACCGGTGCCAAATAAATAGGACCGGTGGGACTTTTGTAAAACCTGTAGAAAACAAACTGCTGAGACAAGTTGGACTGATCCTAAATATTAGGGATCGGTCCTACTTTGAAAAACCCTAATTCTTGCATTTAAATCCTGATTTTTCAAAATAGGCTCAGAAATAAAAAATACAGAGTGTCCTCACCATACTTACCTGTACTATATGGTGTTTTAATTGATTTGTCTGTATCCACGCACTTGAGTTTCAGCTCAAAGTTGTCGATGATCGGTTATATAAAATAATATAAAAATTACAACTCGATCAATCAAGTTTTGATCACCGAAATATGCCAATTACAAATTTATATCTCACAAAAGTTCCTTCAGCTGGTTAATGAACAAGAGAAGAATGAAGTTCATGACATAAACTTTTCTTAAGTTAGAGTGTGTGGGGAGGGACAAACTAAATACAAATTTATGTGTTTTGTAGTATCTGTATAACTTGATTTGTCTTCAAGCTCCCATAACAATTCTCAAACTTGACATTATGGAATAAGAATGTAATTGTAAAGACAAAAATATAACGTTATAGTAGTGTATATATATATATATATATATGAAATAGAAATCTTGATATTTGCATTAATTCATCTTTCATATTATATAACTCTTGATACAGATTAACCAAATTATCTGTAGTGATCTTCCATAACAGATGTATATAGATAAAATCTTGTTAATTGATGTGTAATACCCCACTCCAACACATGGTATGATATTGTCCGCTTTGGGCCTTAGCCCGCACGGTTTTGCTCTTGGGTTTTACCCCAAAATGCCTAATACCATTTGAAGAGAACATACTACATATAAGCACATCCCCTTTTTCACACCCAGGCGATGTAGGATTGAACACCCTGTACCCTGTCAGTATGGTAGCTCAGCCTAGTGTCTGTCTTCGCACCCACCCACTCACACTCATCCACAAGGGTTACTACAATCCACCCCCTACGAGCCCCGACGTCCTCGTTGGCACACTTTCGGCTGGCTTCAGGCTCTGATATCAACTGTAATACCCCACTCCAACACATGGTATGATATTGTCCATTTTGGGCCTTAGCTCACACAGTTTTGTTCTTGGATTTTACCCCAAAAGGCCTCATATCATTTGAAGAGAACATACTACATATAAGTATATCCCCTTTTTCACACCCAAGCGATGTGGGATTGAACACCCTGTATCCTTTCAGTGTGGTAGCTCAGCCTAGTGTCTGTCTTCGCACCCACCCACTCATACCCGTCCACAAGGGTTACTACATGATGCATCTACATCGTGCTTCTATTCTAACTTTTTAGAACTTGACATGTCATCATGTTGGTATTTTTTGTATGCGTATGTACTACTTAAGTGAGTAAATGAAGAATGACTATCTTTACACCAACTTACACCAATAAATCTGCTTAAGTGAGTAAATGAAGAATGACTATCTTAACAACTAATTCCTTCAACACTGTCTGACCAGACACGTCAAAATATGTTTAGCAATAGTATTTTTCTAACAATTAACACATCAAAGTTATAGTAGAAACAACCTGTCACGCCCCAATTTCAAATCCAGGACAACTTGACCAACATTCAACCCTTAGTGTGATTTTAATTAACATCCACCCATGTACACAAAATATATCACCATTCTATATAATATAAAGAGAATAACCAACTGCTGGTAATAGGTTATTGAACGACATTATATAATTATCTTTAACAACCAAAAACACAATTCAAAATCTATTACCAAATTTACATTCTGACCTCCTTACACGATCTCTCAAAACATAATCAAAGATAAATAACATAGTTAAATAGTAGAGCAAACTACAAAAACACCCCCTTATCCATTCCTCTTTGGCAAAAAACACCCCTCATTTATTTCTTTGACATAAAATTTCCTCCAACTATTGAAAACCCACATGAGGGGGGTTATAATGACAAAAATGCCCTCCTCATCTATTTATTTTCATTTTTTGTTTTTCTTTAAAGATTTTGTAGTTATCCTCTAATTTCATAATATTAATTTTTTTATTTGGGAATCCAAGATACAAGTGGGTCAATTTATTTACAATAAAAGAATATCAATAATTTTTTTTTTGAATGACCATGCTATTAATTTTCAATAATACCATTTAAATCATAGATTTTGATAAATATGAGGAATTGCATATTTTGTAAAATTTTATCTTTTATTATTTGTAATTGTATATAATATGATTAATATGTGGTTTGGGAGTAATTTTATCTAATTTTGTAATATTAATTTTTTATTTGGGAATCCAAGATACAAGTCGGTCAATTTATTTACAATAAAATAATATCAATAAATACTATTTTTTTGAATGACCATGCTATTAATTTTCAATAATACCATTTAAATCATAGATTTTGATAAATATGAGGAATTGTATGTTTTGTAAAATTTTATCATTTATTAATTGTAATTGTATATAATATGTGGCTTGTGAGTAATTTTATCTAATTTTGTAATAGTAATTTTTTATTTGGGAATCCTAGATACAAGTGGGTCAATTTATTTACAATCAAAGAATATCAATAAATTCGATTTTTTTAGTGGCCATGCTATTAATTTTTAATAATACCATTTCCATTACTTAATGGAAGAAACACATGCAATATGATTGATCTCCATTACTCAAGGAACAAATCTAATTATTCAATGTGAAACACATCCGATACAATTATGTGGGAACACATCCATTAGTCCACGCTTGGAACAAATCCATTATTTATGCAAGGATTTACTTGTTAAATCCAAATCTTTTAATCTAACAGCTTACTAAATAAATCAATTAACGCTTAACTCAAGGCAAATTCCAAAAACTACTGTTCATAGGTTCTTCTCCTAGCTATTACTATTCTTAGATAAACAAGAATCCCAAGCTTATCTCTCCTCGAGTCACCATCCAATCAACATGTTAAGCCTCCCATATTCTTTAATATGTACATGTCAAGCAGGAATATCCAATTCCCTCGAGTATTCAGTCACCCACACACACACACATATATATATATATATATATATATATATATATATATATATTTAATCATAAATATTCTACAAGTTAGCAAGGCAGTAAATGATTATCATTTGAACTGAAGACAAACTCCACAAACAACCTACCACGTGTCCTCTTCTAAGTGCTACTGCTCTTAGACTAGACTCCTAGTTATACAAAGACTACAACTTATGATATCTCACGTCCAGCACATACTTTCCTATAGATTAGGCTTTTCCCTCTTTAACTAAGGTATGCACCTCAAATTGGTCCGGATGGTTTCACTCCTCTGTTTTACCAAAGCAATTGGGATATAGTCAAAGGTGATTTACTTTCTTCTTTCAATTCATTTTTGACTTCTGGTTCACTCATTAGAAGTTTAAATCACACAAACATAGTGCTTGTTCCCAAGGTTAGGAACCTTGTTAAAATGACCCAGTTTCGACCCATCTCACTTTGTAATGTGTCATACAAACTTTTCTCCAAAGTGCTGCTCAATATGTTGAAACCTTTTATGCACTCTTTGATTAGTGAAAAATCAAAGTGCCTTGGTTCCATCTAGGCTCATACATGATGACGTAATCATTGCTCATGAGATCATGCATTACTTAAAAGACTAGGGGGAACACCAAGCAAAGGGTATTTTGCATTGAAATTAGATATGGCTAAAGCATATGATAGGGTGGATTGGCATTTTTTGGAGGAGATGATGCTCAGAATGGGTTTTGATTGTAGATGGGTTCAGATCATTATGTGTTGTGTTTAGTCTGTATCATACTCTGTTCTCATTAATGGAGAGGTAGGTGGTTTGATTTTACCCTCTAAAGGATTGTGACAAGGGGACCCTATCTCCCCTTATCTCTTTCTTTTCCATACAGAAGGGTTAACAACTTTTTTAAAGGAAGCTCAGACTAATGGTTTGCTTAAAGGAGTTCAAATTTGTCAGGGACTACTCCTATTTCTCATTTGTTATTTGGAGATGATGCTCTTCTTTTTGGAAGAGCTTGTGTGGAGGAGACTGAGGCTTTGAAGAAGGTGTTGGAGGATTATGAGTCTCTTTCTGGGAAGCTTGTTAGTTATGATAAATCTGGCCTCTCTTTTAGTTCTAATACAACTGGTGATTCGCAAAGTCAGATCAGAGAGGTTTTGAGATTGCTTCCAATGGGTGGAGAAATGTATATTTGGGTTTGCCTATGATCAGAGAAGTTCTTGTTAAACCTGTTTTAGCCTCATTACCTACTTATTCCATGCACTGTTTTAAGCTTTCGTTAGATATTTTGTAAGAAGCTGTCAAGTATGCTAATGAATTTCTGGTGGAGTGAGCATGAAAAATCATCTAAGGTCAAATGGATTGCGTGGGAACATATATGTCAACCTAAGAAGTCTGGTAGTTATGGTTTTAAAGACATGGGAGCTTTTAACTTGGCTTTGCTTGCTAAATTTGCATGGAGGCTCGAGGTGGGGGAAGATTCCATGTTTTATAGAGTTTTTAAGTAGAAATATTTGGCATTGTCTTCCTTTCTGGACTCCTATTGTAGTAACTACTCATGGGTTTGGAAGAGTTTATCTACTGCTAAATCTATTGTGAAATGAGGTTGTAAATGGAGGATTTCAAATGGATATAAAGTTAATATATGGACTGAAAATTGGTTGCCACATCAGTACAATCAGTCCATTACTTCATTAAGGCAGGGTTCAAGCTTGAAAACAGTAGCCGAGTTGATTGACTAGGACACACATTCATGGAAGGTGGATCTAGTGAAGGGAATGTTCAATGACAGATTCAAAGCTTATCTTATAAATTCCTCTCATGTAACTGGTGGTGTTGATAAAAAAAATTGAGGGCCATCTGTTGATGGGCAATTTTCAGTCAAGACCTCCGATAGACCGGCTTTTGATTCGTTGAGACGTGGTGAAGGAATTTTAAGCCAAGCAAGTTCCAGTGCTTTTTTTTTAAATTTATCATTTGAAATATACGATATTCTTGAAGTTTGGTTTAATTACATAGGATAGCTATGTTTGTAAAAAAGTTACACTTATTTTTTTTTAACATTTCGCTCACGGACATCAAAAAATGCATGTATAATTACTATTGTACCCCAATATTTATTATAATAAAATAAACAAAAAATCTGGTCTATGAATTGATATTTTTGCCCACAAAATATTTTAATTATTCCCCTCCTTTGTCTTCTTCCTTCTCTCTGTTCTCTATCTGGTTCCCCTCTCAACCCCTCATACAAGTTCTACAACCACCACCCCTACCGGAGACCACAGCCACCGCTTCTCAACACTTACATCAACGTGGCCACCACTTCTCTCTTCAACCCTCTCTCAGTTCTCTCCTCTCTCTCACCTCTCCACCCCCCATGAACTTGAGACCAACATGATTGAGAATTAATTGAAAAAAAAAATCAAAGTCAAATAACCCCAAATTTGAAACCCCAATCATCCACCATGGGCTTATACCTATATATATGTATGCATATTCTTATATACATTGTATGAAATGAGTGTGAGAACAACTTGTGGAACCCACAAGCAGTGTCCAAACACAACTGAGCTTCAATGGCCATATATATATATATATATATATATATAGCTCCGACTCTAGCTAATCAGTGTCGTAAGTCCCTTCCTCCCAATTTCAAGCAAGAAAGAGAAACCAAATGAGCCCAATTACCTTGAAAACAAGTAAAATTAAATAAATTGGCCTGCACTGTCCAATACCCAATTCCTCTAAATATCGCAAACCTTCTTTTGTTGCAAGAAGTTGACATAAAACTAACCCAATTCGCAATCAAAGCCTAACATTTGCGTGTATTACAGAATTAGAACCCATTATTTGCAGCAAACACGATATTCAATCTTGCAAGTGTTCTCACTCATATAATGTGGTCTATCTTATCTCGGTAGAGAGAGAAAGAGTGGGTATATGTATATATATATATGTATTGGGTGGTGGTGGGTAGAAAGAGAGGGTCGAGAGAGAAAAAGAGAGGAGGGTTTACAAGTTTCTTATTGTAATTTCATAGCACTTTATGGGTGATAAGGTAATTTTAATGTGTTGAAGGGTATTTTGGTCTGTAAAATCAATTTTTTTTTATGGGTTTAATGGATATTTGGACCTAAGGGGGTCTTTGTTAACACGAACTAAAGTTAAGGGAGCACCGTGTAAATTTTTTACAAACATAACCGCAATATGTAATTAGGCCAAATCTCAAGGGAGGTAAGTGTAGTTTACCCAAAATTAAAAAACTCACAAAATTTCGGCTCTTTTTATGACAGTGTAGTTGAAATACCCTCCAGAAAATTTCGCGCATGAGGTGGCCAGTCTCATACACAAAACTTGAGGGATACTAACAACTAATAGCAAACAAGCATAGAATACAATAACTAAAGAAAAAGAATTATAAATGCTGAAAGGAAAGTCTATCTGAAATGAATAATCATGTTAAATAACATTGTATTATTCTGATTGATAAAACTTGGAAGTCCAGTAACCCACGGACCCCTTAACCAAACAAAAATATAAAAGTAAAACTTTGTGAACAGATTTAAGTCCCTACACTAAAGTATGATAAGGAATGGATGATGGTCAAGCTCTACGAACTCCACGCGCAAATCTTCGGGTAAAAACTGTCTGGAACCTGAAATATCAACAAAGTGGGTTAAACCCACGAGCAAATTCTCTCTACTACAACCCAATCAGAGAACCGGTAAACATACCCTCTATATGAGGACAGTAAAGACATATAGATATAATTATACCATTTAGTCATTAAATCTCCTATTTTAGAAGTAACTAGAACTATGTTCTGAACTAACTCATCCATTATCACAATACAGATAAAACAAATTTCTAAGTTCAAACCATAGACAATCCTAACATGCCTTCATCCATATATTGTACAAATGCCTTACAAGGTATCAGACAAGACTATTGATCGGCGTTGAATGTTACGCATTCTAGCCTCTTAATTTACATATTTTATTCTCTTACTGATAATTTATATGTGATTTTACTTTGTTTTTGTGTTTTCTGCCTTTCTCAGGGCCTTAATGATTATTTCAGATAAAATAATGATTTTGGGCTTTTAAAGATGATATCCAAGAAAGTTATATGAAGCCTACATCTAATGGGTCCATTCAACTCCATATTTCAACTAAAATCAGCCCAAGGAAGAGGTTCAAGAGAATTACAACTGTTTAAGAGGATTACGGGCCTAAAGCCCAATTCTACACTGAATCCAGTTTTAATCCCGTTTTGGAAAGTGGACTGAAAAGCTTATTTCCGAGTATAAATTCGACTTAATTCCCGAGTGGGTTGAACGAAATTCGATTCTGCACACTTTTGTATTTCATGTAAATTTCATGAATCGGACTTCTACTGGGTCAAAACTTGGGCCTAATGTCAGCAGAAAAATATACCTATTTTGGGCTGCGGGAAAACCCTAATTTTCTCCTAATTGGATTAGGACTTTATCTCCTAATTGGATTAGGACTTTATGTATTCTCTTGGGGTATAAAGAGGTGAATTGGAGGCTGCTTTGAGGAGGAAAAGAAGTGGAGGCCAAGGCAGAGAAGACAGAGACAATCCGGGTTTTATTTATTCATTATGTCTTTTATTATTTTGTTATCTTCTTCTTCTATCATGTGTAACTAAACTCCTCAACTAGGGTTGAGGAGGAAACCTCCATTAATGAAGTGAAGTTCTTTTGTTCATTAATTAATTCTCATGTGTGTGATTTAATTGCTTATGATTTTTGCTTCTTGTGATTAATTATTTTATAATTCTTTCACCATCTATATCATGTATATGTGGTAGTTAGAAAGTATTATAATTAATCTAAGCTTGGGTTTGTATTTCTTAAAAGTGATAATCTTTGATCTTATGTTTTTCATTAAATTGGATACATAGGATGCTTAGAATTTTACACAAGTGAAGCGAAGGAAAATCTACCTTTTAATATATTTTTCATAGTGCTTTATTGTTAAATCTTGAGTAAGCAATAGATTGATTTCTTGATTGCTACTCTAACTTTGGGAATTAATGAATGAATATTAGAAACTTCATGGATTTAATGGTGGTGGAATCCAAAACCTTAGTTATTTTCTTTATTTGATTTCAATAGTGTTATTTTATTTTCATGTTAGTTTAATTTCTCTCAAATCAACTAAACTTGTGTTTAAACTAGATTAGTTTTAAATTAATTTGAATTTGTATTAGTTTTTCTTCTCAAAGCATTCCCTTGGGTTCGACCTCGTTCTTGCCGAACTATACTTTAATAGATTCGTACACTTGCGAGTTATTTAACAATTTTAAAACAACATCAACTATCATGCCTCCACCAATAATCCTTTTCCAAGACAACAAATTTATGTTTATATACAATTAAAGATAACTCACCAGCTCATAAATATATATCCCCAATTAATCCTGTGACCCAAGAATAGAGTCGTCCCACACCCTACACTAACACATCAGTTATCTTAATACAAGTGCATACTAGTTTTAAGTTTACACAAGAAACAATCGTAACATGCTCGAATATATACCGAGAAATGTTCTTACTAGATATTAGGCAATCCTGACATGCTCCAAATAAAATATAAAAATACCATATTAGGTGTTTGGCGATCCCGACACGCCTTGACAATACCAACATGCCAAATATAATGCATAGATACCTTATTAGGTATTAGGCGATCCCGACACACCTTGGCAATCCCAACATACCAAATATAATATATAGATACCTTATTAGGTATTAGGCGATCCTGACACGCCTTGGCAATCGCAACATGCCAAATATAATGCATAGATACCTTATTAGGTATTAGGCGATCCTGACACGCCTTGGCAATCCCAACATGCCAAATATAATGCATAGATACCTTATTAGGTATGGGCGATCCTGACACGCCTTGGTAATCCTTACATGCCAAATAAAATGCATAGATACCTTATTAGGTATGGGCGATCCTGACACGCCGAGCAATCCTTATATGCCAAAATAAAATGCATAGATACCTTATTAGGTATGGGCGATCCTGATACGCCGGGCAATCCTTACATGCCAAATAAAATGCATAAATACCTTATTAGGTATGGACGATCCTGACACGCCGGGCAATCCTTACATGCCAAATAAAATGTATAGATGCATTCCCAATATGAAACATAAAATAAACAAGGTGCATTATGATTTTAATTTGCACAAACAAAGCAATTCAAATTATCTGACATGAAATTATCACCATATGACAAATCGTGCACAAGTAAACTATAATCAAGTATTTAATGGGCATTTATATCCTTAAAGGAAAATACATTCAAATAATTTAAAAAACACAATTTAACAACTTTAGAAGTAAACACCCAATCCAACCCCCAATGCACTCAAATCTATGAGGGAGTCTACACCAAACTCTTATTTAGGTTTCTGGGCCTATTCTACTTCTAATAACCCTATTAAATCATTCTAAAATTTTCTGAAATTTAAAAAAAATACTTTCAACAAATAAAAGAAGGTGAAAACCCAACTTTTAGATACTTTAAAAATTCATTGAATACTAAGGGAAGCTCCTTTCAAGATGAAAATTTAAATCCAGGTATATTTAACCTCCAGAAAGTTACCACAAAAATTTGGGAATTTTTGGAATTACAAAAGTATTTTCTAAAATTACAGAAAGTGAAAAACCCAACTTTTGGACAATTTAAAAAATCAATTGAACAACAAGGGAAGATCATTTTGAGTTAAAAATTTAAAACCAAGTTTATTTAGCCTCCAAAAAGTTTCAGTAAAAATTTGAGAATTTTTGAAACTTTCTAAGTATTTTCTAAAATTAAAGAAGCTGAAAAACCCAATTTTTAGACACTTTAAAAATTAATTTAAAGACAATGGTAAATCATTTAGACATGAAATTTAAACCCCAAGCTCCTTAAGATCCCAGGAAGTTGACATAAAATTTTGGAAATTTTTAGAATTATAAAGATATTTTTAGAAAATGATTTTCTGAATTTTCACGTTTTTCCAAAAATTTAAAAAATTCAAAACAAATATCAAAATAATTCGGAATGGGTCCATATCGGACCCAGAGGTGGGCCCCCGAGAGTGGGCCCCAAAGATACTTTTTCGGCCACCGGCGCCTGCGGCACGCTCCCCTACGCGCCGGCGGACGGGTGGCCACCTTTTTTTTTTCTTTTTCTTTTTTTTTTCTTTCTTTTTCCCCACCTGAAGCTTCAGCGACCAACAATGGAGGCCGAACTTCCCGATCACTTTTCGATCACTTCCGAGCACCGAATTGCGCATATGAATATACCATTGAACTCATATCGATCTAAGCTACGTATTGGTACCAAAATCATCCCCTCTCGTGGACTAAATAAAAAACGCCCAATTTCAAGTTTCAAAAATCTAAAATTTCAAACTCAATTTTCCGTCAATCTATCTAACAGTTCACAACCAAACTTTCAAGGATTGTTCTAGGAAGTAAGATCTACCTTTTAATCGGAACAAAAACGTTCAAAAATGATGAATACAGTAAACCCAGTTTCATGTTAATATATATATATATATATATATATATATACCCGCCTATACAGTCATATATACATGTATAAACATATGCCAAAAATACCCTAAAACAGTACCAAAACTCCAAAATCTTCATGTTTAATTCACAGAATTATTTCTAGCATGCAAAATCATTTAATTTCAAAATTAAATGCATACAAATTTCTAGTAACATGTCTATACAATTAATATATATATTATACATATATTCCAACATGTATATACAAAAATATATATGTATATAGATTCAAAGGGGAAGAGAAGAGTTCGAACTTGCCTTGTGATGTTGAGCAAAAATCACTTCTTTTCTCTTTTCCTGGCGTCGACCGTTTTCTCCCTATCTGTGCGTAGGAATCCTCTGTACCTAGAAACTACTGAACCCTAATTCCTTTTCTCTTATTTAATATTCTTAAATAATTAAACTGATAAATATAAAATATTTGGCCCAACTATATATATATATATATATATATATATATATATAGCCCAGCCCAACCTAATAATAATAATAATAATAAAACAAGAATAAAGAAAATGCAGCCCAAACCAACATATTTTTATTTAACAGAAAAAAAACTATATTTAAAATAAATATTTAACACACAATTAAACACAATCAACACTTAGCAACCATTCAAACATCCACATTAAACATATAAAAACAGGCATTGACAAAATTAATTAAAGCATTTAAATAATTAAAAACTCCATCAAATAAATAAAAACCCAATTTAGATATCCTCAAATTACAGGGTATTACAGTAGTCATGAGAGGCTGCCAGTTCTGCTGAACATAAAAATTAGAGGTATTATAAGTGATGCAACTTGTTGCCTGTTGCCAGGCTGAAGAATCTACCTGCCATTGTTTTGTTTGACTGTCCGGTTGCACAGCTAGTGTGGAGACTTGTCCTCTTAGGCTAAGTTTTGAAGGTTGTTGTAATACCCCGCTCCAACACATGGTATGATATTGTCCGCTTTGGGCCTGAGCTCGCACGGTTTTGCTCTTGGGTTTTGCTCTTGGGTTTTACCCCAAAAGGCCTCATACCATTTGAAGAGAACATACTACATATAAGCACATCCCCTTTTCCACACCCAGGCGATGTGGGATTGCGCACCCTGTACCCTGTCAGTGTGGTAGCTCAGCCTAGTGTCTATCTTCGCACCCGCCCACTCACACCCGTCCACAAGGGTTACTACAATCCACCCCCCCTACGAGGCCCGACGTCCTCGTCGGCATACTTCCGGCTAGGTTTAGGCTCTGATACCAACTGTAATACCCCGCTCCAACACATGGTATGATATTATCCGCTTTGGGCCTAAGCCCGTATGGTTTTGCTCTTGTGTTTTACCCCAAAAGGCCTTATATCATTTGAAAAAAATATACCACATATAAGCACATCCCCTTTTCCACACCCAGGCGATGTAGAATTAAGCACACCTTGTACCCTGTCAGTGTGGTAGCTCAGCCCAGTGTCTGTCTTCGCACCCGCCCACTCACACCCGTCCACAAGGGTTACTACAGTTGTAGCGGTGATTGGTATCAAAGGTGGGACTGGTTGAGAAAGCTTTGGAATGGTGTTCAAGAATCTGATGAGTTATTTAGTCTTGCCTCTTTTGTGTCACGAGTTTGTCCGAGCAAACAAACCTGCTGTTTCTTTGCCTTCTGTAAAGTCTGGTGGTTCTACTCAGAAATGGAGTGCGCCTACTTTTGGAAGATTTAAAATGAATGTGGATGCCTCATTTGATGTATCGTCAAACCGTTGTGGTGGAGGTGTGGTTTTGAGAAACCATGATGGTTATCCTATGAGGGTTGCATCCTTATTTTTTTCTGATGTAGCTTCAACAGGTGTTGTAGAAGCTGTGATATTGCGGAAAGGTTTGAAGCTATTGCAGTCTTGGGGTTATGAAGCAATTGATGTAGAAGGGGACTGTCAACCCATTATGGATTTGAAACCAGTGGATTCTTTGTCCATGGTTGTTTTGCAAGACACAGAAAATCTGTTGAAGAATTCTTTGGACTATTCTTTGTGTTGGGTCCCCAGAAATTGTAACACAGTTGCTCACTGTGAGTAAATGGGCATTGCATCAGAAAGCTACTGACCTTGAGTGGTATGTTTGGCCACTTTCATTACTTGAAGCTTTTTCTGTTGAATATAACTATCTATCTAATGATAGCTCTGTATCTTGGAAAAAAAAAATCAAATCTTACACACACACACACACATATGATCTAAAAGCAACTGAGCAAGTAAAAAATTATGTGGCTATGGTTGCATATGTTCACATACAAATTACTCTACATATATACACTGCTTCCACATGAACCATAATCTTTAAAACTATCTCAAACCACATCAGATATATGCCCACATTAAACACATAAAAATATGTTCTGAGATATAATCACATATAACCTAAATCCATATATATGTCAATCTTATGTTAACGATATATTTAATAATCTCATTCTCCTAAATATATATACACACACACACTAACCATATCATGATTCCAATAATTCTCCTAATCTAACATTATTTGCTATTGTTATATAGAGAAGAAGATACAAATCAATTGGCTGATTGTGATTTGATTAGACTTCTTCGTCAGTTGTTAGTTCTCCTTTGACACAAACTTCTTTATCAATTCTCCTACCAATTGTTTGTCCCTTAATTCCCCCCTTCTTGTCTCCTTTCCATACTTCTGTCTCCCTCTTTAACTCTTCTGGTAAAACATCTCCTTCCCAATTTCTGACTACTTCAATCAGGGATGACCCTCTTCTATCTCTTTCTCATTGTATATTTAACCTGTCTGCCAAAGACAACACTCTTCCCCACTCTTCCCAACTCTTCTCTCTCTTTCCCATTGTATCTTTAACCTTTTAGCCAAAAACAACACTCTTCCCAATTAATGAATGATGCACATGTAAACGTGAGAAGCGAAGGTGCGAGCGTGGGAGATCGTGAAAGAGTTTGGTAAGTAGATAGAGTTTGGTAACCAAAGATAACTGTGTCCTATAAATATTAGAGACACTTAAATCTTTTTTCTCTTATATATATATATATATATATATATATATATATTTAGTCCTTATACAACCACCAATGGAGCTAATAAATAAAAGATCCAAAGATTGTAAGCTCTCTTCAAGCACATCACAATACAAGACATTTACTTTGTTCACTCTCTCTCTCTCTATTTGTATCTCATTCCCTTCTATTCTTCTTCTTCTTTATCTCCCTCTTTCTTTCTCTCTCTCTGTAATATTCTCTTTATCAGGTTTGTATCCAATTTTAAATGAGATATCAAATTATTTCTATTTTTTGCATGTCATAAATTTTTTAAAAGTTAACATCCTTACAAGGAAGAAAAACCTTCAGACGAGAGTTATTCCTTCTTTAATTGACATTCGTTTGATCTCCTTAACCTTTCATGATCGAAGAAATAGAAATTTTGTGTTTAATATTTTTATTGAGTTCTCAACAAACTCTGTCAAACCCGCATTCACAACACAAGACCCAAACTTTTATAGCCACACACCCTGAACAATAATAAAAAAATGTTGAGAAACAAGCCCCCAATCACGAACCACCAAATATTACGATGTGATGATAAATAAACAAGCACAAAGAAATTTGCAAGAACACACCCAGAATTATACGTGGTTTGGCTAAATAAGCCTACGTCCACGGAGAGCCTAATTTCACTATATATATTGTAACAATACACGTTGAAAGATTATATCGAGAGTATGCTCAACTCTCAACCCTTATACACCCAATCTCACTTAAAACAAAATCACAAATTCTAAATAAGAATTCTCTCTCTAAGTGTCCTCTCAATAACAATGAGAATATTACCTCTACGCAAGAGTTGCCCTCTCAAAATAATGAGAGTGACCTCTCAAATACAATGAGAGTATTGCCTCTTTTCTTCTCACTTGTCTCAACCTATAACATAGGTAGCTAATTATAGAGCTCAAAACCCAATGAGAGTATTGCCTCTTTCCTTCCTTGAGACCAAGACTTGCTGACTAAGAAATTACCTAATAAGATACAACTCTATAATGAAAACCTAATCACAATAGGAATTTGAGTCAACCTAACAAAGAAGAAGTAAGGAAGATTTTTACAAACTATGAAATACTCATCAAATTCTAAGAAACAAAAGGAAACAAAAAAAAAAGTGCATTGCGATAAAACCAATCAAAAGCTCTAGTATGGGGTATTCTATATTTGACTAAATGGGAGTTGAAAAAAATGAGTTCAAAATGGGAGTGGAAGAAAATGAGTTTGAGATGGGAGTTGCGAAAAAGGCGAGTTTTGAGATCGGAGATGAAAAAAATGAGTTTGAGACGAGTGTTGAAAAAATGAGTTTGAGATGGTAGTTGAAAAAACAGAGTTTGAGATGGTAATTGGAAAAAAATGAGTTTTGAGAGGAGAGTTGAAAATGAGAGAGTTTGGGATGGGAGTAGGAAAAAACGAGGGATTGAGTTGGGAGATGTCATATCTTAG
This sequence comes from Cornus controversa, assembly GCA_026545225.1. Taxonomy (NCBI): domain Eukaryota; kingdom Viridiplantae; phylum Streptophyta; class Magnoliopsida; order Cornales; family Cornaceae; genus Cornus; species Cornus controversa. The sequence goes on along the minus strand of CM048845.1, from coordinate 37,213,601 downwards.
ATTTTCTTTTATAAAGTTTTATATTTTTTTTGGTTATGGGGAAAACAGTAATTTTATGAAGTTAGGGGAATGAAATGAAATTTGCTAAGGAGAAAAAATAAAGAGGAAATGAAGACACATGTCCTAGCCATATGTCTCTATGCATTTTAGTGAAGTACCACATGGGAGTCTCTTGACCTTGACCAGCCCACTAAGTGTATAATAGGTATACATGTATTGTAATAGAAAAACTAAAGAAAAGGGAGAATAGAGAATAGTTTTGACAGAATATAGAGAGAAAAGAAGAAGAAGAGAGTGAGATTTTGGCCATAAAAGAAAGGAAGACAAGGAGGGAATCATCTAAGGCAAGTTGATTCTTGCCCTATTATTATTATATATACACACACACACACACATGATTTAATTAGTTGTTAAATCTTAGGAGAGGTAAGTTGTATCAAGTAAGAGGTCTGATTTGTAGTAACCTATATCTGTGCATGCAATCACATTAGAATTTTGAGTAATTGATTCTAGATGCACTATTCTTAGTATTATGTATTATGTTCAGATGCACTATTCTGAGTAATATATTGGGTTGGGTTTATATCATTGCGGGTTTTGCTAAAATGGAAGTTAAGATTAGGTTTATACATTGGTATATGCACATATATGCAAATATATATATATATATATATATATCATGTGAATTGAATTGTATATGAGGAAAATATCTATATGTGTGATAGTCCGTGGGGAGCACCTGTTCCGTTTGTCAAGAAGAAAGATGGGTCACTTCGGTTGTGTATTGACTATTGCGAGCTAAATGGGGTGACGATCAAGAACAAGAACCATTTGCCATGTCTCCATGATTTATTTGATTAGCTCAAAGGGGCACAATTGTTCTCTAAGATTGATATGAGGTCTGGGTATCATCAGTTGAGGATTATGGAGGAGGATATTCCTCAGACTCCCTTTAAAACAAGTTATGGCCTCTACGAGTTTATAGTCATGCCTTTTGGGTTCGCTAATGAGCCAACAGGTTTTATGGATACGATGAATCAAGTGTTTAGACCTTACTTGGAGCAGTTTATCGTAGTTTTGTGGATGACATTCGGATATATTCCAAAAATAAGGAGGAGCATGAGCAACACTTTGAGCATTGCACTTGAGACTCTGCGAGAGCATCAGCTCTATGCTAAGTTTGAAAAGTGTGAGTTTTGGCAAGAATAGATCAGGTTTTTGGGGCATATAATCTCTAAAGATGGAGTCTTAGTGGATTCTGCCAAAGTGGAGGTAGTGTTGAGTTGGAAACGGCCTACTACTATTACGGAGGTTCGTACTTCCTTGGGTTTGACAGGTTACTATAGACTTTTCATTGAGGGTTTCTCCAAGATTGATGCACCTTTGTCCCGATTAACTCGAAAAGATGTGAAGTTTATTAGAGCCATCGGTGTGCACAGGCTTTCGAGGAGCTAAAGACTAGATTGACCTCATAACCAGTTCTTACCATTCCTGTTAGTGATGTGGGATTTGTTATTTACATGGATGCATCCCATCAGGGTCTTGGGTGTGTTGTAATGCAAGAAGGTAAGGTGGTGGCATATGCTTCTAGGCAGCTCAAGTCACATGAGCAGAATTACCCTACGCATGACCTCAAGTTAGCAGTAATGGTTTTGCGTTGAAGGTGTGGAGGCATTCTTTGTATGGGGAGAAATTTGAGTTATTCTCTGACCACAAGAGCCCCAAGTATCTCTTCTCTAAAAAAGAGCTAAATATGAGGCAACAGAGGTGGATAGAGAAGATGAAAGATTTTGATATGACCATTCAATATCACCCTAGAAAGGCAAATATGGTAGTAGAGTGGATGATGTTAGAGACATTGGCAGAGTTCTCCATTACCATAACTTCTCATAATGCGGGGACTTTCCTTTGTAGTTTCGCAATACAGCTGACCTTGATTAGTCGGATTATTCAAACTCAGATGCAAGATGAGAGGTTGCAAGTCAAAGTAGCAGAGGTTGCCGAGGATGAGGGTAATGTAAATTGGAAGAGTGCAATAGATGGCAGTGTTAGATTTTGAGGTAGGCTATGTGTTCCAAACATATCAGACCTCAAAAGAAATTTTAGAAGAAGCACACCACTCTAGGTACACAGTACATCTGGGTGGCACTAAGATGTACCATGATCTCAAGAGGCAGTTCTGGTGGGAAGGCATGAAACGTGATGTGGTAGAGTATGTGTCTAAATGCCTCACTTGTTAGCGAGTGAAGGTTGAGCATCAGAGACCAGTTGGACCACTACAGCCATTGCGTGTTCTTGAGTGGAAATAGGAGCATATCACGATGGATTTCATTGTGGTATGAAATGTGATGTGGCAGAGTGTGTGTCTAAATGCCTCACTTGTCAGTGAGTGAAGGTTGAGCATCAGAGACCAGCTGGACCACTACAGCTATTGTGTGTTCCTGAGTGGAAATAGGAGCATATCACGATGGATTTCATTGTGGGATTACCAAGGTTGAGATAGAAACATGATACGGTGTGGGTGATAGTGGACTGATTGACTAAATCGGATCATTTCCTGCCCTTTTGAGCTACCGACTCTTGGGAGAAGTTGTGTGAGTTTACATTAAGGAGATCGTCAAGCTCCATGGAGTGGTGGTGTCTATTGTTTCTGATCGTGATCCTCGTTTTACATCTCATTACTGGAGTAGTTTCCAGGAGGCTTTTGGTACTTCTTTGAGTTTGAGTACCACCTTTCATCCTTAAACCGATGGCCAGTCTGAGAGGGTCATTCAAGTGTTGGAGGATATGCTTCGAGCATGTATTGGATTTTTGTGGTAGTTGGGAGGATCATATTTCGTTGATTGATCGAGTTTGCAGGCGTTTTATAGGAGATCTTGTCATTCACTAATATGTTGGGCTGAGATTGGTGATAACAGCCTATTGGGGCCCTAGTTGGTACGAGAGACTACAGAGAAGGTAGCTACTACCCCCACCGGGTGGTGAGATTCTTAGAGATTTTTATGTTCCATCTGCTTATGCATCTCCTTCTTGTATTTGTTTCCCGAATGCGGGGAGGAACAATTTTGAAATTAAATCCTCAACAATTAATCTTCTTAGTTGTTTTCATGGGCTTCCTAACCAAGATCCTTATAAACATATTGATGAATTCTTAGAAGTGTGTTCGACTTTATAGTTGAATGCACAAGCGGAGAACAACTTAAGACTTCGTCTTTTTCCCTTTGTAGTAACCCTTGTGGACGGGTGTGAGGGGCGGGTGCAAAGACAGACACTGGGCTGAGCTACCACATTGACAGGGTACAAGGTGCTCAATCCCACATCGCCTGGGTGTGGAAAAGGGGATGTGCTTATATGTAGTATGCTCTCTTCAAATGGTATGAGGCCTTTTGGGGTAAAACCCAAGAGCAAAATCGTGCGGGCTCAGGCCCAAAGCGAACAATATCATACCATGTGTTGGAGCGGGGTATTACACCCTTCTCGCTTAAGGATAAAGCCAAACAATGGTTTAATTCCTTAGAGCCCAATTCTATTAACTCTTGGGCAAAAATGTAACGAGAGTTTCTAAAGAAATACTTCCCAATGGGAAAGACTAATGATGCGCGAAGAGCCATCATTGGCTTTTCTCAAAGGGCAAGCTTTTCATTAAATATGGGAAATGATAAAAGATCTTTTGAGGTCTTGCCCACACTATGCTATTCTCAAATGGTAATTGGTGCAAATATTTTATGATAGTTTAGGGGAGCCTCACAAACAAATGGTTGATGCTAGTTGTGGAGGTACATTCTTTCTAAAAAGCCCCGATGAAGCATGGATACTCTTTGAGAACTTGAGTAAAAATTCGTCTTATCATTTTTCTAATAAAAGAAAAAATAAGGTAGTCGCTCCTCTTAATGCCCAAACTGAAAGTATTTTTGAAATGCGTAAGGAGCAAGCAACAGATAGGAACATAGAAGCTTTAGAAAAGAAATTGGATCAAGTTATGTTGGCCGGTTCTTCTTCTTCTTCCTCCAATCCTACTATTCCTAATCCTACCTTTCATCCCACATATGATGTGTGTTCATTCTGCTTTAGCCCTTCACATTATATAAAGGATTGCCCTCATGCGGGGCAATATCCTAAATTTTTACAAGAGCAAGCAAATGCACTTTACTCTAGGTCGGATCAAGTGTCATACCAAAATTCCTATACTCCCGGATAGAGAGATCAAACCCAATTCCACTATGGGAACGAAGGCCAATATCAAGGACCTCGGGGACCACCTGGACAACAAGGTCTATCTCAATTCCAACCTAGACCTTATCAAACCAATTCAAATTCAACCTTCTACTACACTCCCAATCAACCACCTTCTTGAAACCCAAGTTTTGAGAAAAATGTTTTGGCAGCTTTAGGCAATATCGAAAGTAATACTCAAAAGATCAACGCCCACTCACAATCTATTGCAAAAATAGAGTCCCAATTGGGACAGCTAGCCAATGCAATGAATCATAGAGAGGGTGAAAAGTTGCTTAGCCAAACAGTGGCAAATTCGAACGGAGTTCAAGTAATTGATAATGCTTCCCATTCCTTTGAGTTCAACAAAGAACAAGCTCAATCAATTACTACTCTAAGGAGTGATAGAGTGCTACAAAATCCTATTGATAAGATAAGAGAGAAAGAATTTCTAGAAAATCCTATTGATAAGATAAGAGAGAAAGAATTTGAGCAACCGATAAATCCAAACAATCCCATTTTTAATTCAAAAGACCTTCCAACAAATCCAAAAGAGCTCTCTAATAATCCAAAAGAAAAAAGAAAGGATAAAATCATTGAAGCTAAATTTTCATTAACTCCAAATCAATCGGCTTCATATGAACCTCCTATTCCCTTTCCTCAAAAATTAAGGGAACTAACTCAATTCAGGAAACAAGGAGAGAAATTGCATGATATGATAGAAATCTTCAAGCAAGTAAAAATTAATCTTCCTCTTCTTGATGCTATAAAATAAATTCCCTCCTATGCTAAATTTCTTAAGGACTTATGCACTCAAAAGCGTAAATCTTGGAACCAAGCTCCTAAGAAAGTCCAATTGACTGAGCAAGTGAGTTCAATTCTTCAAAATAACACCCCTCCAAAGTTCAAAGAGTCGGGTGCTCCCACAATCTCATGTGTCATTGGTGACCATGAATTTGAATGAGCCCTCTTTGACTTGGGAGCAAGTGTTAACTTACTTCCTTACTCGGTCTTTGAGAAATTAAAGCTCAGAGAGCTTAAATCGACCATAGTTGTGTTGCAACTTGTCGACCGATCAGTGAAGCAACCACGTGGGATAATTAAGGATGTTCTCATCAAAGTGGACAAATTTTATTTTCTGGTGGACTTCATAGTCCTTGATACCGAACCTGTCCAAGATCCTACAAAGCATATTCCAATCATTCTAGGTCGCCCATTCTTGGCTACGGCTAATGCTTGCGTTAATTGTCGTACCAGGGTGATGGACATATCCTTTGGGAATATGACCGTTAGGATGGATACCTTTGACGCATCTCATCATACAGCCAATCATGAGAATGAATGCTTTGGGGTAGATATTGTGAATGAATTACTACACACGTCTTGTCGTAAACGTTAAACTTGGCAACAACTTCCGCAGTCCTATCATGTTCTGTGTGACCCTTTAAATCCAAAAGGAATGTATCTAAATATTTTTGAAGTATCTGAGTGTGAGAGGTGTGAATTGAGGGCTTAAACTTAAATTTTTTCATACTTGGGACAATTTTACAAAATTCCAGTCAAAGAAGATCGATGCATCGAAGTGCCTACTTCAATGCATCGATCTTTAAATGTCTCATTTTTTCTGCCAATTCCAGCAGCCTCCGCACCTTGTGTCGATACATGGTCGATTCATCATTAGCTTCGATGCATCAAAATCTCTAGATCGATGCATCGACAATGATAATGCATCGAAGTAGCCACTTCGATGCATTGCACCAAGGCACGTGACTACGTAAGCAGTCACTTAATATTCAAATCTCTCATCTCTCCCTCTCATTTCTTCCTCTCTTCTTGACGACTCTTCACGTTCTCATGCATGTCCAGACCTCCCAAGCAAACCCCATCATCTAGATCATCCTTTCCCTTTTTCTCAAAGAAAGGAGTTCAAACATTCCATCTTTGCTAGTGAATTCCAAGGTAAGAGTTTTATGCTTCCTTGTGCATACTTCTGCTTAAGGAATTTGGAGGTTTTGTATTCCATTTTTATGGGTCTTAGACATGTTCATATACATGTTTTCCAGTTTGGGCATGATTGAAAGAGCGGAGAGCCTATATATACATGATTAGTATATATGCGATATATAATTTTTAGCTTACATTTTACTTTGAATCAAGCCATTTCTGACTCAAGGGTGTAATTTGTGTGGCCAAGTTCCCTTTTATCTACACCCTTTTGCGTTTTCATAAACTATGGCGAGTGACGAGGTCCCTCCTATTTCAGTTTGTGACATTCCTGGGGGTTACTGGTCGACTAGGGACTTCCATCTCGAGCATCGGGTGGATGTCGATGAGTTTACAGTGAACTCATATATAGCATGGTCTCTTTTGGCACTTACAGAGCGTCATCTGCTTGGTCTCTTGGTGCCTGCCGCTGAAATTTTCTACTCCTGACTTGTTCGTGTCTTCTACATGAACATGTCCTACCAATTAGACACCCCGGATATATTGCACACCACTATTGACAGTGTCGCCGTTACTGTAACCATCTGTGACATTGTTGACTGCATTGGGTGTCCCCATGAGGAGCCCGACGACCTTCACTTGGGAGAGGAGATACCCCATTTTCCCGACATTCCTTCCAACCTATCTATTTCTTCCATGATCTGACACATGTGTCGAGGTCGCTTCTCGGATCCTCCCACCAATTCTTACACCACTAAATCTTTGTGCCCGTGACAATTGTGGTTTTTTGACAAAATCTTTCAGCAGAATGCACATCCAATGGGCCATATAGTGGATCGTTGTGGTGACTTTTTGAGGGCGTTGTATGCCCTTCATTCTAGATTTTTGTTTTCTATTCCAGCTATTATTTAGGGCCAAATGTCCCAGGTATGGGAGCAGCTCATCGATCGTCCCACTCCGAGGATGGCCAATGTTTGCCTACCATTCCCATTTCTGGTCATAGTCCTCGTTCATCGTGCCCACTTTCATTTTCTTCTAGACGAGGTTGCGAATGATGCCCCCTCTCACTTTACTTTTCAGAGGTGGAGTAAGATGCTTACACACCTACTGCTTGTTCCCAATGTTGCCCTTGAGGTTGAGGAGGGCGATCTAGATATTTATGCCTCTGATAGGGAGGATACTGATACTGACATAGGTGAGGCCGATTCAGATACCGCTCCCATGAGCTGTGCCGAGTATGATTATTTAGCCACGGGTCTAGAGTGTCTCAACGCCAGCCTCCAGTCTTTGCAGTTAGAGTTTGCAGAGCAGCGCCAGCCTCTAGTCTTTACACTTCAACATCGTCAGCAGACTGACGTGCGTCTAGACGCAGTTATTGCGGGCCAGCAACAGATCCATCAGCTGCTTCAATAGGCGCTTGGTTTGTCTGCTTCTACTTCTGTGCCGCCACTATTTTTCTGTATTCACAGTCATAGAACTGTTTAGTGCCGTGTGGGCACTTTGTTTTGTTGCTTAGTAAGCAATTCTTTTGTATTCCACAAATTCTAGTATTTGTATCACACATATTTGAATTAATGGAATATTATCAGCTTTCCTTTATGTTTATATTCTTGCCGTCTTTTCTTTTACTTTTTGCACTTATTTACTTTTCCAGTTCGTGAATGTTATCTTGGTATATACTTGTACTTGTGCAGGTTATGATGCCCCACTTGTCCCGTGAACCCGTGTACCCACTACCATATCCTGGTTGATGTTTGCCTTTTTGATATCCATTAAACCGCCAGTACCATTGTTCTAACTCTTTTTAGGTTAAACATTGAGGACAATGTTTAATTTAAGTTTGGGGGTACGGTACACTTGCATACATTATATACATTTCACACACTACACTGGGTTTTTTTTTTTTTTGTAAATTTTTGTACATATTGCATCTTTAGTTCATGTTTTCCATGACGTTCTTCTAGTTAAAGAAGTGATAACCATAACGTCATCGATAAATGCATCTTGTAATTAGGAGCTTTGACATTCGAAAAATACTCGCACTTTTGGAAATTATGTGTTAGGTTAGAACGGTTTACATTTTTGTTGAGTTTTCGAATATTGTATAGTTCTTCCCCTAAATTTGTCTTTAACGGCACAAAGACACACACATGCATTCAATTGTGGGGTATACGTCATTTGGAGAATTTTGAAAACGTTTGTTTTTATTTGAACTTCTTGATAAATTAATTGATTTGAAAAATCAAAAGCCAAAAGAAGAAAAAGAAAAGAAACAGAATAAATAATTGGCAGTAAGCCTTCTCACTCAATAAATCAAGCCTCTGTGCCTCAGGAAGCATGGAGTGTTCTCGTCTAAAAAGTGTGCAAGGTTGAGCAATAAAGAAATAATTGGCTCGTTTGAGTTTGTAGCCTAGTGAGCTCGGTTATTAAGTCCGAGGGGTGTTTCTTCACCCAATGCCCTAAAACCGTCTGGTTTGGGAGTCATTGACCCAACGTTGCTACATAGGCTTGCTATATAATACCTTGCTCTAACACATGGTGATAAGTGTTCAATACTATGCATTTGAACCCTCTTTATTGCATATGTTTGTCCCGTTATTACGTTTACCGATGTACGTTTACGGTATTTTTATATTTTTGATGTATTGTAGGTTTTGTACCAAAAGGAGCAATGTTTGAGGTCATTTGCAGTTGAAGAGCAGAATTCAGAAATGAAGCTAAGGCATATCGATCAATCGAGATGTTGATCTCAATCAATCGAGATCGTGATAAGTGTTCAATACTATGCATTTGAACCCTCTTTATTGCATATGTTAGTCCCATTATTACATTTACCGAGGTACGTTTACAGTATTTTTGTGTTTTTGATATATTGCAAGTTTTGTACCGAAAGGAACAATGTTTGAGGCCATTTGTAGTTGAAGAGCAGAATTCAGAAATGAAGCTAAGGCATCTCGATCAATCGAGATCTCGATTAATCGAGACATGCATTTTGATTAATTGAAATCTCGATCAATCAAGATTCCAATCTCGATCAATCGAGATTCTGCAGACCCACTTGCTCACCTGCTCTCCCACTTGCAACAAAATCCACCTTTTTGCACGACTTGGATGGATTTTCTGACTTGAAGAAGACACATGGAGATATTATTGATTTAGTTGGTATATATATTACTATATATATATACATGGTGGGTCCCAAGGATGGAAAGTAGCCAAATATGCACAAAAGGAGCCATTTCTCTCATATATCGCATACCATACATTAGAGACTTTCGGGAGAGGAGAAGGAGAAGCTGAACCAGACCTTGAAGCTTCATTTTCTCCATTAATAGAAGAGTGCAAGGCTGCCATGATCAACTAACTTCTCTACTAGGGCGTGGGTGAAACCCCTAGCCATGTAAACTTGTTCATTTTTGTAGCATTATTTGGGATTTGTATTTAAATGTTGATTACTTAGTCTAGTGATGATGTACACTTATACATTTCTTATATATATTCATATGATATTGTTTTTATTCTTGTCTTAGAGTATAATCCATCTTATGAATGCACAACACTTGCATCTTTCACAAGAAATGCAAATGATGGCTAGGTAATGGTATTTAAATTGAATGTGTTGTTCTTGCTTGTATAAACTATGCCAAGATGAGGTAGTTTGGATGCATTTAGGTTCACTTAGAGAGTAGGGTAATTAGTTAGGTTGAAGAACTATGCTTGTTGAAGATGGATTATGATAGGTTTGCACACACATTGATCTTTTGATATGTTATTGAGGTCACAAGCCTAATGACATTGTTAGACATTTAATTTTATAAATCACAAGCTTGCTACATCTATGGAAATATGAATGGCTAGAGGTGGAAACCACCCTAGTTCTCTCTCCCAACTTACAACTCTTTAAATTTAGTGTTTTTACATTTCATGTAATAGTTTTAAAACAAAAATCAAAACCTTGTTTTTAGAATTAAAGTGGAATTAATCTCTCTTCAAGACAATTAACAACTAGTTCTCGTGGGATCGATACCCTCTATATAGAACCGTATCCACAAAGATTCGTGCTCTTGCGAGTGGTTAAATTATATTTTGAAAAAGGGAAAAAATAAGCTTACAATTAGAATCAAGTTTAGCCACATCAAAATTTTGGCATCGTTGTCGGGGACTACGGTTTAATTGTCGCCACTGAAAGATTAAATCTAGTTTAATTCTTAGGCTAGAAATTCTTTCATTCTTTTTTTTTTTTGTATATATCTTGTGCTTATCTCTCAAATTGCTTGATTTTAGGTATACCACATAGTGGGCATCTCAAAGACTCAAGGTTGGACCCTTTGTGAGTATAAAGTCTAAAATTTGTGGATTTGAGTAATTTTTTTTTTTTTGCATATTGAGGTGTTGTTTTACTTTTAACGCATGCTAGGTAGACGGTCGTTGTCACTTCCTTTGCTTCCGTGTAATAATGAACTTAAACGAACACTTAGACAACGTAGAGGAACCTCTAGGGACCCTATATTGCCTAGGACTGAAAAAATAGAACCAAATGATGGACAATGTAGAGACCGTGCCCAATTTTGGCCGCTTTTTCAATTTTTGTCATTTATTGCTTTAAATGCATTTTAAATGATATTTAACATGTTTTGGATGCGGGGAACATGTTTAGAAGGTTAGAATATGGTTTTGGGAAGTTTTGGCGACTTTTGGAAAAGTTTGACTTTTTGGTCAACGGGGGCCCGGGATTAGGTTAAGTGGGTCCGGGAATTTCGAGAAAATTATGAAAAATTTTATTTTTGACTATGGACTAAACAAAATATTTAGAGTGTTAAGGAAGTGATTTCGAGTCCAACGGAGTTTTCGGGAATTAATTCCGAGCTCGGGAAGGTACATTAAGTGGCTAGGGGTAAAATGGTCATTTCGCGCCCCTAGGGTTGAGATAAATATCAAAAAGGGTCTGAGACATTTCATTTTATAGATCCCCCTCTCTCTCTACGTATCCCACTTCATCTCTCTCCCTTCTCTCTAGAGTTTGAGGGCCTTAAGGTGTGATTTGGAATATCTTGAAGAAGGAAAGTGTGTAGGGGACATCAAGGGCATTGGTTTGAACCGATCAAAGTCTCCGTTTCATGAAGTTGAGAAAGCTGGAATTTCTCAAAGTTGAATTCAAAGCTTGGGAATTTGAGGTAGGGGTGCTAGACTCATCTTTACTTTGATTCTATAGGTCACATAATTGTGACATGAAAGATAGATTGGGATTTCTTGAGTTTAGGGTTATGTATATGTGTATATATGTATACTAATGTGATTATGCATGTATCAATGTCTAGCATGTTGGTTAGAACTTATATATGTTGTGTATGTGCAAATGAGACTATGAATGTGCTTGATGAAAAATGTGATCATTTGGTGAAAACATGAAAAATGTGAATTTTTAGACTTGTGCATGAAAGATATGATTTTCCTTGTTAAATGCATAAGCATGATGATTTTCATGATATGAGTGTGATGGCATTGTGACAATCTTGAAGGAAAAGAAAATGCATTGATTTGACAAAAATGCATTCATGGTGTGGAATAGGTGCATTGATGTGATTATGTGCACTATGTGAAAAGCGAGTTTTTGGGGCGTGACAATATTGAGAATTAAGGTGAGGGAATGGTCCCTAGGGTGAAAGATCCAAAACTTGGCCAAGAGGAGGTGCTCCCTTCGGATTAGTAACCCGATAAAGCACAAGCAGAGTTTGGGTGCCGAAGAGACCCTTACTATGGATGGAGTGATAAGCTAGTCCCCATTGAAGTGATTTTCGAATTTATGTGGCGTGAGTTATATATATATATATATATATATATATATATATATTGTGGCTTGCTCAATTGGATATATATAGATGTGTATATGTAGATGCATTGAGATGTGAAGCATCACGCATGATTTGAAAAACGTGTTTGTTTATGGGTTAAAAGCATGTATACTTGTCATGTAGACATGTAGGGACTTCATATGCATCCATGCATGGCCGCCTGAGTTAGAGTGGGGTTGGGTGGATCATTTCTACTGAGCCGCAGTGTTGCTCACCCCATATTTATATAAACATTTTCAGATAAGGCGCCAATGGAAGACGATGCATGATTAGCTCTATGGATATGTTGAGCTTATTTTTAGACTTTTGCTCTTTTGAGATGTAGATAAATGTCCATGCCGGCTTGTGGCATGTAGACAATGGTTGTGGTGTTGCCTTTACATTTGTACCTTCTTATGTATGTGAAATCCAAATGTAAGTGCCACACTTGTAGGAAAGTAATTTTTGAGAAATGTATGTATAATGGCTTCCTTCATTTGAGACTTGTAGAATGTATGCAAAAAGGGCCATTTGAATTCTTATGTGTATGGTTCCATGGATTATGTATGGATTTGGAATTTAAATGGATGAATGCATTCTTTTGTCTCTTGTATTTTAATTTCGTGGATATGAATGTTTAGAGTTGTGGATTTATGTTGGAATGATGGTTGTAGGATCTCAATGTATAAGTTAGATTGTATGGTTGGGTTAATGAAGATCACCTTTGGAAAAATGAGGATGGTTTGGTTCACTTGAATTTTATGCGCATTGTGAACTTAGGATGAGTTTTCTATGATTATGAAAGATTTGAGATTCAAATGTATAGGTTGATGTGTGAGTATGACTTTATATCAATGGCAGATGATTTATATGAGTTATGAATGATCTAAGGTGGTTTGGTTGAGATTTGGGTTCAATTTGATCTTATATGGGTGTTTGGAAAAATCTGGGCAGTGCATTTCGATTAATCGAAATGCCCATTTCGATTAATCGAGATGCCCATCTCGATTGATCGAAATGGTGGCGAATTTTTATGAATTTTTGGGTTTTATTTCGATCAATCGAAGTCCCAACTTCGATTAATCGAAATATTGCAGGTCCAAGTTACCGAGAGGCTGTTTTCTTCGATTGATGGGGTCAAAATCTCGATTAATCGAGATGGATTTCGATTGATCGAGATCCAATCTCGATTGATCGAGATTACTATTCACAGCAAGGTTCAAAATTTGTCCAAACTTCGTTTCGATGTAATTTCTTCGTTTTAAATCGGAATTGAGTGTGGTTTTTTTTGAACTTGAGTATTTTTGAAAGATCTATACAATGGTGTATGTTTCATAATCAAATTCCATCTGTGTAAAAAGTTGAGGTCCAGAACTTAGTGGTTTATATGTATAGAACCAAAGGTAAAAATCATGTGCAAGGGCCTTTGATGATCTAATGCCACTTGAAGGGTGTGCATATAGAATGATTCCGCAATAGAAATGATTATAATGAGATTAAGGTGTGGGAACTTGAGGTGAAAGTACGGATTCACCCCCGTTTCCTTCGCTCCTAACCGGGTGTCGGAAACCGGGGCGTGACAACTTGGTATCAGAGCTTAACCGGGTTTGAATACCTACGGACGACGGGAAATGGTTAGGCCACATTTTGGATTGAAAGGACTTGATGACTTCTAAAATTGTGAATTGAGGTTATAAGTATAAGTTAGGGATTAAGTGCATATTACTTGGAAACTTTTATGTGCTTAATTGTTTGCATAACATACTTTTTGTGAAGTGCTTTAGCATGTTTAGGGTGCATGATGTGAATTGGTCCAATAGATTCGTGCACAAATTCTAAATATCTTCTTGTCATCTATATAGAAGGATGCCACCAAGAAGAGCTCGTGAGAGGACACCGGAAGTGGTCCCTATTGGAGGAGAGCAATTTATGCGTGACATGGTCGCTACCATGCGACAAATTGCAAGGGAAACACAACGGGAAACTCAAGAGGAGACCCAAGCTCCACCTAGAGCAGCTCCTCCTAATAGGATGATAACGGCGTTGGGGCATGTTAAGAAACATAGTCCACCGTCGTATTCTGGGGGATCCGATCCAATGGTAGCAGAAAGCTGGTTGGATGAGATGGTTACACTCCTTAATGTACTTGAAATTGAAGAGGACTTGAAGGTGAAGGTAGCCACTCACTACCTCAAGGATGACGCCAAACGTTGGTGGAAATTCTTGGGAGATTACCATGATTTGGAGATAACGGAATGGGATACATTCCAAGTACTTTTCTTCGAGAAGTACTTTCCAATGACAATGAAAGACAGTATGAGGAGAGAATTCTTTAACCTTGTTCAAGGGACAATGACGGTGATGGAGTACGAAACAAAGTTTACCTCCTTGGCTAGGTTTGCAAAGGAGATGATCCCAACGGAAGAGCTTAAAATTAAGCAATTCATAAGAGGTCTCCGAACCTACATACGGGACAAGGTTGGGATTTTAGGCTTGACCAACTATGCAGCAGTAGTGGAGAGAGCATTGATTTCTGAAGAGTTTAGCAATGATAACCAAAGAATAAGAGAAGCACAGAACCAAGCAAGAGGCACGGGATCCCTTACGGATAATCGTGCTAGAAAGAAGATGAGGATTGGTGGGTCATCCTCACAAAGGCAACCAACTCAATCAGTGAGTTCTGTGGCTATACCTTCTGGACCTTTCCGATCGAGGATAGTCTGTTTCAATTGCCAGAAACCGGGACACAGAATGGCTGAGTGTACTCAAGGGCAAGTTCCGTTAGTGGCAGATAAAAAGTGCTACTATTGTCATCAAATGGGGCATATTAGCTGGAATTGCCCACAGAAGAGTAGTGTGCAGGGTGGTACTGGTTCTCAGCAGCGTCGTGCGCAGCCTGTGACTTCACAGTCAGGTTTTAGGGCATTGCCACCACAGCAGACATCGCCTTCAGTTCAGAGTTCACGGGCACCTGCTAGAGGAGTCACGTCTAGTGCTCCCAGTCAGCAGTCGGGGTATCAGGGTGCAGGACAGCAGGGCCAGAGATCGCAAGGCCGTGCTTTTACTCTTGTTCAGGCAGAGACCTCGGCGGGACCGTCAGTGGTCCGAGGTATATTTCTTGTATCTAGCTCGTGGGCTAGGGTTTTAGTAGATTCAGGTGCATCACATTCATTCATATCATATGCATTTGCTTGTGCTTTGGGGTTGGAGGTGTCATCTTTGGACTCGGTTTTATCCATTGATATGCCAGTTGGTGGTAGAGTGGTTTTGAGTGATGTGTGCCGATCTTGTGAGATCGAGATTTCAGGACATCGACTAGTGTTTGATTTCATTCTCCTTGAGATGTCTAGCTTTGACGTGATCTTGGGTATGGATTGGCTATCGACCTACAGAGCCAATATTGATTGTCATCGGGGAAGAGTGACCTTGTGTACATCCTCTGGTGTTAGTATATGTTTTGTGGGGGAGCGGGATGACTTCTACTTGTCATCTTTGCATGGTTTGAGTGATCAGAGAGGGCTTGGGCATTTCTTAGCAAGCCTACTTGTTGATGGTGATGATGAGACACTTGGAGAGCTTCCTCGTGTAGTGTGTGAGTTTATGGACGTATTTCCGGGGGAATTGACACAGTTGCCTCCGAAACGAGAAGTGGAGTTTGTGATAGATCTTGCTCCAGGTACCGCGCCCATTTCTATGGCACCGTACCGAATGGCACCGGCTGAGTTGAAAGAGTTGAAGGACCAATTACAAGAGCTACTAGACAAGGGATTCGTACGCCCTAGTACATCGCCTTGGGGAGCTCCGGTTCTTTTTGCTAAGAAGAAGGACGGGTCTTTGCGGCTTTGCATTGACTATAGGAAGTTGAATCGGGCAACGATCAAAAATAAGTATCCCTTGCCAAGGATAGATGACTTGTTCGATCAACTTAAGGGTTCGAGGTGTTTCTCAAAGATAGACTTGAGATCGGGCTACTATCGGTTGGGGATTAGAGAGGCGGACATTCCAAAAACTGCTTTTCGCACACGATACGGGCATTATGAGTTTTTGGTGATGCCATTTGGTTTGACAAATGCACCGGCGACATTCATGGATCTAATGCATAGAGTGTTCAATGCTTACTTGGACAAGTTTGTGGTCGTGTTCGTTGATGACATCCTAGTGTACTCGTCTTCGGAAGAGGAACACGAGGGTCACTTGAGGATCGTGTTGCAGCTTCTAAGAGAACATCAATTATATGCCAAATATGAGAAATGTGAATTTTGGCTAGCAGAAGTGAAATTCCTGGGGCATGTTGTGTCTAAAGGAGGGGTTTCCGTGGATCCATCCAAGATAGAAGCGGTGATGAGTTGGGAAAGACCTAAGAGCGTATTTGAGATACGTAGCTTCTTAGGATTGGCCGGGTATTATCGGAGGTTTGTGAAGGACTTTTCGCGGTTAGCAGCACCAATGACAAAGCTTACCCGAAAAGGAGTGAAGTTTGTGTGGGATGATGCTTGTGAGCATGCATTCATGGAATTGAAGGGCCGGTTGACTTCGGCTCCAATTTTGATCATTCCAGAACGTGGGTTGGGGTATACAATTTATTGTGATGCTTCACGACTTGGTTTGGGATGTGTGCTAATGCAAACTGAACAAGTAGTGGCGTATGGTTCAAGGCAGTTGAAGACGCACGAACAAAATTACCTGACACACGACTTGGAATTGGCAGCCGTGATCTTTGCACTTAAGGTGTGGAGACATTATTTGTATGGTGAGAAGTTTGAAGTGTTTTCGGATCACAAAAGTCTCAAATACCTTTTCTCACAAAAGGATTTGAATATAAGGCAACGGAGGTGGATGGAATACATGGAAGATTATGACTTCGACTTGCAATATCACCCGGGAAAGGCCAATGTGGTAGCAGATGCATTGAGTAGAAAGTCACATGGTAGCTTAGCGAGCTTAGCCATACGGGAGTGGAAGATGATGGGAGATATCTCAGAAATGGGATTGCATTTCAGTGAGGATGATGGACCGGCAATGTTATTTACTCTTATCGCTCAACCAACTCTTGTGAGTAGAGTGATTGAAGAGCAAAGGAAGGATAGTGAGTTTGAGACTATTCGCACACGGATTTTGGGTGGTGAAGTGGTGGATGGATGGACAGTTCATTCAGATGAGAACATGAGATTCAAGGGGAAAATGTTCGTTCCCTTAGCTTGTCGGGATGAGATCCTGAAAGAATTTCATAACTCGAGGCTAGCAGTACATCCAGGTGGTACCAAGATGTACCATAACCTACGCCGACAGTATTGGTGGAAGGGTATGAAGAAGGATGTAGCTCAGTTCGTGGTGAGGTGCCTCACTTGTCAACAAGTGAAGGCCGAGCATCAGAGACCAGCGGGATTGTTGCAGCCATTGCCTGTGGCTATGTGGAAATGGGAGCATGTCACTATGGATTTTGTGACGGGGCTTCCAAGGTCGAGGAAGGGTCACGATGCAGTTTGGGTGGTCGTTGACAGATTGACGAAGGTAGCTCACTTTATTCCCATTAGAGTGACAGATGATGTGGATACTCTCAGTAGATTGTATATTGAGCAGATCCTTAGGCTTCATGGCGTGCCAGTTTCTATTGTTTCAGATAGAGACCCGCGATTTACATCTCAATTTTGGCAGAGTTTCCAGGCAGCGCTTGATACGGACCTTCACTTTAGTACGGCTTTTCATCCCCAGACGGATGGTCAGTCCGAGCGTACTATACAGATTTTGGAGGATATGTTGCGGGCGTGTGTACTTGACCTTCGGGGTAGTTGGGAGGATCACCTTCCTTTGGTGGAGTTTGCATACAATAATAGCTATCAGGCTAGCATTGAAATGGCTCCATTTGAGGCTTTGTATGGTAGACCGTGTAGGTCACCTGTCTGTTGGACAGAGGTTGGAGAGACAGTTTCTTTGGGACCAGATTTAGTTCAGGAAACTACGGAGAAGATCAAGTTGATTCGGCAAAGATTGCTTACTGCTCAGAGTCGTCAGAAAAGCTATGCTGATAGAAGACGGCGACCATTGGCATTTGAGGTGGGAGATCATGTCTTTTTGAAGGTCTCGCCACGGAGAGGTTTGATGAGGTTCGGTCGTAGTGGCAAGCTTGCACCACGATTCATCGGACCATTTGAGATTTTGGATCGGGTAGGAGAGGTTGCTTATCGCTTGGCATTGCCACCGCAATTGTCAGGTGTGCACAACACTTTTCATGTGTCTATGTTGAGGAGGTATGAGCCAGACCCTTCACATGTACTCGATTGGGCAGACCTTGAGGTGGAGGAGGATGTGTCATACGAGGAAAGACCAATTCAGATTTTGGACACTAGAGAGCAAGTGCTTCGGGGAAAGACCATCCCATTGGTTAAGGTGCTTTGGAGGCATCACGGGGTGGAGGAGGCTACGTGGGAGCGAGAACAAGAAGTTCGCTCAAAGTATCCCGAGTTGTTCATCACCTGAGGTACATTCTAATTTTGAGGACGAAATTCTTATAAGGTTGGGAGGTTGTAGAGACCGTGCCCAATTTTGGCCGATTTTTCAATTTTTGTCATTTATTGCTTTAAATGCATTTTAAATGATATTTAACATGTTTTGGATGCGGGGAACATGTTTAGAAGGTTAGAATATGGTTTTGGGAAGTTTTGGCAACTTTTGGGAAAGTTTGACTTTTTGGTCAACGGGGGCCCGGGATTAGGTTAAGTGGGTCCGGGAATTTCGGGAAAATTATGAGAAATTTTATTTTTGACTATGGACTAAACAAAATATTTAGAGTGTTAAGGAAGTGATTTCGAGTCCAACGGAGTTTTCGGGAATTAATTCCGAGCTCGGGAAGGTACATTAAGTGGCTAGGGGTAAAATGGTCATTTCGCGCCCCTAGGGTTGAGATAAATATCAAAAAGGGTTTGAGACATTTCATTTTACAGATCCCCCTCTCTCTCTACGTATCCCACTTC
This sequence comes from Cornus controversa, assembly GCA_026545225.1. NCBI lineage: Eukaryota > Viridiplantae > Streptophyta > Magnoliopsida > Cornales > Cornaceae > Cornus > Cornus controversa. Next base: position 37,194,643 of record CM048845.1, on the reverse strand, counting down.
ATCTCTCTCCCTTCTCTCTAGAGTTTGAGGGCCTTAAGGTGTGATTTGGAATATCTTGAAGAAGGAAAGTGTGTAGGGGACATCAAGGGCATTGGTTTGAACCGATCAAAGTCTCCGTTTCGTGAAGTTGAGAAATCTGGGATTTCTCAAAGTTGGATTCAAAGCTTGGGAATTTGAGGTAGGGGTGCTAGACTCATCTTTACTTTGATTCTATAGGTCACATAATTGTGACATGAAAGATAGATTGGGATTTCTTGAGTTTAGGGTTATGTATATGTGTATATATGTATACTAATGTGATTATGCATGTATCAATGTCTAGCATGTTGGTTAGAACTTATATATGTTGTGTATGTGCAAATGAGACTATGAATGTGCTTGATGAAAAATGTGATCATTTGGTGAAAACATGAAAAATGTGAATTTTTAGACTTGTGCATGAAAGATATGATTTTCCTTGTTAAATGCATAAGCATGATGATTTTCATGATATGAGTGTGATGGCATTGTGACAATCTTGAAGGAAAGGAAAATGCATTGATTTGACAAAAATGCATTCATGGTGTGGAATAGGTGCATTGATGTGATTATGTGCACTATGTGAAAAGCGAGTTTTTGGGGCGTGACAACATTGAGAATTAAGGTGAGGGAATGGTCCCTAGGGTGAAAGACCCAAAACTTGGCCAAGAGGAGGTGCTCCCTTCGGATTAGTAACCCGATAAAGCACAAGCAGAGTTTGGGTGCCGAAGAGACCCTTACTATGGATGGAGTGATAAGCTAGTCCCCATTGAAGTGATTTTCGAATTTATGTGGCGTGAGTTATATATATATATATATATATATATATATATTGTGGCTTGCTCAATTGGATATATATAGATGTGTATATGTAGATGCATTGAGATGTGAAGCATCACGCATGATTTGAAAAACGTGTTTGTTTATGGGTTAAAAGCATGTATACTTGTCATGTAGACATGTAGGGACTTCATATGCATCCATGCATGGCCGCCTGAGTTAGAGTGGGGTTGGGTGGATCATTTCTACTGAGCCGCAGTGTTGCTCACCCCATATTTATATAAACATTTTCAGATAAGGCGCCAATGGAAGACGATGCATGATTAGCTCTATGGATATGTTGAGCTTATTTTTAGACTTTTGCTCTTTTGAGATGTAGATAAATGTCCATGCCGGCTTGTGGCATGTAGACAATGGTTGTGGTGTTGCCTTTACATTTGTACCTTCTTATGTATGTGAAATCCAAATGTAAGTGCCACACTTGTAGGAAAGTAATTTTTGAGAAATGTATGTATAATGGCTTCCTTCATTTGAGACTTGTAGAATGTATGCAAAAAGGGCCATTTGAATTCTTATGTGTATGGTTCCATGGATTATGTATGGATTTGGAATTTAAATGGATGAATGCATTCTTTTGTCTCTTGTATTTTAATTTCGTGGATATGAATGTTTAGAGTTGTGGATTTATGTTGGAATGATGGTTGTAGGATCTCAATGTATAAGTTAGATTGTATGGTTGGGTTAATGAAGATCACCTTTGGAAAAATGAGGATGGTTTGGTTCACTTGAATTTTATGCGCATTGTGAACTTAGGATGAGTTTTCTATGATTATGAAAGATTTGAGATTCAAATGTATAGGTTGATGTGTGAGTATGACTTTATATCAATGGCAGATGATTTATATGAGTTATGAATGATCTAAGGTGGTTTGGTTGAGATTTGGGTTCAATTTGATCTTATATGGGTGTTTGGAAAAATCTGGGCAGTGCATTTCGATTAATCGAAATGCCCATTTCGATTAATCGAGATGCCCATCTCGATTGATCGAAATGGTGGCGAATTTTTATGAATTTTTGGGTTTTATTTCGATCAATCGAAGTCCCAACTTCGATTAATCGAAATATTGCAGGTCCAAGTTACCGAGAGGCTGTTTTCTTCGATTGATGGGGTCAAAATCTCGATTAATCGAGATGGATTTCGATTGATCGAGATCCAATCTCGATTGATCGAGATTACTATTCACAGTAAGGTTCAAAATTTGTCCAAACTTCGTTTCGATGTAATTTCTTCGTTTTAAATCGGAATTGAGTGTGGTTTTTTTTGAACTTGAGTATTTTTGAAAGCTCTATACAATGGTGTATGTTTCATAATCAAATTCCATCTGTGTAAAAAGTTGAGGTCCAGAACTTAGTGGTTTATATGTATAGAACCAAAGGTAAAAATCATGTGCAAGGGCCTTTGATGATCTAATGCCACTTGAAGGGTGTGCATATAGAATGATTCCGCAATAGAAATGATTATAATGAGATTAAGGTGTGGGAACTTGAGGTGAAAGTACGGATTCACCCCCGTTTCCTTCGCTCCTAATCGGGTGTCGGAAACCGGGGCGTGACAACTTGGTATCAGAGCTTAACCGAGTTTGAATACCTACGGACGACGGGAAATGGTTAGGCCACATTTTGGATTGAAAGGACTTGATGACTTCTAAAATTGTGAATTGAGGTTATAAGTATAAGTTAGGGATTAAGTGCATATTACTTGGAAACTTTTATGTGCTTAATTGTTTGCATAACATACTTTTTGTGAAGTGCTTTAGCATGTTTAGGGTGCATGATGTGAATTGGTCCAATAGATTCGTGCACAAATTCTAAATATCTTCTTGTCATCTATATAGAAGGATGCCACCAAGAAGAGCTCGTGAGAGGACACCGGAAGTGGTCCCTATTGGAGGAGAGCAATTTATGCGTGACATGGTCGCTACCATGCGACAAATTGCAAGGGAAACACAACGGGAAACTCAAGAGGAGACCCAAGCTCCACCTAGAGCAGCTCCTCCTAATAGGATGATAACGGCGTTGGGGCATGTTAAGAAACATAGTCCACCGTCGTATTCTGGGGGATCCGATCCAATGGTAGCAGAAAGCTGGTTGGATGAGATGGTTACACTCCTTAATGTACTTGAAATTGAAGAGGACTTGAAGGTGAAGGTAGCCACTCACTACCTCAAGGATGACGCCAAACGTTGGTGGAAATTCTTGGGAGATTACCATGATTTGGAGATAACGGAATGGGATACATTCCAAGTACTTTTCTTCGAGAAGTACTTTCCAATGACAATGAAAGACAGTATGAGGAGAGAATTCTTTAACCTTGTTCAAGGGACAATGACGGTGATGGAGTACGAAACAAAGTTTACCTCCTTGGCTAGGTTTGCAAAGGAGATGATCCCAACGGAAGAGCTTAAAATTAAGCAATTCATAAGAGGTCTCCGAACCTACATACGGGACAAGGTTGGGATTTTAGGCTTGACCAACTATGCAGCAGTAGTGGAGAGAGCATTGATTTCTGAAGAGTTTAGCAATGATAACCAAAGAATAAGAGAAGCACAGAACCAAGCAAGAGGCACGGGATCCCTTACGGATAATCGTGCTAGAAAGAAGATGAGGATTGGTGGGTCATCCTCACAAAGGCAACCAACTCAATCAGTGAGTTCTGTGGCTATACCTTCTAGACCTTTCCGATCGAGGATAGTCTGTTTCAATTGCCAGAAACCGGGACACAGAATGGCTGAGTGTACTCAAGGGCAAGTTCCGTTAGTGGCAAATAAAAAGTGCTACCATTGTCATCAAATGGGGCATATTAGCTGGAATTGCCCACAGAAGAGTAGTGTGCAGGGTGGTACTGGTTCTCAGCAGCGTCGTGCGCAGCCTGTGACTTCACAGTCAGGTTTTAGGGCATTGCCACCACAGCAGACATCGCCTTCAGTTCAGAGTTCACGGGCACCTGCTAGAGGAGTCACGTCTAGTGCTCCCAGTCAGCAGTCGGGGTATCAGGGTGCAGGACAGCAGGGCCAGAGATCGCAAGGCCGTGCTTTTACTCTTGTTCAGGCAGAGACCTCGGCGGGACCGTCAGTGGTCCGAGGTATATTTCTTGTATCTAGCTCGTGGGCTAGGGTTTTAGTAGATTCAGGTGCATCACATTCATTCATATCATATGCATTTGCTTGTGCTTTGGGGTTGGAGGTGTCATCTTTGGACTCGGTTTTATCCATTGATATGCCAGTTGGTGGTAGAGTGGTTTTGAGTGATGTGTGCCGATCTTGTGAGATCGAGATTTCAGGACATCGACTAGTGTTTGATTTCATTCTCCTTGAGATGTCTAGCTTTGACGTGATCTTGGGTATGGATTGGCTATCGACCTACAGAGCCAATATTGATTGTCATCGGGGAAGAGTGACCTTGTGTACATCTTCTGGTGTTAGTATATGTTTTGTGGGGGAGCGGGATGACTTATACTTGTCATCTTTGCATGGTTTGAGTGATCAGAGAGGGCTTGGGCATTTCTTAGCAAGCCTACTAGTTGATGGTGATGATGAGACACTTGGAGAGCTTCCTCGTGTAGTGTGTGAGTTTATGGACGTATTTCCGGGAGAATTGACACAGTTGTCTCCGAAACGAGAAGTGGAGTTTGTGATAGATCTTGCTCCAGGTACCGCGCCCATTTCTATGGCACCGTACCGAATGGCACCGGCTGAGTTGAAAGAGTTGAAGGACCAATTACAAGAGCTACTAGACAAGGGATTCGTACGCCCTAGTACATCGCCTTGGGGAGCTCCGGTTCTTTTTGCTAAGAAGAAGGACGGGTCTTTGCGGCTTTGCATTGACTATAGGAAGTTGAATCGGGCAACGATCAAAAATAAGTATCCCTTGCCAAGGATAGATGACTTGTTCGATCAACTTAAGGGTTCGAGGTGTTTCTCAAAGATAGACTTGAGATCGGGCTACTATCAGTTGGGGATTAGAGAGGCGGACATTCCAAAAACCGCTTTTCGCACACGATACGGGCATTATGAGTTTTTGGTGATGCCATTTGGTTTGACAAATGCACCGGCGACATTCATGGATCTAATGCATAGAGTGTTCAATGCTTACTTGGACAAGTTTGTGGTCGTGTTCGTTGATGACATCCTAGTGTACTCGTCTTCGGAAGAGGAACACGAGGGTCACTTGAGGATCGTGTTGCAGCTTCTAAGAGAACATCAATTATATGCCAAATATGAGAAATGTGAATTTTGGCTAGCAGAAGTGAAATTCCTGGGGCATGTTGTGTCTAAAGGAGGGGTTTCCGTGGATCCATCCAAGATAGAAGCGGTGATGAGTTGGGAAAGACCTAAGAGCGTATTTGAGATACGTAGCTTCTTAGGATTGGCCGGGTATTATCGAAGGTTTGTGAAGGACTTTTCGCGGTTAGCAGCACCAATGACAAAGCTTACCCGAAAAGGAGTGAAGTTTGTGTGGGATGATGCTTGTGAGCATGCATTCATGGAATTGAAGGGCCGGTTGACTTCGGCTCCAATTTTGATCATTCTAGAACGTGGGTTGGGGTATACAATTTATTGTGATGCTTCATGACTTGGTTTGGGATGTGTGCTAATGCAAACTGAACAAGTAGTGGCGTATGGTTCAAGGCAGTTGAAGACGCACGAACAAAATTACCTGACACACGACTTGGAATTGGCAGCCGTGATCTTTGCACTTAAGGTGTGGAGACATTATTTGTATGGTGAGTGTTCGAAGTGCAAAACGAGATAAAATAATATGTAATAGTGTCGTCGTTGTTTTACACCTCGACAAAAAAAAGAATTTATAAAATCCTACAAATACTCTACTAAAATTAGTAAAGTGGTGAGTAGGGGTCGAACCCACAGAGACTGCATTGGTTGTGTTGTTAAGCTATCAAGATCTTATCTAATTTAATTGAAAGAGAATTTGTTTTGTTTTTAAATTAAGTTGATGAAATTAAATAACATAAATAAATGATGGATACTGGAGATAGAGGGTCCTGGGAATTGACTTCACCACTAACCTTCTGACAATGACAATTGTATTAATTTGGGATGTTTAATCTATGCATTCAGAAAAGAATGGCTACGAGCCAAATTCAGTTCTATCAAGAGGATTCATTCAACATACAATTAAGCATAACTCGTCTTCGCTTAGCATGGCCTATACATCAGACTAACTAATGATATGATAACCCATCTTCGCTTAGTACGAATTATAAAAACCCTAAATTGAATGATCTATGAAAACTATTGTATAACCTGTCTTAACAAAATCACAGAAATTGAAAAGAACTAAACCCTAATCACTGCAACTTGCATTCATTCTACAAGAACAAAAGTAAATATGCAATGAAACAATACATTCAAATTGAAAGCAATAGCACAGCTATTGTTTATGTCTCGATTATACAATCAATGCACAAAGTAAATTATTCCCAAATTAAAATACAAGCTAATACATTGAAAGACAGGTTAGGGTTACATCACTTCCCCGGAATGGTGTTTAGCCGCTCATGATCGGAGGTCCAGGCTTGAACGATGATGAAGTCGTCGTCGTCTTGCCCGTATCGTCACGAATCGTCTCTGTATATCTCTCTCTGCGTCCCCCTCCAGAATACCCTAGTTTTTCTTCGTTTCGTCGTTTTTACTTTGCGAAAACAAACCAACGGGACACCTGGCCTTCCCAAAGTGGCAAGTGCGCATAAGAAAATGGCACTTGCTCCTCACAAAGTGGCATTTGCGCCCAAAAAGTGGCAGCTGTGCAAATAGGGCAGAAAGTTGATGAAAACGTCCGTTTTAGGAAATTTTCGTGAAATATGAAATTGTGTAGAATTGAATTTCCTTCAACCCACGCGGAGTTTGGGTCGTTTTGACAATCGTGTACAGAGATATGGTCTGAATACCAAAACGGGTCCAAGACTTTTTAGGCCTGAATTGGCCCAATCTTCAATGTGAATAGGCCTATCACCATCTATAGCCCAATTGCACCATTATTAATTAGAATTACCCTTAACCACCTGAAATCCTAAAAAGATTAAAATTATTAATAAAAACATGAAATAAATATTACTAAGACACTAATTCATATAATTTTAAGGGCATTGAATATGCAATATTCATTACTTATCAGTGAGAAGTTTGAAGTGTTTTCGGATCACAAAAGTCTCAAATACCTTTTCTCACAAAAGGATTTGAATATAAGGCAACGGAGGTGGATGGAATACATGGAAGATTATGACTTCGACTTGCAATATCACCCGGGAAAGGCCAATGTGGTAGCAGATGCATTGAGTAGAAAGTCACATGGTAGCTTAGCGAGCTTAGCCATACGGGAGTGGAAGATGATGGGAGATATCTCAGAAATGGGATTGCATTTCAGTGAGGATGATGGACCGGCAATGTTATTTACTCTTATCGCTCAACCAACTCTTGTGAGTAGAGTGATTGAAGAGCAAAGGAAGGATAGTGAGGTTGAGACTATTCGCACACGGATTTTGGGTGGTGAAGTGGTGGATGGATGGACAGTTCATTCAAATGAGAACATGAGATTCAAGGGGAAAATGTTCGTTCCCTTAGCTTGTCGGGATGAGATCCTGAAAGAATTTCATAACTCAAGGCTAGCAGTACATCCAGGTGGTACCAAGATGTACCATAACCTACGCCGACAGTATTGGTGGAAGGGTATGAAGAAGGATGTAGCTCAGTTCGTGGTGAGGTGCCTCACTTGTCAACAAGTGAAGGCCGAGCATCAGAGACCAGCGGGATTGTTGCAGCCATTGCCTGTGGCTATGTGGAAATGGGAGCATGCCACTATGGATTTTGTGACGGGGCTTCCAAGGTCGAGGAAGGGTCACGACGCAGTTTGGGTGGTCGTTGACAGATTGACGAAGGTAGCTCACTTTATTCCCATTAGAGTGACAGATGATGTGGATACTCTCAGTAGATTGTATATTGAGCAGATCCTTAGGCTTCATGGCGTGCCAGTTTCTATTGTTTCAGATAGAGACCCGCAATTTACATCTCGATTTTGGCAGAGTTTCCAGGCAGCGCTTGATACGGACCTTCACTTTAGTACGGCTTTTCATCCCCAGACGGATGGTCAGTCCGAGGGTACTATACAGATTTTGGAGGATATGTTGCGGGCGTGTGTACTTGACCTTCGGGGTAGTTGGGAGGATCACCTTCCTTTGGTGGAGTTTGCATACAATAATAGCTATCAGGCTAGCATTGAAATGGCTCTATTTGAGGCTTTGTATGGTAGACCGTGTAGGTCACCTGTCTGTTGGACAAAGGTTGGAGAGACAGTTTCTTTGGGACCAGATTTAGTTCAGGAAACTACGGAGAAGATCAAGTTGATTCGGCAAAGATTGCTTACTGCTCAGAGTCGTCAGAAAAGCTATGCTGATAGAAGACGGCGACCATTGGCATTTGAGGTGGGAGATCATGTCTTTTTGAAGGTCTCGCCACGGAGAGGTTTGATGAGGTTCGGTCGTAGTGGCAAGCTTGCACCACGATTCATCGGACCATTTGAGATTTTGGATCGGGTAGGAGAGGTTGCTTATCGCTTGGCATTGCCACTGCAATTGTCAGGTGTGCACAACACTTTTCATGTGTCTATGTTGAGGAGGTATGAGCCAGACGCTTCACATGTACTCGATTGGGCAGACCTTGAGGTGGAGGAGGATGTGTCATACGAGGAAAGACCAATTCAGATTTTGGACACTAGAGAGCAAGTGCTTCGGGGAAAGACCATCCCATTGGTTAAGGTGTTTTGGAGGCATCACGGGGTGGAGGAGGCTACGTGGGAGCGAGAACAAGAAGTTCGCTCAAAGTATCCCGAGTTGTTCATCACTTGAGGTACATTCTAATTTTGAGGACGAAATTCTTATAAGGTTGGGAGGTTGTAGAGACCGTGCCCAATTTTGGCCGATTTTTCAATTTTTGTCATTTATTGCTTTAAATGCATTTTAAATGATATTTAACATGTTTTGGATGCAGGGAACATGTTTAGAAGGTTAGAATATGGTTTTGGGAAGTTTTGGCAACTTTTGGGAAAGTTTGACTTTTTGGTCAACGGGGGCCCGGGATTAGGTTAAGTGGGTCCGGGAATTTCGGGAAAATTATGAGAAATTTTATTTTTGACTATGGACTAAACAAAATATTTAGAGTGTTAAGGAAGTGATTTCGAGTCCAACGGAGTTTTCGGGAATTAATTCCGAGCTCGGGAAGGTACATTAAGTGGCTAGGGGTAAAATGGTCATTTCGCGCCCCTAGGGTTGAGATAAATATCAAAAAGGGTTTGAGACATTTCATTTTACAGATCCCCCTCTCTCTCTACGTATCCCACTTCATCTCTCTCCCTTCTCTCTAGAGTTTGAGGGCCTTAAGGTGTGATTTGGAATATCTTGAAGAAGGAAAGTGTGTAGGGGACATCAAGGGCATTGGTTTGAACCGATCAAAGTCTCCGTTTCGTGAAGTTGAGAAATCTGGGATTTCTCAAAGTTGGATTCAAAGCTTGGGAATTTGAGGTAGGGGTGCTAGACTCATCTTTACTTTGATTCTATAGGTCACATAATTGTGACATGAAAGATAGATTGGGATTTCTTGAGTTTAGGGTTATGTATATGTGTATATATGTATACTAATGTGATTATGCATGTATCAATGTCTAGCATGTTGGTTAGAACTTATATATGTTGTGTATGTGCAAATGAGACTATGAATGTGCTTGATGAAAAATGTGATCATTTGGTGAAAACATGAAAAATGTGAATTTTTAGACTTGTGCATGAAAGATATGATTTTCCTTGTTAAATGCATAAGCATGATGATTTTCATGATATGAGTGTGATGGCATTGTGACAATCTTGAAGGAAAGGAAAATGCATTGATTTGACAAAAATGCATTCATGGTGTGGAATAGGTGCATTGATGTGATTATGTGCACTATGTGAAAAGCGAGTTTTTGGGGCGTGACAACATTGAGAATTAAGGTGAGGGAATGGTCCCTAGGGTGAAAGACCCAAAACTTGGCCAAGAGGAGGTGCTCCCTTCGGATTAGTAACCCGATAAAGCACAAGCAGAGTTTGGGTGCCGAAGAGACCCTTACTATGGATGGAGTGATAAGCTAGTCCCCATTGAAGTGATTTTCGAATTTATGTGGCGTGAGTTATATATATATATATATATATATTGTGGCTTGCTCAATTGGATATATATATATATGTATATGTAGATGCATTGAGATGTGAAGCATCACGCATGATTTGAAAAACGTGTTTGTTTATGGGTTAAAAGCATGTATACTTGTCATGTAGACATGTAGGGACTTCATATGCATCCATGCATGGCCGCCTGAGTTAGAGTGGGGTTGGGTGGATCATTTCTACTGAGCCGCAGTGTTCTCCATGCCGGCTTGTGGCATGTAGACAATGGTTGTGGTGTTGCCTTTACATTTGTACCTTCTTATGTATGTGAAATCCAAATGTAAGTGCCACACTTGTAGGAAAGTAATTTTTGAGAAATGTATGTATAATGGCTTCCTTCATTTGAGACTTGTAGAATGTATGCAAAAAGGGCCATTTGAATTCTTATGTGTATGGTTCCATGGATTATGTATGGATTTGGAATTTAAATGGATGAATGCATTCTTTTGTCTCTTGTATTTTAATTTCGTGGATATGAATGTTTAGAGTTGTGGATTTATGTTGGAATGATGGTTGTAGGATCTCAATGTATAAGTTAGATTGTATGGTTGGGTTAATGAAGATCACCTTTGGAAAAATGAGGATGGTTTGGTTCACTTGAATTTTATGCGCATTGTGAACTTAGGATGAGTTTTCTATGATTATGAAAGATTTGAGATTCAAATGTATAGGTTGATGTGTGAGTATGACTTTATATCAATGGCAGATGATTTATATGAGTTATGAATGATCTAAGGTGGTTTGGTTGAGATTTGGGTTCAATTTGATCTTATATGGGTGTTTGGAAAAATCTGGGCAGTGCATTTCGATTAATCGAAATGCCCATTTCGATTAATCGAGATGCCCATCTCGATTGATCGAAATGGTGGCGAATTTTTATGAATTTTTGGGTTTTATTTCGATCAATCGAAGTCCCAACTTCGATTAATCGAAATATTGCAGGTCCAAGTTACCGAGAGGCTGTTTTCTTCGATTGATGGGGTCAAAATCTCGATTAATCGAGATGGATTTCGATTGATCGAGATCCAATCTCGATTGATCGAGATTACTATTCACAGTAAGGTTCAAAATTTGTCCAAACTTCGTTTCGATGTAATTTCTTCGTTTTAAATCGGAATTGAGTGTGGTTTTTTTTGAACTTGAGTATTTTTGAAAGCTCTATACAATGGTGTATGTTTCATAATCAAATTCCATCTGTGTAAAAAGTTAAGGTCCAGAACTTAGTGGTTTATATGTATAGAACCAAAGGTAAAAATCATGTGCAAGGGCCTTTGATGATCTAATGCCACTTGAAGGGTGTGCATATAGAATGCTTCCGCAATAGAAATGATTATAATGAGATTAAGGTGTGGGAACTTGAGGTGAAAGTACGGATTCACCCCCGTTTCCTTCGCTCCTAACCGGGTGTCGAAAACCGGGGCGTGACAGACAACCTCCCGGACTACCTCCATTTAATCATGAACAACAACCTCCACCTCCTCCTTCTCAAGGAGAATTGCTTATGGACTTTTATCTTCCAACTACATTTGAAGTACCTTCATGTATTCAATTTCCTGATGTAGCGGCAAATCAATTTGAAATAAAGTCCTCCACTATCAATCTTCTTAATAGCTTCCATGGTCTCCCAAATGAAGATCCATACCGGCATTTAGATTACTTCCTTTCTGTGTGTTCCACCATTCGGGTACCACAATTTACGGAGGATGATCTAAAGCTTCGTATGTTTCCATTCTCCCTAAAGGATAAAGCTAGAAGTTGGTTCAATTCCTTAGAACCTAACTCAATCCATTCTTGGGCAGAGATGCAAATTGAATTCTTAAAAAAATACTTCCCAATGGGAAATACGAGTGATATTCGGTGAGCAATCACCGGATTCACCCAAATTGATCAAGAACAATTTCATGAGACTTGGGAGAGATTAAAAGATCTTCTTAAATCTTGTCTGCACCATGCTGTCCCAAAATGGCAGCTAGTGCAAAGCTTTTATGATGGTGTAAGTGAGCAACATAGGCAAATGATAGATTCCGCTTGTGGAGGTGGATACCTTTTGAAAAGCCCAGATGATGCATGGAAACTTTTTCAAACCCTAAGTAATAATTCAGCTCAACGCTCCTCCACTAGAAAAGGGAAATCCACCCAACCTTGTAGAGGAGTGCATGAGTTTTCAACGGTAGATGAGGTTGCCATGCAAGTAGAAGCTTTAACCCGAAAAATGGACCAAATCATGAAAAATGGGTTGCCTACTCCAAGCCAACCTGTTCAAAATCAGGAAGAGTGTTCATTTTGCTATAGCACTTCACATTATGTGCGAGATTGTCCTATTACTGGTCAATCTCCCGATTATGCTCAAGAGCAAGCGAATGCCGTGTATTTTAAACAGATTAATGATCCATATTCAAATACCTACAATCTTGGTTACAAGAATCATCCGGCATTTTCATGGAAATCTCAAGAACGAAGTCCCTCTTTTCAAGGGCAAAATTCCTTTAATTCCCAATCTCAATAGCCTTAATATAAACCAAATCCTCAACCTTACCATCAAAGATCCAACTACCAACAACCACCACCTCCTCCGAGAAGCCAAGGCTTTGAGGAAAAAGTGATAAGCAATCTTGAGGCTAATACTCACTTGTTGCAATCTCACTCCCAATCAATCTCTAAGCTTGAAGCTAACGCTCAATCTATGGCTAAGTTAGAAGCTCAAATCGGGCAACTAGCTAATGCCTTGAATAGAAGAGAGGAAGGTAAGTTGCCAAGTCAACCGGTGGCAAATCCTAAGGGTGTTCATGTGATTGATGATTCTCCTTCATCTTCTTGTAATGCTCCTCCGGAGCAAGTTCAATCAATCACCACCTTAAGGAGTGGTAAAATCATAAATTTCAAGGTCGGGGAAGAGAAAAAGGAATCCAATGAGCAATCCAAAAATCTAAAAGAATCCCAATCAAATCCAAATGTGTCTCCTTCAAATCCAAATGTGAACAAAGTCCCACAAAATCCAAAAGGAAAGGTAATTGAAGTTGTGTCACCATCTATTCCAAATCTTGACACCTCTTTTGAACCTCCGATTCCTTTTCCTCAAAGATTGAAGGAACCTTCTCATTTTGGGAAGCATGGAGAGAAAATTCAAGACATGATGGAGATCTTCAAACAAGTAAAGATCAATCTCCCTCTCCTTGGTGCTATCTGGCAAATTCCCTCCTATGCTAAATTCTTGAAGGACTTGTGCACTCAAAAGCGCAAATCTAGGAACAATGTTCCTAAGAAAGTCCTCCTAACTGAGCAAGTAAGCTCCATTTTCCAACACCAAGCCCCTCCTAAATTCAAAGATCCGGGTGCTCCAACCATTTCATGCACCATCGAAAATCAAGCTTTTGAAAAAGCACTTCTTGATTTAGGGGCTAGTGTCAATTTGCTTCCATTCTTAGTTTACCAACAATTAGGTTTGGGGGAACTTAAGCCCACCACAGTTGTGTTGCAACTTACCGACCGCTCGGTGAAGCAATCACGTGGCATCATTGAGGATGTGATAATTCAAGTGGACAAATTTTACTTTTCGGTGGACTTCATAGTCCTTGACATGGAACCGGTTCAAAATCCAAATAGACATATTCCTATCATTCTAGGTCGTCCATTTTTGGCCACGGCAAACACTTGTGTTAATTGCCGTACCGGAGTAATGGACATCTCTTTCAAGAATATGAAAGTCCGCTTGAACATCTTTAATGCTTCTCACCACACATCTGATGACGAAAGTGAATGCTTTTGTGTTGATGTAGTGGAAGATCTCGTTCAAGAAGCGATTCCTTCCATTATTTCTAAGGATCCTCTAGAGACATGCCTAAGTCATTTCAACTGTGATGATTATAACATTGAGCAATCCATTTGTGAAGTTAATTCAATGCTCGATGTCACGACCATCATGGATTTGTCTAAATGGAGAGTTTCGAGAGAATCTTTGCCTCCTTTGTCCAATACTTCCCAAACTCCTTCTCTAATTTCCCCACCACAACTTGAGCTCAAGCCTTTACCGGCTACACTCAAGTATGTTTTCTTAGGATCTAATGAAACCCTTCCAGTCATTATTGCTTCCAATCTCACCAATGATCAAGAGATGGAACTTCTAAAAATGCTAAAAGAGCACAAGAAAGCAATAGGATGGAGTGTGGCAGATCTTAAGGGAATAGATTCTTCTATTTGTATGCACCGCATACACTTGGAAGAAGATGCAAAGACCTCAAGAGAGGCACAATGTTGATTAAATCCAAATATGAAGGACGTTGTAAAGAAGGAGGTTGTGAAGTTACTAGATGCGGGAATCATTTACCCCATCTCAGATAGTAAGTGGGTTAGCCCCACTCAAGTGGTTCCTAAGAAGTCCGGTATTACGGTGCAACCAAATGATAAGGGTGAATTGGTTCCCCGACGCACCACCACGGGATGGAGAGTTTGCATAGATTATCATAAACTAAATCTAGCAACTCGGAAAGATCACTTCCCTCTTCCATTTATTGATCAAATCTTAGAGAGATTAGCTGGTTAAAGTTTTTATTGCTTCTTAGATGGATATTACGGCTATAATCAGGTTGCTATAGACCCGAGGGACCAAGAGAAAATCACCTTTACATGTCCTTTCGGCACATTCGCTTATAGACGCATACCCTTTCAGTTGTGCAATGCACTAGCGACTTTTCAATGGTGTATGATGTCTATATTTTCGGACATGGTAGAAAATTTCTTGGAAGTGTTCATGGATGATTTCTTCGTGTTTGGACATTCATTCGAATCATGCCTCCAAAATCTATCCCGTGTTCTCACATGATGTCAAGAAACCAATCTAATCCTCAGTTGGGAAAAGAGCCATTTTATGGTTCAAGAGGGCATTGTCCTAGGGCACATTGTGTCTAAGAGAGGAATTGAGGTTGACAAAGCAAAGGTTGAACTTATTTCCAAACTTCCTCCACCATCAACAGTGAGAGTGATTCGTTCATTCCTTGGGCATGCGGGCTTTTATCGCCGTTTCATCAAAGACTTTAGCAAGATCTCTCGGCCTTTGTGTCACCTTCTTAAAAAAAGAGTCTTATTTTACCTTTGATGAAGTGTGCCTTAACGTTTTTGAAAAGCTCCGCACCATGCTTACAACCGCTCCAATTCTCATCCCTCCAAATTGGGCTCTCCCATTTGAGATCATGTGTGATGCATTCGATTATGCTATGGGTGCGGTCTTAGGGGAACGGGTAGACAAATTACCACATGTTATCTACTATGCAAGTAAAACCCTTTCCGAGGCTCAAATCAATTATACCACAACGGAAAAGGAGTTGCTTGCGGTAGTATTTGCCTTGGACAAATCTCGAGCTTATCTATTAAGTTCCAAGGTCATTGTCTATTCGGACCATGCTGCCCTCTGGCATCTTTTGGCCAAAAAGGACACTAAGCCTAGATTGATCCGGTGGATACTCTTGTTGCAAGAGTTTAATTTTGAGATTAGAGACAAAAAGGGAACCGAAAATGTGGTGGCTGACCACCTCTCTAGAATTCTTATTGAATCCCTCAATGATTCCATTCCAGTTTGTGAATCCTTCCCAGATGAACAACTTTTTGTAATCTCTGAAGAGAGTTTCCCTTGGTATGCGGACATTGTCAATTACTTGGCAACCGGCAAAATACCGTCTTCTTGGACCAAGCAAGAGAAGGATCGGTTTTTCTCCCAATCACGATCATATTATTGGGACGATCCTCAATTGTTCAAATATTGCCCCAATCAAATAATCCAAAAATGTGTACCCAACAGTGAATACACTTGCTTGTGGGGGACACTTTAGTACTAAGAAAATCGCAGTAAAGATTCTTCAATGCAGGTTTTTTTGGCCAACACTTCATCGGGATGCATACTCATTTTGCCGCTCGTGTGAGTGATGTCAGTGCCTTGGTGCGATGTCTCGGAAGGACATGATGCCTCTTAACCCTATTCTTATTGTTGAGATATTTAATGTGTGGGGCATCGACTTCATGGGACCTTTTCCACCGTCTACTGGTCATGAGTACATACTTGTGGCGGTGGACTACGTTTCTAAATGGATAGAGGCCGTTGCTACCAAAACCAATGACCACACAGTCGTGGTTAAGTTCATTCAAGCTAATATCTTTAGCCATTTTGGTACGCCTCGGGCCCTCATCAGTGACGGAGGTAAACATTTTTGTAATCGGTTCCTTCGAACCTTACTTACCAAATACTCTGTCACACACAAAGTAGCGACCCCATACCATCCTCAAACTAGTGGACAAGTGGAAGTATCCAATAGGGAGATAAAGAACATCCTTGAGAAAACAGTTCGGCCTGACCGGAAAGATTGGTCATTGCGACTAAATGATGCATTATGGGCTTACCGAACTGCTTATAAGACTCCCATTGGAATGTCACCTTACCTGTTGGTTTATGGTAAAGCATGCCATCTTCCGGTTGAATTGGAGCACAAAGCTATGTGAGCCACCAAAACGTTCAATTTTGATATGCAAATGGCTGGCTCTAATCGAAAGCTTCAATTGGAAGAATTGTGACATGACGCGTATGAGAACGCTAAAATCTATAAGGTAAAGTCTAAAACCTTTCATGATCGCAATATTCGAGTCAAAACATTTTCTCCAGGACAGAAAGTATGGTTGTACAACTCACGCCTCTGTTTGTTTCTCAGAAAACTTCGCTCTCGTTGGGATGGTCCATTTTTGGTTAATTCCGTTACTCCCCATGAAGCGATGGAATTGAAGGACTTGAAAGATGGAACGTTGTTCAAAGTGAATGGGCAGCGCTTAAAATCGTGCGTGGATGATCAAGTTACCATGGAGTATGTGGATGTCGTCAATTTGACGGATCCCATTTGTTTTGACTCGTGAACCGATTCCAACGTCATGACATAGACGTATAATTTGGCGCGGCCATGGTAGCTATCATGCTTCCATGATGTCCCTCTAATCCAAAGCAATTTTGTATCTAAGTCCCATAAGTTCAAGTCCATGAGGTTCTAAATCAAGCTGATCAACAAGGCTATTTTTCAAAATCTCGATTGATCGAAACAAGGATCTCGATCAATCAAGATCTCGATTAATTGAGATTTTGGTCTCGATTGATCAAAATAATGCAGAGATTTTGGAACATTTTGCAAAGTGCAAAGTACCGAGAGGTGTTTTTTTCTCGATAGGTACTCTATCAATCGAAGTCTCGATTAATCAAGATGTGCATCTCGATTAATCGAGATTGCCACGCTGACTGCACGTGTTTCACTTACATATTCAAAACCGTCGGCTCCCTCTCATTTCTCCGTTTCTTCTCGCGACCATCCAACTTCTTCCTCCAGTCCGAGAGCTCCAAAGCCATCCCCGATCACCTTCCAACCTTTTTCGATCATTCTCGGCCCTCCGCCTTCGTTCTCCGTTGTCTGAGCCTTCCGCATATTCGCACGAGTTCGTATCTTTGCGGCTGCGTGTTGGGTTTCATTTTCTTGCACCGTTCATCATCTTCGCCTTGAGGTAAGTTGATGCATGCTTTATTTTGTTTGATTTGCCGCTATTTTTGTTAGTTTACCGGCTTAATAAGCATAGATAGATGATGTTGGGTTGGAGTGGCTTGCATTCGCTACGTTCATAATGGGAACTTGCGGGTTATGGGGATAGGTGTGCAAGAGCGATTGAGATCCTGTATATTGTTTTTGTTTTGGGTGCTTGATGTTCGGTTTGCAACCACGACTTCATTGTTCGGTTGCATCCGCTTATTGCCACTTGGTTGAGAGCGGAATGAGAGATATATTTGTGCGGGTCGTGTTACCTTTCGAGTTGCATTGTACATCCTGTACATTACATGGGTTGCATGTTTTTGATTCCTCGTACGCCTAATCGAGTTGATTCGAGCATGTTTTGGCGTGCATGTCTTGGCATCATGGACTAGAACTTCTTTTTACTTTTTATTTTTATTTTAGTATTCATTTTATTTTATTTTTATTTACTTTATTTTTGGAATAAGTGCAGACTGTTCTGGATTATGGCGCGTGTGAAGAATCCCACCGTTGTTATTCGAGATGTGCCCGAGTGAGCCTTCTAGAGTCGGAAGTTCCACCCGGAGCACCGATTTGATTTGGCGGAGTTCGAGAGCCGTCCCAATTGCTCGTGGGCAGTAGCAGAGCTCCAGCGGCGCTGACTCGACCGGCTATGTGTGCCACCCACCGATGTGGCGTACGAGCGATTGGTGCGGGTTTTCTACGAGCGCATGACCTATTCATGCACCGAGCTTGACACCTTAGAGACAGTTGTGGGGGGCTCGACGATTACCATTACGCCGAGTCGGATAGCACAGATGATCGGTATTCCACACCAGCAGCCCTTGGACATGGTTGACCAGGATGGTCAGCCGCTCTACAGGCCCGAGTTTTCGGCCGACATGACCCTTTTCTCCATCGTCATGGACATGTGTGGCAGGGTGTTTACCACTCCCAATCACAACTGCACGTCCAAATCGATGTGCCCGAGCGTTTTATGGTTTCTGGACACCATTCTCATCAAAAATGTATGCCCTTTACAGCATGTGGCAGAGCGCCAGGGCGACCTTCTCCATTGCTTATACGCTTTCCACACAGGCACATGGTTTTCTGTCCCGTCACTGATTTGGAGACAGATGTACAAAGTCTAGGACGGGCTCGTCAAGAAGAAGATGAGTCGGGCATCGAGTTGGCGGCTTCCCTTCCCTTTCCTAGTCGCAGTTTTCCTCAGCCATGCCAATATACCGGTCAGTGACATTGACATCCAGTTGGCACCGCCCTCCCGCTTCACGTATACTCAGTGGGTGTGGGTGAGGAGACACTTGGAGCGCCAGGACCACCAGGGCGATCCACCAGAGGACATGGACATGGATGCTCCAGTGGAGATGGTTGAGGATACGCCCGCAGAGGGTGAGGCATCCGGTGAGGAGCTGGAGGATGATGAGACTAACATCGCCGCAGAGCGGCATGAGATTCTGGCGACGGGCTACTCCTGTCTGGCAGCCGACGTTGAGCGTCTCCAGCAGGGTTTTGAGGAGCATGTCCAGGTGACGCAGAGTCAGTTGGCGGCTATGTGGACGGACATTACGTCTCTGATGCAGGGTCAGAGGGTACTTTTAGATGAGTTCCGGGCTTTTCGGCAGGACTTGCAGTTCATGTTTGCCAGCCGAGTTTCCACCTCCACCTCTACTCCACCCACCGAGCCACCTCCACCACCACCCACCCTAGAGTAGCTTTATCTTTTCGTATTTTCTGCTTTACTTTTCATTATTTTTCTTTCTTTGCTTTTTGATAGGCCATGTTGGCCATGTTAGTTTTTGTGTATTCCAAATGCATGTACCCTTTTGTACTGAAACTCATTTTGACATATATGGAATACAGTTGTCATTTCTTTTATAGCATGTGTTCTATTTACTGTCTTTCTTTTTACTTTCTGCCAATATCTCTACTCTCTATACTTTGACTATGTACGTAGTACCACTTGCCTAATTGTTATATGCGATTCAGTTGATGATTTCTGTTTATTACCGCCTGGTTTCAATTCCCAATACTGTTGAGATTGCTTCAACGTAGTATAGCGTTAATAAAGAAAGGTAGCCCCTTTGCATGCTATACGTTAGCGTGCCTGGATAGTCAATATCTTATCGCATAGACCTCTTAGTCAATTGGGAAACACCAGTTCAGAGCCTTGGATGTGCAGTGATCTCGGCATTGTCAACTTGTACATAATTCTTTTATTATGTTCTTTTCATGCACTTTTTGTTCCATTTAATGCTCGTGGTATCCAGTTGGTGTTCCGTGCAGGTTTTTCTCATTTACAGGATGACCGGCCGTGTTGGAATGCCATTTTTTTTTAGTTCTGCAGTCCCGGTAATTTCTTTCCTTGTTCTTTTTTTCCAAGCATTGAGGACAATGTTGCATCTAAGTTTGGGGGTGCGGTATGCTATACCACTTGCATATGCATGCAAATGTTCAATCTTTGTATTGATTGTCATTGTAGAGCAATTTTTTTCTTGATATTTTTGCATGCTTGCTATGATGTCTTATTTTTTAAGGGAAGATCATTCGAATAAATGTCTGAGGTAAATGCAGCAGGTAGTTAAGAGCTTTAACATTGTAAATACCCGCACTTTTGCGAGCTATGTAATAGGTTAGAACGGTCCACATTTTTGTTCAAATATGAATATTTACGGTTCTTGCCCTAAATTTATCCTTAACCGCACAAATTCGCACACATGCATTTTAAATTGTGGGGCATAAGTCTGATGGAGAATTTTGTAAATTTTTATTTTTATTTGAACAGCTTAAAGAATGAATTCTTCCGGTTATTTTTTTAAAAAAAAGAGAAAAATATGCAATAAGCCTTCTCACTCAATAAACCGGATCTCTATGCCTCATTAAGCATGGAGTATTCGCGTATAAGTGTGCAAGGTTGAGCAATAATAAGCAGGTGGCTTGTTTAAGCTCATCGCCTTGTAAGCTCGGTTATTAAGTCCGAGGGGTGTTTCTTCACCTAATGCCCTAAAACCAATTGGTTTGGGAGTCATTGGCCCAATGTCGTTACATGGGCTTGCAAGAAAGCAAAAAGAGCTAAGCATCGCACGGTCATCCGCACATAAGCATTCATGTATGTTTTGTGGTAATGAACAACAGTGTCGAGCTTTTTCAATGAGTTTTTCTCTCAAAAACAGATTTGTTCTTATCTTTCTCCAAATATGACAAAGCCACGCGTTAGAATGCATGTTCACTTTTCAAAGAGGATTTTGGGGTTGGAATCGGTATTTTTGTTTGGACTAGCCATTATGTGGGGACTGTCGTCTGTTTGTAGTTTGTGAAGATCCATTTTTGCTAATGATCGCATAGTTCTGTAATACTTGTTGCATTTGTCAGGTGTGAAATGAATGAATAATCATCCTTTATCTAGTTGATGACTGAGCATGATTCAATTTTTGTATAAGATAGTTCATTTCATTTTTGTAACATTGCATTGCTAAGGGACTAGCAATGTGTAAGTTTGGGGGTGTGATAAGTGTTCAATACTATGCATTTGAACCCTCTTTATTGCATATGTTAGTCCCGTTATTAATTTTACCAAGGTACATTTACGGTATTTTTATGTTTTTGATGTATTGTAGGTTTTGTACCAAAAGGAGCAATGTTTGAGGCCATTTGCAGTTGAAGAGCAGAATTCAAAAATGAAGCTAAGGCATCTCGATCAATCGAGATGTTGATCTCGATCAATCGAGATCTCGATTGATCGAGACATGCATTTCGATTAATCGAAATCTCGATCAATCGAGATTCCAATCTCGATCAATCGAGATTCTGCAGACCCACTTGCCCACTTGCTCACCTGCTCTCCCACTTGCAACAAAATCCACCTTTTTGCACGACTTGGATGGATTTTCTGACTTGAAGAAGACAGATGGAGATATTATTGATTTAGTTGGTATATATATTGCTATATATATATACATGGTGGGTCCCAAGGATGGAAAGTAGCCAAATATGCACAAAAGGAGCCATTTCTCTCATATACCACATACCATACATTAGAGACTTTCGGGAGAGGAGAAGGAGAAGCTGAACCATTCAAAAATGGAAGAGTGCAAGGTTGCCATGATTAACTAACTTCTCTACTAGGGTGTGGGTGAAACCCCTAGCCATGTAAACTTGTTCATTTTTGTAGCATTATTTGGAATTTGTATTTAAATGTTGATTACTTAGTCTAGTGA
The DNA here is from genome assembly GCA_026545225.1 of Cornus controversa. Taxonomy (NCBI): domain Eukaryota; kingdom Viridiplantae; phylum Streptophyta; class Magnoliopsida; order Cornales; family Cornaceae; genus Cornus; species Cornus controversa. The sequence goes on along the minus strand of CM048845.1, from coordinate 37,172,813 downwards.
TGATGTACACTTATACATTTCTTATATATATTCACATGATGTTGTTTTTATTTTTGTCTTAGAGTATAATCCATCTTATGAATGCACAACACTTGCATCTTTCACAAGAAATGCAAATGATGGCTAGGTAATGGTATTTAAATTGAATGTGTTGTTCTTGCTTGTATAAACCATGCCAAGATGAGGTAATTTGGATGCATTTAGGTTCATTTAGAGAGTAGGGTAATTAGTTAGGTTGAAGAACTATGCTTGTTGAAGATGAATTATGATAGGTTTGCACACACATTGATCTTTTGATATGTTATTGAGGTCACAAGCCTAATGACATTGTTAGACATTTAATTTTATAAATCACAAGCTTGCTACATCTATGGAAATGTGAATGGCTAGAGGTGGAAACCACCCCTAGTTCTCTCTCCCAACTTACAACTCTTTAAATTTAGTGTTTTTACATTTCATGCAATAGTTTTAAAACAAAAATCAAAACCTTGTTTTTAGAATTAAAGTGGAATTAATCTCTCTTCAAGACAATTAACAACTAGTCCTCGTGGGATCGATACCCTTTATATAGAACCATATCTATAAAGATTCGTGCTCTTGCGAGTGGTTAAATTATATTTTGAAAAAGGGCAAAAATAAGCTTACAATTACAATCAAGTTTAGCCACATCAGTCCTTTTATTGGAGGATGTAATGCCCTAACGTCATTGATAAATGCAGTTTGTAATTAGGAGTTTTGACGTTCGAAAATACTTGAACTTTTGAAAATTAAATGTTAGGTTAGAACGGTCTACATTTTTGTTTAGTCTTTGAATGTTGTACAGTTCTTTCCCTAATTTGTCCTTAACGGCACAAACACGCACACATGCATTCAATTGTGGGGTATACATCGTATGGAGAATTTTAAAAACGTTTTTTTTATTTGCACTACTTGAAGAATGAATTGCTTTAGAAAAATCAAAAGCTAAAAAAAAGAAGAAAAAAAAGAAGAAAAAAAAGAAGAAAAAAAAGAAGAGAAAAAGAAAATAAACAAAACAACATAAATTGACAATAAGCCTTCTCACTCATTAAACTGGGCATTTGTGCCTCATTAAGTATGGAGTGTTTGCGTCTAAAAGGTGTGCAAGGTTGAGCAATAAAAAAATAATTAGCTCATTTAAGTTCGTAGCCGGGTGAGCTCGGTTATTAAGTACAAGGGGTGTCTCTTCTCCCAATGCCCTAAAACCGTTCGATTTGGGAATCATTAACCCAACACTGTTACATGGGCTTACTAGAAAGCCTAAAGGACTTGGGTATTGCACAGTCGATTGTACTTAATGTTTGTAAATATTTTTACAATTAACATTATGCTTTGGTGATCTATTTCGGAAAGTTGTTTCTTCTAAGCATGGATGTTCTATTTATTCTCCATTAACGACAATAAACTATGCATGTAAATGTATGTTCACCTTTCAAAGAGGATTTTAGGGTTTGCACTTGTATGTGTATTAGACAAATCATTATGTTGGGACTGTCGCGTAATTTTGACTTTCAAATGGTTATATCTATTGATGTCCATATAGCTCCATAATACTTGTTGCATTTCTCATTTTGAACACCAATAGGGTATTACTCTTTTCTAGATGATAACTAAGCAAACCACTATTTTTTCATACCTTGTGAGTTTAACAAGTGTGTTAAACCCAATGAGACTTCACTCGTCCACTAGATGTGTCTAGGGGTTTAAAAGCTTGTTGCATTCGCTAAATGCAGCCATATTTCCCATAAAGCGGAATTAGAGTAGTTGCTTTATTTTATTTCTTTTTGTATTACTAAGGGACTAGCAATATCTAAGTTTGGGGGTGTGATAAGCGTTGAATGTTAGACATTCTTGTGCCTTTACTTATGTATTTTAATCCCATAACTGCATATATTGTATAGTTTTTACGTGTTTTTATGTTTTGTTGATTTCAGGTTCAGACTCAAAATTCGATGCAATTTGACTCCTTTATAAGTTCAAGAATACATTTCTATGTCCTATCGTGATTCATGAAAGTTCATATCAAGGAATAGTGAATGGCGTGTCAAGACCGGAGTCAGAAAGCAAAAGTTTGGAAGATACGTAGAAGAAGGACAGATCAATGCATCGAAGTCACAACTTCGATGCATCACAACTTTGATGCATCGATGTCCCTACTTCGATGCATTGCCCAATCCTGCAGAAGATATTTTTCTGAAAATATTTTCTTCACTTGCCACTTGTCCAATTTTGCTTAGATAAAGCCTTGAACGGAATTTCTTTGATATTTTGAGCCTCAAATCAGATATATAGCTAAGAAATATGTAATAGAAAGATATATCATAATTCTTGTAATAAAGAGCATATATGAAATTCTAGAGAGAGAAAGTGACGTTTTAGAGAGGTAAAGCTTCAAAGAGGGCTTTGTAAGGCCTTGAAGACCATTTTGAGCATGGGACCATCTCTGTCTATGGAGTGCTTCCAGCCCACCATGCTAGTGCAAACTGCTCACAGAGGTAGGGTACACAGAGTGGTTCTGGATCTCAGGAGAGGACTGTACCAGCTGCCACAGTTTATTCTAGCCGTAAGACATTGCCACCGCCCCAACCAGCAAAATCAGTTCAGGGTTCTCAAGCAGCGAGAGAGTTTACACATGTTTCTAATCAGTAATTAAAATTTTAAGGTATTGGCCAGCGTAGTCAGCAGACACATGTCTATACTTTCACGCTTGCTTAGGTAGAGGATGTATGTTATGTGAGGTTGCGCTACTTGTAATTTATAATTTACCACTCGCAATAGAACGAATCCTTGAAGGATAAGGCTCTATATTGAGGGTGTCAATCACACAGAGACTACGTAAGAATAATTCGCTAAAGGTTAAGGGTTGGTTCTTGTTCAAATCACAATCGGGTGTTGGTTGTTTTCTTACTCTACTTCAAAAGTATAAAAAATAATTAAAATACAAAGTTTGAGAGAAGAGTTAAGGACTAGGGTCGAGACTTCACCACTAGCCTCGTAGTATGTCACACTTATAATAAATTAGGGAAATTCATGCGAATGTGTACTAAATGATGCATTGACAAGTCCCACATACAACGACGTCGCCAAGAGAATACACACATGATGGTCCTGGTACATGACGAGTGTAGATTATTGGATGTTTGTCGTTGCTTCTCTACACTTCGTACAAAAATAAAACCTGCAAAAACTCTACTAAAAATTGTATAGTAATAAGCAGGGTCGAACCTCTCTCAAGTGAGATTTCGAATGAGCTCAAATTCACACACTAATTTATGGAATAAAAATTATTTTTTAAAAGATATTTTTTATTTTAGAATTATACTGAATAAATAAAACTATAATAATAAAATAAATCTCAAGGGAAGGGAATCCACCACCACGAATCCACATAAATAAATTTTATAATATTCTTATCTAGTTTTTTCTCCAATAATCAATACACTTCACCAATCCAATTAGAACTTGAAAAAATGAAGGAAAGTATGGAATAAAAAAGAATGACTTGATTATATATAAGAGAGACATTTCTTCATTTAATCTGATGCACATTAGCTAGGTAAACAGAGGTAGGCATTCTTCGAATTACCATTATTTGGCAAACACGAAGAATCCTCCCTCTAATTTTAGAAAGTAAAAATCCAGAATAGAAGAGTAGAAGAATGCTCTTGGGGGGAAAAATTAAAAAATAAAATAAAAGAACTTACTTATATTTCATCATAGTGGCTTCATCACTCCTTTGAGAGGTGTGTTTACAAGAAAAAAGAAAATGAATACAAAAAAATTATTTACAACTACACTTTATTTTTTTCTACAATTTATACCCCCTTCACCATCCCCTAAGACCTCCTATTTATAGAGTTAAAGGGGAATGGTTTAGGTGGGAAAAATTTTAAATACAAAATTCAAAAACAAAAATTCAAAATTCAAAATACAAAATTCAAAAACAAAAATTCAAAATACAAAAATTTTGAATTTAAATATCTAATATTTGATCTCCATATCTTTAATTTAAATTCTGGACTGCAGACGTGGCCGTGCAAAAAAAGTATTTTGCAAAATTTTGAACTTGAGACCTCTTGTGAAGTAGATTGCACAGAATACCATCTCTACTACAATTCTTCTGATGTTTATCTTTGGCTATATATATCCTTTTTAAACCTTTTCTGTTGCTTTTCTTCTTATTTGGAAATCAACCCCTATAAAACACAAAATGCAAAGATAAGAATATTTAAATAAAGTAAAAGAGTAATTAAAAACTTATTTTGAGATATAAAATAACATGTTTTGTGCACTTATCAGTACATTGATAAGCATTAAGGTGTGTGTAGTCTCTTGGCGACGTCGTTGTATGTGGGACTTGTCAACGCATCATTTAGTACACATTCGTATGAATTTTCTTAATTTATTATAAGTGTGACATACTACGAGGCTAGTGGTGAAGTCTCAACCCTAGTCCTTAACTCTTCTCTCAAACTTTGTATTTTAATTATCTTTTATGCTTTCGAAGTAGAGTAAGAAAATAACCAACACCCGGTTGTGATTTGAACAAGAACCAACCCTCAGCCTTTAGCGAATTATTCCTACGTAGTCTCTGTGGGATCAACACCCTCAACTTAGAGCCCTATCCTTCAAGGATTCGTTCTATTGCGAGTGGTAAATTATAAATTGCGAGTAGCACACCTGCACACAACATACATCCTCTTCCTGAGCAAGCGTGAAAATACGGCCATGTGTCTACTGACTACGCTGGCCAGTACCCTAAAATCTTAACTGTTGACTAGAAGTAGGTATAGAATCTCTCGCTGCTTGAGAACCCTAAACTAATTTTGCTAGCTAGGGCGGTGGCAACGCTTTACAGCTAGACTGAACTGTGGCAGCTGGTACAGTACTCTGCTGAGATCCAAAACCACTCTGTGTACCTTGCCTTTGTGAGCAGTTTGCCCTAACATGTCCCGACTGACGACAATGGAAGCATGTCCAATCCCATCCCAATCATTGGCATTGGTGCCACTACTTGCCTCTGAGGGCACTCTGATATGTAATGACCAGACTACTGGCAGTGATAACATACCACTATAGATCATGAAGGTCCGGTAGACAAAAACAATGATGGGAATATGTGAATCTACAATTGCTCCTGAGAAAGCGACACACTATCTATGTGCCTCTTCCTCCCCTGACTACTAGAAGATGAACTACCACCCTTAGCCTGATTCTTAGAATCCCAAACCCTCTAATTATCATTGTTAACTTCTTCTTCTATCAAAGCTCTCTCTACCACTGTAGCATAGCTTGTCAAGCCCAAAACTGACACCCTATCCCTTATGAAATTTTGGAGACCTCTCATGAATTTCTTCACCTTAAGTTCCTCGGTAGGGATCACCTTTTTGTGCAAAACGAGCCAATGATGTGAACTTGGTCTCGTATTTCATAACTGTCATACTCCTTTAAAGTAAATCATAAAATTCCTGCCTCAAGTTGTCCTTCACCGTTATCGAAAAATACTTCTCAAGGAATAGCACTTGAAACATATCCCAATCTATTGTCTTAATGTCATGTTAGTTCCCAATGAATTTTCACCAACAATTAGCCTCACCTATAAGATGATGGGTGGCTACTTTTACCCTCAAGTCTTCCTCTACCTCTGGTACGGTAAGGAGCTTGACTATGTCATCCAACCAATTCTCGGCCACCATAGGGTCAGACCCTCCAGCATATGATAGCGGATTATGCTTCTTGACATGTCCAAATGCCAACATCATTCTACTAGGAGATGCTCTAGGTTGAGCCTGAGTCTCCTCTTGTGTGTCCCTAGTAATTTGTCGCATGGTTGCAACCATGTTGTGCATAAATTGCTCCCCATCAATTGGAATTGGAGTTGCAGTTGCTCCTCCGTAAGCTCTTCGTGGTGGCATCTTGCTATATAGATAACAAGAAGACACTTTAAAACCAACACATGTATACCACCAACCAATTCACCTCATGCTTACTCAATGTCATGCTAAGTGTCATGACCGAACCGTTACTGAGTCTGGTTTATTTTATTTATTTATTTATTTTTCCAAATTTTGAAAATTCGTAATTCACTCATTTTAAATTCGATTTGGGTGATTCTTTTTTTTTAAAATTGAGTGTTTCAAATTTTTCTTTCCATTGGATTTGGTTTCATCCTGAGATTCTAAAGGAACTAAGCCTAGTTAGTTTGAAGTTGAGAAAAACAAATTTGTTTTCGTATGTTGGAAAGAAGAAATGTTCAAAGCTTTCGGGTTTTCTTTTTATTTTTCCTTGGTGATTATTTTATGTATGAACTCACATTTAGAGGTTTAAATGTTTCATGTCCATCCAAAATTATTTTTCGGGTTCGTTGCGGAAAAATGGGCATTTTGGGCCTGAGCGCTATTTTCGGGTATTTTAGATTTCAATGCTGAAATAAATATTTTTATTTATATTGTGGCTTTTTTTAATAGCATTCAAAATTTTGAGATTTTAGAAAGAAATCAGGATGCGTTTGGACACCGTATGAGAGATATACAATAGATATACACATAAAGGGGACAAACTGTGACTTGTGGTAACTATAGACATTATACATTATATGATACATGTATAATGAATAAAGAGAGGAGAAAAATCAGACCACTTTATCTCACCTTCTGCCAGCCGAATATCTCCTTTCTCCTTTTCTTTTCTTTTTTCTTGTCCATTCCATACACTTTAAGCTAGGTTTAATCTACATTGAATGGAATTTTGAAGAAGTGCAAGAAGGAAAGTTTCATGCTCACATCAAGGACTACAATTTGGTGATTTTTATTTTCAATTTGGAGCAAGTTCACTAGACAAAATTTAGGGCTTTTAAACTCCATTGGGGTAGCGGGTTTTAGTTTTGAATTTTATTTAGCTAAAGTTTACATATGTTTACCCATGGAGTGTTTAGGGTTTTATTTCATCTTATTCCATTTTAAATCCCTTGTATACATATATATTTTATTTTTTTGTATTTATGAGATATATGGAGGATGGGAGAATTATATGTGGAATAAAATGCTGATTTTTGGGTTGTGGATATATGTGCTATTTTGTGATGTTATCGTAGTTGATGATGTATGGAGAATGGGTTGAATTGTGCATGGAGTTAATGCTGATTTTGTTGTTGTTGTTGTTATTGTTGTTGTAGTACTTTATGCTCTTCTTGATACTTTTAAATGACTATGAAAGACTTGTTGAATATGTGTTTAGTTTGTGGTCAAGTATGTGCATTTCATATTGTGTATTGCCTATCTCGATGAGATTGATTATGTTTAAAATAATGAAATTATATCATGTTACATGTAATCCTAGGACATGAATTGAATGGTATTGCATTGTTTATGTGCGTGTGAATATTGTACATGTATTAAATTGATTGATCATGCCACAATGTGTTTGAATGATGATTTTGGGATTTGATGTCGCGTTTAAGGGTATTGTCCCTTGAGGGAAATCCTCATATATTGGCCAATTAGGGTGGTCATCGGCCGGCTAGTATCCCGAAAATAACCATTAGGAATGTTATCAATGATACGTGTCCTATTTGATGCCTAGTGCGTGCCACAAACACATGACTTGAAGGGTGTCTTGCAAGTCAATCTCTCTTTGATAATTTCAAATTTTTTGTTTATATACTTTGGTCTTTGAATTGCATACTTGCTTCACATGCTTTATGTATGTTAATATTACCCTTGACTGGATTGTGGAAGTCATTGTTGCAATGTCATTTCATGTTTAAAAACTATTCTAAAAATTAGGCATTTAGGGAGCATGAACCCTAGTTGCATCATTTATCACTTAATGGTTTGATATGTGGTATAGTTGGTGATATAAAGCTTTTAACTTCCCTTCTACTAAGTTATGAGAGGAAAAGATCACTCCCTAAACATTCTGGCAAAGGAGTCAACACTAGAAAGAGTTGAGCCTCCATTGGTGCAACAAGCTTCAAGGAATTTCTTTTTTGATGTTAAGGCCTCAGGTGGCCTTCATTTTGTTATATGTATGATGAAATTTATTTAGAAGCATTCTTGTGGTCTTTTGTACACTTAGCCACCAGCTACAAGTTTACGATTACTTCTCCTTGAATTTCATCCCTTTTGATTCTTTTGAAAATGTGTGTGTAATGACACTTTAATGTCACATTGTATGCACAAGCTTGTGAATCTTGACGCATTTCGCACCATATTTCATTTTTGAATTTTGACATCTTAAGTTGGGACTTGTCATAGATGATTTTTGGCTTTTGTTCATGCTCATATCATATGTTAAGTTTAGTTTGGAGTAGGTTTATGGGAGAAATGGGAAGGAAAATTTTCTTGATAGATTGTTCATGAAAAGACCCTTTTTCTGTCCAGATTTTTCCAATATTTTTTTTGATAGGTCTAAACTACTCTGAATAACTTGAAATTTTTACCATATCTTCTCCTAGATGTCTAGTATTTCTAGATTTAATTTCATGAATTTTGGAAAGAAACAAATTTTTACAAAAATTTCATAGTGTCTTGCTGTCAGATTTTGAAACCACTGTTGTGTGCTGATTTGGAAAAATCATTTGACCCATTTTTGAAACTCAATAAATTTTGAAACTTTTCAAGATGGTAATCCTTTATGTCCATTTTTCAAATACCAAAGTTCAAAATTTTATAAATTCTTTAAGGCATTAAAATGAGTCCATCATTGACAAAGGTATGTTTTTAGCTCGCACCATGTGAGCTGTCTAAACTTGAAAAACTAATTTCATTGGCATATTTTCAGCTGTTGGGATTTGGTTATCTAGGTTTTGCGTTTAGTCTAGTTTCTATAGAATTTTAGTTTTCCCCGTTTCAAGTAAAAATGAATTTGTTATGAAATTTTTTTGTAACGAGTGTTCAGATTTTTCTATCAGCTAAGGGCTGATTTTTCATTTTTTATTTTAGTTATCTACTTTGAGCTCGGTTTGAATCCGACAACTCTCTTTTCACCCTTGGATCTTCGGTCATGAGGTTCAAAGTGTGATCCTAAGTCATTCCACAATTATTATATTATAAGGATGAAAGCAAATAGTCATATTCCACATAAGCAATTCATAAACCTCAAGTGTAAATCCTTATCTTCAAATAAACATAATCAAATTATCACCCTTCGTCCTCAAGTATTCAAACACGATTGCTCTAATACCAAGTTGTCACGCCCCGATTTCCAATTCACTAGAGACTGTCTCCTAGCCCGAATCTCGAGAGTGAACCCGTCCATTTAACCCTAATGAACCATCATAACCTTTAATTTACCGCAGAAACTTAATCACATACTTGCACAACTATATGTACAATTCATCATCAACTAATCCTAATGGGCCCCAGACATGCACATCCAACATTAATCCTATCCGCAATCGAGCTGTGGACTGCAAGTTCAATTGATCGAAACCTACCCTTTGAGGGTATTTCGATTAATCATCCTTTGACCTTCGATCAATCGTAGCTTTGATCAATTGTTGGTCTATTGAAGTACTATCATAATCATGCTAGAATTTAATCCAATTCCATCGAACATTATCCGATTGATACTTGATTAATCGAAGATATTCGATTAATCGAAGAGGGGTCTTCAATTAATCAAAAAGCACTTTGACTAAAATCCTAATACTTTACACTTACGCAAAATCATGCCCAACTCATCCATCAAAACACATTCTAATCCTTAGATGCATCAATACAACATTATAACATAATTGAAATGCTACAAATCATAAATTCCATACAATTAACCCTTGAATTGTAAACATAAGTTCCATTCCTACATTCTCCCAAAATCCATACATTCGTCCATATGAGTTACATAAGAAAACTCAAAATACATGTATCTAAATCGTGATTGCAAAATCAAATGTCAGCATGCCATAAGCTAACATGGATAGCATTAAATACAATGTCCAAAAAAAAAAAGCCAAAAGTCACTAAGAACTCCATTTGAATGTTTAATTCCCATCCGCCATCGATGCCTTATCTGTAAAAAAGTTTGGAGGAGAAGGGTGAGCAAATCAACGAGCTTAGTAGGAATGCCCTAACCCACCTAGGCATCGACTTGACATTGATATATATGATATGCAACTATAATGTCACTACACTACTTGACATATATCAAGTTCTCATGTCAACTAATGCAAATGCAATTCAACAAGTGTGCATTTAATCTATACAACATGCTTAACAATTAAAACACATAAGAATCAAGATATTTACATCTTCTTTGGCCATAATTCGATACATAGACATGATTGGTTGACTCCG